>CM031243.1:644101844-644701844 GCA_018340775.1 Taxus wallichiana var. yunnanensis
GTAGGCATGGTAAAATCATGAGGAAATGTAGAGTTATGAATCTTCTTAGGGACATGGTTACCATGTAATGAATTGTTGTCAATAGAAGCATAATAAGCCCTACTTTCTAAAGTGAGGGAGTGAACTTGAGATTGTAATTGACCTACGACATGCATGAGAGAGATGATATCTTATGAAGGAATGGTGGAAGATGGAAATAATGTATTAAGCGGTTGTAATTTTCCATTATGAGTGATCATAGGAATATCAAGAGGTGATGTGGGAGATTCTGATGCTAAAGGCACACTAGGAGTAGGTGTCGAGGAAGCTATAGTAGGAGATATAGATGGAGTGTCCATAGCTATGGTAGGACTAGCATCATAAATACCCTTAATAGATGAGGTGACCGATGGAGACACATCTATAGGAGAGGATGGACTAGGAGATGTAGATGATATAGAAATAGGACATGTAACAGTAAGAGAGAAGAAGTGATAGATGGTGGTGACTCATGCACAATGGTAGATGTGATCTCAGAGAAGGTAACAATGGAGTAGGTGAGTCACATTCAACAGTGTGGAAAGAAGGAGAACCAGGACTATCATCCACCTCACCAATATCAGATAGAGACTCAGAAATGAGAATGTCACTAAGAATTTTATCAATAGGATCATCAACATAATGTAAAGGAGCATGAAAACTAGTAGGAGTAATATCAAAAGTGGTAGAAGCATGAGAAGGAACTATATCATTGGTTGGAGTAAAAGAAGAATCATTATGCACATGTGAATGATTGTCAACACCAAGTAAGTAATCAATAAGAGAATCATCTAAAGTTTCTTGTGAAAGATCAGAAGGAGGATCACAAGTAGTCATATAACATGGTGTACAATGAGTAAAGGCTATTGGATCCTCAACAATGCTAATGCCTATAGGAGAATCTTTAAAACTAGTAGGCACATGTTGTTGGCCATCTAAAATTTGTTGTTGAATATGATCGGGTGTAGTAACTGGAGTACTATATAGAGCTTTAAGCTCAACTATGGAAACCTCATCATAGATAGGGTTAACACTAAAGTGAGACATGATGGGAAAAGAAGATGAGTGATCTTTAGCCATTAGGGTTTAATTGGATCCTAGGGAAAACTATTCAAAAAGATGGGTTCACCAAAATGATTAACTAAAATATGAATTTGGAGATCTATATTCTAAGTTAATCTAAGTAGGTATAAAAATGCAATAAATGATGTAAACTGAAATATTGATGCTAAATATTTTATTTTGATATTTAAATGAAATGAAATAATGAAAATGAGAGGATAAGGTACTAACTTGAAAATGACTTACCTCGTTGTGTGTTGGACTTGAATAGGTGATGTGTGGAAGTATAGAATGTGAAGGTGCTACCCTTGAAATTGTAGCAATTGAAGATCCGATTGGACTGGGGCACCTGGGAGAGGACTGGGGCACTATGGGCACTCGGCTGTGATCTGGGCACTCTGTCTATAGAAAAGCTCAAATCTGAATCTGATAGTGTCACTAGGTCTTCGCAATGTCTTTATCTTTGTCACATAGTTGTCACAATATGTTCTCTTATGTCGTCATGAATATGATATGAAGATCTACTTGCAAAACCCCATACAAAGCATCAAATCCCTAAAAAGAAAAAATGATGCATATGAAGGGGTCAAACTGACCTTAGCTTCCACAATGGTGGACTTACAACTAAGCATTGCACTACATTCCAGACCCAATGTAGTTTTATGTGCTTGTGTGTGCAATTGTGTGCCTAGGGTGCCCTAACGCATATGACGCAGAAGTAGGGGTAATAACTAGATGTAAAATGTAAATGGTGGATGGAATAGAATGAATACAACCCTTTCCCCTATGCTTGTGTGATGCAGATGTAAATGATGCCCAAATGTAGTCCTTTTCCTTAGTAGATAGCTAGCTCTTGATAGTAGATAGTCTACCCATAAGATAGTGAGTATGTTATGTTTATATAGGGATCTCTTGCTCAAATTTCAACACTAATGACCCGACATGTCGACTAGTACCTAGGGGAATGAGAGGGAAAATGAAAAATACCGACCTTGAATAATTAAATTAGACCCAAGTGTTACGGGACCAAGACACCTAAAATTATGGACCGGGTGCCCATGGGCTCCCAACACTACCCTAGGTGCCCTAGTTAGAGACTAGAGACAAAAAATGACTAAATAATGACACCTAATACTCGAACCATGTAAACAAATGAAGACTATGTAAGATAAATGATGAAGATGACCAACTAACGATGAAAGGACCAGGAATAAGTCATTAGTGAATACTTTTATTATGCGAGATTCATATATAAAATAACATACTTGATGGTATAAATGTAATAGTAAGTGTGTGATTTTGTGATTACACATACATATACATATATGTATACACATGAGTATATATACATATATGTATAGAGGTACACATGCATGCATGTATGCATGTGTGTGTGTTTTATTTTCATCGAGAGGTGTGTCTAATTTAACAAATATGGAATTTGTAAAACCCTAGATATTGCAGAGTCACGTATAAATAGACGCTAAAGCACAAATTTAACACAAGCAAGCAAGCTAATAAATTTAAAACCATAAGTGCAAGAGAGGGAATAAAATAATTAGTTTATTTCACAATTGATCCCAAAGTATTTTAAACTAGAAGAATGATAAACAAGAGGAGGAAACTATCAAGACCGACCTTAAAAGTTTTTTAATTTTCGGATGAGCATGGACCAGGGGGGCCTAGATCTGGGCGAGGGCACCTAAGCGTTATAGACCTCTGCTGGGTGTTTGTGGTGTGAAAGAGCTCCAAATATGGTTTTTCTTGTGTCATAAGGTGGTCACTAACCTTCACCATTGGTCACTTGTATGGCACTGGATGATCGTTGTATTCACATGTAACCTACAAAACAAATGATATCTTGCAAAACCCCAAAACATGTCAAATCCTAAAAATAAAGATGTAAATGGGTAGTCGATCGACCCCAATGGTCACCCAAAGGAGTGAACTTACAACTGAGTGTTACACTATATCTCGAGACTTCATGTAGTTCTTGTGCATGTGTGTAAAGATCATTCCCTAGGAAGCTCTTGTGTAATATGCACTTGATAGCAAATAAGTAGCTAGATGTAGTGATGTAATTTGATTTGTGGATCAAAAATGAACTTCCCTTCCTATGAAGTGTATGTAGAAGAATGTAGTCCCTTGTCCCTTGTATGAAACTAGATGGATACTTTGATGCTCTTGAAATGCCTTTGATACAACCTTAGGTGATAATAATAGATGTTTAGTGCTTGGTCTTTTATCATGGTCATATAGATTTATATTTATATGATTTCCTTTGTTGAATTTCATAATTAACAACTAAAATGTTGACCCATAAGAAAACAAGATGCCTAAAAGATAAAAGAGGCTCAAAAGGGGCAAACAAAATACAAAGAGGTTGAGGGTGCCTAGAAGGACAAGGGCGCTGTGAGCTACTGGAGTCTTGTTTGGGTGTTGGTGTCTAGAGTGATAAAATATGAAACAATGAAGTATTGAATGGGTTGTAGGGTGTAAGAGGCCAAGAAGAATACATAAACAAAGATAAAAAGGCCAAAGATAGTTTTTAATTGCTAGTTTTCTCACTTAAGAATCATATGAATAGTAGTATGTGATTAAGACCTAGAAATGTACCCAAAGTGTGTGATTTAGTGTCTACATTTTCCCCACTTTATGTTGTTGAGTGAATACTCAATAACATAAAGTAGATAAGAGATGTGTACTTGATAACCATGTAGATTGATGGTGAAAAGCATGTCAAGGAGACAAGAAAAAGCATGGAGTGATAAAAATGAAGCATGGAAGCTAGAGAAGAGGAAGTGACCCTAGGGGTGAAATCGTATGTGTTATGTCACGTTGTACTTATTTTCGTTGTCACTTGATGTGTTCGATGATGTGACTGTTGCTTCCCATAAGGATGGACCTACAAAAGAGAAGAGAAAAAGAGTAGTCAAAGTCGTGTATATGTGAAAATTCGATCCAAGTATGTAAAAGTATGTAAAAATGTGAAAAGGAACATGTGCACCTGATCCATGATGAGTAAGAAGGATAGAAAGTGTCCTAAAATATTGTAGAAGAACAATTTTTTTGGTCGATCTCATGCCAAGAATGAGTTTTTGGGAGATCTCACACTAAGTGTGAGTTTTTAGGTGATCTCACGCCACGGAAGAAGAAGTGTTGGGGAGAAAGGTCTAGTGTTATTCTCCAACCCTGACTACTTCTTGACAATTTATACACCACTACATATGTGTGATCCTTATTTGTTCAATCTTGATTCATTTCAATCCAACATAAATAGAAAAAAAAGAGAAATCATGTGTGTTGATTGTTGGAGGATTGTTCTTGTATTGAGAAAATTGTTCTGTAGATTATAATTAACCATGTTGATTTGAGAAAAATGTTGTAACGGTCCCTAGTCATAGGAACCTAAGAAAGGTTAGGGGCGCTCATGTCTATATTTTTTTGCTAGCATCTGTGTTGTGTTAAAGACCCGAGTCAGATTTTGGGCCATTTCTAAGATTGTAAATTGTGTCGATCCTATACTGAACTATGTTGTACTATGATTGTGAACTATTGGAGGGGTGACTGGTTCACCCAATGTGTGCCCCCCCATTTGGGGTGCATGCGATGTAACAAGGAGGATGTGTCCCAAAGGAGAGGACTAGACACCGATATGAAACTCGATGCCCCGTAGTAGGGGATGGAATGTGTTTGGTAAAATCTAAGGCACACACAAACAAAGTGGATAGAAACATGTGTTAGTGCAATCAAGACAAATACGCATATATAAGACAAAATGTAATCTAGCAAGCAATAAGACAATGTAGACCGCAAAAAGTGGGTTTCAAACATGGGACATTGCTCACAATGTCGCTAGACAATCATGAGAGAACCGCCAAAAGCATGTAGTTTGCACACAAGAAAAAGGGAAAAACCCACAAATAATGGAAAATAATGACAAATAGTAGCAAGAAAAGTATCAGACAACCATGGTGGAAAATAGTTCCTGTAAAGAAAATGTTGCACATGAAGCACCCATTAGCATGTTAGAAAGATAAAAAGTATGTCAAAGCATGTATGGTCCGATATAGGGTAATGTGCTATAAATCATAGGAAGTAGTATAAAATGAAACAATAACACTTGTGATGTGCACAAAAGTAGATGCCCCAGTAAGCTACTCTGGGTCCGGTAAGAGGTACAGTTCCAAACATCTATGATGCATGTAAGGAGGTGCAAAAAGTTTGTATTCACAACTAGAAGGCAAGTGAACATGCATGTGTATATAGAAAAGATAATGACATACTAGGTATATGTATATCATGGAAACAAAGTGTACATGTAACGAGTATAAGAAAAACAAGAATATATGTAGCCAAGATATGCAACATGCTATGAGTTTGAATGACATGGAATGCAAAGAGAGTGTGATAGGAGCAGCATTTTCCCCAAGAAAATGTGAATTAATATGCATGAGATGAGGTTCATTTATAAATGCCCCCTCGACAATCAAGAATGAACCATAAAACAAGAGTGCGTCATCGAGAAATGGTTTGATTGTGGGTGCTAGAATGATCTATCAATGAAGCATACCGTGTAGAGAGTGAATATGGTGAGGTTAATTTCAAATTTATACCCTCAACAATGAGTATGAACCGTGGAACAAGAGTAAATCATTGGGTAGTGACGATGTGTGAGAATGTGATGCTAGAAATATGTGTCATGAATATCCGAGTGTGAAATGAGTCGTGTGATAGTGTGAGTTTCATGAATGTGGTATGCCTTTAAAAATCAAGTGTGAACTATAGAATAAGAGTGTGTCATAGGGTAATGACGATACAAGGTGTATCAAATGGTTTAAAAGTGTTAAGAAATATGAATCATGAAGCATGGAGCGTTAAGTATGATACAAAAATGTTAGAGACAACTGATAGTTCGAGAAAGGGGGAAGTAAGCATGATGCCCCCAAGTGTGCCAATGATGGAGATCTATGTGATGATGCGAGAGATATCATGCCATTATGGGAGAGCATTATCTGTGTCATGAGAAGAGAGAGAGTCAACATAATGGTAGGAAGAAGTGACAATAGGACCATGCCATGGTGGTGGAGTTTAAAATGTGTCTTGGCCATTAGTAGTAGTTTATTTGATAAAACAAATCAGGAATGAAGTGGAGTAGGATGGGGAGGAATCTTGAATGGTGGAATTCAAAGATACCATCTAAAGTTTGATGGTCTTGCTTAGTGATTGGTTGCTTAGTTTGAGTGGATTGCATAAGTATTGCTTGAGTGAGAGAATAAGAAACATTAGAAGTGATGGCATGATTCTCATTAGACATAGATGAATCAGATTTAGGAACCCAATGAGATGTAGCAATTGGAGATGAACATGTAGGAGCATTTTTTGTAGCAAATGAAATGATACCATAATGCTTAAGGTGGCCAATTTTTCACTTAAGAGCATAGCAATCATTTTCATTATGTCCATTGATTCAATGATAATTGCAATATGGATGACCTTGATATTTTGCAAGCCTATAAGGAGGATAACAATAAGTAGATGGCAAGTGATCAATTGATGAGTGAGGAGCTGAGGAAGAATATCTTGTTGCTTAGTATTGAGATCAAACTTTAGAGGCATTGGTAATGGTAAGACTTGAGGTTCACTGATATGAGCACATGTAGAAGACATAGAATGAGGATGAGATGTCAAAGGAGAAGAATGGGTTGTAGAAGCTTCCTTAAGGTGTTGGATTTTAGATTTAAGGGATGTAATCATGGATTCCATAGCCTGAAATTTATCTTGAAATAAAGAATGTAAATCTTGAATTGATTTGCAAATAGATTGATTAGAATTAGGACCAAGAGATTCATTAGAAAGACGATCAAAGATAACATTGACTTGAGTAGGTGGTGTATCAAGAGGGAGGAAGATAGAGTGTACAAATTTTTGGAGAGCATCTTTACAAGATGGGTGCATTTGAAGTAATTGATATAAGGGGACTTGAGGAGCTTGAGAAGCCATGAAAGAAGAAAAATGAGGATCCAAGAGTATTCGAATGAGACGGTTCACCAAATGATTTTAAAAATATGGAATTTGTAAAACCCTAGATATTGTAGAGTCACGTATGATAAATATACGCTAAAGAAAAAAATTTAACATAAGAAAGTAAGCTAATAAATTTGAAACCCTAAGTGAAAGAGAGGGAATAGAATACTTAGTTGATTTCATAATTGATCTCAAAGTATTATGAACTAGAAGATTGATAAACAAGAGGAGGAAACTGTCGCAACCGAACCTAAATTTTTTTGTAATTTCCGAATGAGCGTGAGACCAGGGCGCACAGGCTGGCGCGAGGGCACCAAGGCACTTGGAGACCTCTATTGGGTGCATGTGACTACGAAAGAGATCAAAATCTGGTTTTTATTGTATTGTAAGGTGGTTGTTAACCTTCATCGTTGGTCACTTGTATGTCGCTAGATGCTTGTTGTATGAGCCTCAGTAACCTGCAAAAAAAATGATATCCTGCAAAACCCCAAAACACATCAAATCCTAAAAAGAAAGATGCAAATGGGGATTCGAACTGACCCCGATAATCATCGACAAATTGAACTTGCTATTGAGCATTGCACTACATCTCAGACTCCATGTAGTTCTTGTGTGTGTGTGCAAGGATTGTGCCCTAGGAAGCTCTTGTGCAAGATGAACTTGATAGAAAGCAAGTAGAGAGATGTAGCAATGCAAGTAGATGAGTGGATGAAAAAATGAACTTCCCATCCTATGAAGTGTATGCGAAGAAGAATGCGTCTCTTGTCCCATCTATGAAGCTAGATGGATGTTTTGACGCTCTTAAAATGCATTTGGATGCTACCTTAGGTATTAGTAATATATGCTTAGTGCTTGGTCTTTTATTATGATCACAATGCTTTATATTTATATGACTCCCTTGGTTTAATTTTTCAATTAACAACTAAAAGGATGAACCATAAGAAAATAAGATGCCTAAAAGATAAAAGAGGCCCAAAAGGGGTGAGCAAGATATAAAGAGGTCAAGGGCACCTATAAGGATGGGGGCGCTTGAGCATTGGAGTCTTGTTTGGGCGTTGGTGTCTAGAGTGATAAAAGATGAAACAATAAAGTATCGATTGGGTTGTAGGGTGTAAGAGGCCAAGCGTAGAAGACACAACACGATAAAAAAGGATAAAGGCAATTGTTAATTGCTAGTTTTCTCACTTATGAATCATATGAATAGTAATACGTGATTAGGAAATAAAATGTACCCAAAGTGCATGATTTAGTGTCTAGAGTATCCTTTTCCCCCCATCAACTTCAAATTTTGGTGTGGGTGGGTGTACAGGTTAAATTTTATGAAATTTTCAAATTTGTTCAAGCTAGAACACTTTGTGGTTACGAAGGAAACAAAAACAACTTTCAAGGATAAAAACGACATCAATGTTTCATTTTCATTGTGATTACTAATAAATTGAATAACAATGCAAATTTCCAATGCTTCAATTATGGTCATACAATGTTGATTCCAAAGGCCATTCACTACCAATCTTAATCTCATGACATCATGTGGAAAGGGTCGGTTGAAGGAGGTGTTACACATTATTCTTACTAAACACAACACCCCCATAATCACTTCTATATATCTTCAAATTTTGCAGACCTACATTTCCAATAAAGGCCTTACACCATATCCTTGATATGTGGGAATTTAAGTTGCCACACAAAACATTTTGTAAAAAAATCCTAAATCCATGAGTGAAAATTGCAAAAATTTAGTGGATGCTTAAAAGAGTTTGAAAAAATGATTGAGCGTGCTTATGATAAATACTTAAATGTGATTCCTTTAACTTGAAAACTAAGTATTTTATATATCAATCTTGGGACCAATCCATAGTCATGTTTAGTTACTATTCACGGAATGTACTATAATTATTATTTTATTGTGATGTGTATAGACTATTCAATTAATGAAAACCTGTAAGGTTGTTAAGTCACTTCTTATAGAAACTACTACTACTACTACTACTATTATTATTATTATTTTTGTGTAATGTTTTGTAATGTGTATAGGCTATTCTATTAATGAAAAACTATAAGGGACTATAAATTTGTTGTCTCAATTTGAATATATATATTTTTTATCCTTCAATTTTCATGGCCTAAATGCAACTATGATTTTTTCAAATTATTTCATTTATAGAAGGAGCTCCATATTGTTTATACAAGTAGCTCTAAACCATTTATACAAGCAGCTCTGACCATTTATACTAGCAGCTCACAACTATTTATACTAGCATCTCTCAACCATTTATGTAAGCAACTTCGACCATTTATACTATCAACTCGACCATTCTACAAACAACTTCGGACCATTTATACAAGTACCTCAAGACCATTTCTACTAGCATATCCTGACCATTTCTACTAGAAACTCCCAACCATTTATACAAACACTCCAGCACCATTCTATAAGTAGCTCCCGACCACTTATACAAGCAACTTTAGACCATTTCTACTAGAACTCTAGACCCTATATACCAAAGCAACTCCCGACTATTTATACTAGCAGCTCCAAACCATTTATACTAGAATCTCTAGACCATTCTACAAGAATTTTTAGACCATTTATACAAGAAACTCTGGAGCATTTCTACTAGCAGCTCCAAACCATTTATACAAGCATATCCCGACCATTTATACTAGTTGCCTAGACCATTCTACAACCAGCTCCAAAAATTTATGCAAGCAGCTCCAAACCATTTATACTAGTAGCTCCAGACCATTTACACTAGCAGCTCTGGACCATTTCTACAAGCAACTTTGGAGCATTTATACCAAAGATAATCAAACTCGAAATTGGAAAACAACATCGTGGAGGAGAATCAAAATCGTCGTTGTGGAATACTTTTGGAATCATTTTAAGAAATTTATTTTAAAATTTTAATTAAGAAAATATATTTACACTCCAAACCATTTATACTAGCATCTCCTAACTACTTATACTAAAGCAGCTCTAGAATTTTTGTAGTGCCCACTTCCCTTTGATATTGATTTTGATACTATTGATCGTATTATGGACACTATTATGTTTTGTTTTGGTATGATGGTTAGATGTTAGATCATGGATTATTATTGATCCGGACTCGCTTATTATGCATGATGGTTACTAGAGACATTTTTATATGAGGTTGATGATATACTTGCTCAACATGCACATAATATGGATGTTGATTTGGACTTATGACATTTGATATTTTGGGTAGACCTAGTATGATAGATCATTGATGATGATATAGTTGATTTAATTAATTAAAAATGATAATGTTGTATTCTTGATATTGTCGTGATTCATATGATTAGATGATTTTGAAATGTTGTTTATATCATTTTGGATGTTTTGATATGGCCACGAGGCCAAAGGAGGTATTTTCATTTTACAAGTTAAAAATCACAACAATGTCGGGGGACTGGAGACTAACCATATTAAAATTTCAGGTGAAATCAACAAGGTCACCATGACAACTGTGTTGTGTGTCGTGTGTTGTGTTTTGCTAGGAATTCCCATGGGGGGATTTCCATTATATGTGACCATGGGATATGTGTTTTATTTATGTGTTCCTTTTTAATTATTGTTGTATGTATTTTATTTGTAATGTGTTCCTTCTTTTAATTAATTTAAATGTGGTAGATTAATGTGAGAGATCATATAGTTAAATTTTATTTAAATTAAATTGGGATGTGGAATGAAATAAATAAAGTTGTTGTTATAAATATTAATGTGGTAGGAGTGTGTAAGTGATGTTGTAAGAAATTTGTAAGAGTCTTGTAAGGCAGATTTTGGAAGGTCTAGCACTCCATCTTTTATGAAATTCGAATTTGACCTTGGAGGCCAAATTTGGAGGCTTGTGGGACAAGTTAAACTTGTCCCACACCTCTTAAAATGATCCACCAACCATGCCTATGGTTTGGAGGTTAAATGTAGGCATTTATAATGCATTTTGAAGTGACAATATGTAAGTTTTAATTGCACTTCCCTTACATGTTTTAAATTTGGTCCTTTTGGAGTATGGGCATTTTTGGAGTATGTAAGTGATTTTGTCATTTTTATTTATTGTGATTTGGTGGATGGATGTTGACTTTTACTTTTGGGGTTGAGGAAGAATGATGTGGCATCCCACATGGATCCACATCATCCTCTTCTCTTCCCTCTCCTATAAAAGTGAAACTCCTTGCTTGTTTATGGTTGTTGAAACTTTGTCCATTTCCTCTTGGGGGTGCATTTTTGGTGTTGTTTCTTTTGGAGCTTGTTTGAGGAAGAGCTTGGAGTCTTTTTGCTTGCTTGAACCTTGCTGATTTTGGACTGTATTTGGCATCTTGGAAAGCTTGTGAGCTTGGAACAAACTTCAGTATGGAGAGGTAGGATCTTGAGTTATGTTTTAATTGTTTTTCCTTCTCTTACATGCATGTTTAAATGGTGTTTGTGTTTTTGATCTTGGTTGGTTGGGTAGACTGCTTAGGACAAGGTGTAGGAGAAGGCTATGGGGATTTCATATGGGGGCATAAGGGATTGCCAATGGCACTAGTTCTATTGAGGAGGGAGTTTTGGTTTGGGATCCACCTTGGAAAAGAAACTGCTTGCATTTCTTACTCTTGGGGGGATAAGGGATAAACTTTGGGGGCATAAGGAGGGGTTGGGAGATATAAGGTTTATGGGATTTGATGTGTTTAATGGTGGTATGATTTTTGGTGGATGCCCAATTCCAAATTGGGAGGCATAAGGAGTTCCCCATAGTTCTTGCTCTTGTTGGCTTGCTTGATCAAGCCTATGTGTTGTGTGTATGATTTCAAATGCAGTTGGGAACTGCTATCTTGTTGGACTGTGTATTTTATTGTTTGTATGTAATGTGAAGAATGTTTGTTTGTTGTGGAAGAAGCCTTGTTGCCATGTGTTGATGTTCATACTTTATTTCAATATGGTTGGGGCTCGGGGCCAATGAGGAAAGGATGGATTCTCCTTTCTCATTGGATGTCTTGGTTGGGTGGAGAGCGTTTCCTTTTCCCCTTCCTTGTTATGATCAAGATGAAAGAAGAAGAAACTTGCATGTTTCGTTTGGACCAAGGAGAAATTACAGCTGATGTCCTATTTCTTTTCAAAGAAATTCAATGTAACCTTTCCCACCTTGAGTGGACGAGATGTATAGTAATTGTGATGTGAATTTGTTGCAATGTAGATGGAAGATTTAATTAGGATTGAGAAATGTAAATGATATTACATGCATTGTGTGATGTATTTTGTAAACTGTATTTTGGAAACCAAATCAAATGGGAAAATTGATAAGTTGTAAAATTGTATTGATGATCAATGAAGGATTGCATTCCTTTCTCAAAAGTGTTTTACCTTGTTCATATGCTATCTTCTCCATTGGAAATATGAGTTTTACTTGCAATGAGAAACCTCTGTTTGGAATGTTGAAAGAAGAATGCATATGGAATGAAAGTCAATGTTATTTTCCCTAAAAATGTTTATTAAAAATTGAAATCGAAATTTAGTTTCATTTAGAATTGGATGGATGATTTAATAAGCAATGTATTTGACTAAGTTAGGAATCATATGCACATTTAAATGACAAAATGGAGATTCCAATTTAAAGAAATAGTTCATTGTAATATACTTCATCCTAGCAATTCACATTTTTATAAAAATGAACAGTTCCATACTTGCACTAAACAATAAGTTATGAAACATTGAAAATTAGACTTATTACTACCTAAGGAACTCAAATTCACTATAACAATTAAGAATGAATCTCTAAAACTTAATGAATTTCAATTCGGAGCTTGCACAGTCATTTTTCCATCTATTGCCGGAAAAATGCAACCTTGAACAAATTGGATAAATTGACTTCCCTAAAACACTCTAAACCCTCCCTAGACTAATCCTTCATGTTTGTTTGACATGTTGAGCAAAGGAGGAGTTCTAATTTTATCAAAATTATAAGTTAGAAATTGCCAATTTGCCAAATAAAGACCTGAAGATTATTTTTACAAAATTTACCCTTAAAACTTCATCAAAAAGTAAATTTTATGTTCCTTGTGCAAAGAGGGTTTCGAGATATTTCCGAAAAGTTTTTTTTTCAAAACTAAGCTTTTTAGCTCAAGTTATGACACTTTGAAGTTTTTGTGCCTTGGCATGAAAATTTGGGAAAATTTTCCTTATAGGCCCACAACCCAAAAATTTCCCATCAAAATTGCCCTTAGAAAATTTTCAAAATTTTGGGCTCGGGAAAATTTTCACTTTTCCCTCCACCGCCCGCAGCCAATCAAAGGGCACCACGTGTCCCCTTGTGGCTACAACGGAGGCGCGGGTTCTTTTAAAACCCTTAGCTTTTATAATTTTTTTGGGGAAAAATTTCCATGTTGACCCTGCTGGCCCGCGGCCAATGAAAGCATGCCACATGGCACCTTGGGGTCATGTGGAGGTTCGAGAGAAATTTCATTTTTGGGCCTTTGGGAAAAATTCTAAAATTCCTCTCGCAGCCCGTAACTCCGCCTTCTCCCTCGGATTCCCTTCTTCCGTGGGTGCGCGGACCCGCGCATCCTTTCTTTCTTTTTTTCCCTTCAGTGCTAGGTGCTAAATTCTTCCACCGCCCGTCCCTCCCCGGTCTTCTTCGGTTTGACTCCATGGGTGACATGTGTCCCCTTGTGGCTACTGGTGGGTGCACGGACCCACGCACTTCTTTCTCCCTTTTTCCCCTTCGTTGGCACAAAGTGCTAAATCGGTCCACCGCCCTGCCCTTTCCTTTCCCCTTTTTCACCTTGCACTAGGACCTGACACGTGTCCCCTAGGGACCCGTGGGGCGGAGTGTTTTTGAATTTGAGCCATGCATTGGGAAAATTTCCCAATGCCGCCCCGTGACCCACCAACCCGCCCAAGGTGCACTCCTCCTCCTCTTGCCACGTGTCCCTCTAGGAAAATTTGATCCCCAAACTCCGCCCACTCATAACTTGAGTTCTATAAGGAGTTAGAATGACTTATTTATATCACCGAAAGGTGAGAAAATTTTCTATCAATTGGGAATGGTTTATATAAATTTTGGAAGCATTAAGTATGAGAAAAATCTAGTTGAAGTTAGGAGCCTGTTAGAGAAAAGGCACGGGGGTAAGATTACTCCCTGAATCTAACTAGAACATATAACCCTAATTGTTGATCCCTATGAACTTGATATAAGTTAATAAAGGAAACTTGTGTATTAGTAAATAGGTTTGTTCCCTGAACCTATTAGTGAAAATTGATGTCTTGCAATTTAGTTGCGAGACACTTCAAAGTAAAACAAATGTATCCCATAATTTTCTAGCTAACCCTAAGTTGTTTCTTTGGTATCAAGTGGTTGTTTAAACGGGAATTAAAGTTTGGTATCGAGTAGTAGTGGTTCAAAGGCTTGGACCATTGGGCACACTAGAAAACTTGAGACATGAAAATATAAACCTAGCCCACTCAAAACCTAGAAAACAACTTAGCAAGAATTTGTATGTTTTTAGTAAACATGGAACTTGTGTAAAACTTAGCAAAATGAACTAACTCTCGCTTTGGTCTGTGCAGGAGGCTCAAACGGAGTGAGAGAAACCTTCACAGAGACTCAGACTCACCACCACCACCACCACCACCGGATCAGGGTGTAGTAGCCATTCTACCTCGTATTCTACGAGACCCTTCAGATGTTAATGCTTTGCTTTACGCAAAGGATTAGGTGGAGGGCAAATAGCTAGTCATGATAGAGCTCCTTCCATCGAGGGTCAGGTATCTCCTCAACTTAATGAGGAGCATAGAGGAGAGAACTCCCATGTGGAGTCAGTACGAGTAGATTCACCACCTAGGAGATAGGGTGGTAGAGTTCCAAAGCATGAGAGAGTATCTCGAGCCCTAGGCTTAAGGATGAGCGTGTAGAGAGACCTAGAGGCCGACAGAGACCATAGCGGCGGATCACATCGTGAGATCCTGAAGCTTAGACCCTCACATTACTCGGGTGATACGGTGGATTTTAGGCGACTGGCACGGCTAGTGAGCTTGAGTGGTTGCTTAAGCTTTTCCTTGTTCTAGTAACATGAAAGCTCGTGTTGCGATCCATCTACCGAGGGATGGAGTAGGAGTATGGTGAAGGACGAGAGGAGTAGAAGCTCCATGTATATTTAGAGATAGTGACTTGGGAGATGTTTGAAGAGAGATTCAGAGCAGGTACCTATCACGGAGGTTCATCCAATACAGATTGACAAGTTTCATGACCTCCAACAGCTACCCTTTTAGTATCGAGAATATGAGAGTAGATTTCTAGATCTACTTCAAGTATGTAGAGTATATGCAAGATGAGCAGTGCGATTCACATATTTATCTAGGGCCTGAATGTGGATATTGGAGGTGCAGTGCGAGATTCACCGTCCACGAGACTTTAGTAGAGGCCGAGAAGGCCTATATTACAGAGGAGACTCGGGGGTAAAACCCTTTAAGCTAGAGACCGAGTCGAGCTGCATTCAAAGCAGATGCAAGATGGTAGATCGAGAGGATCGGCACCTCTTCCTTGTGGTGGTTAGCATTCAAAGACACAGCTCATCCTTTAGGCCATAACATCGAGCGCAGCAGTCCCTTGCCCACCGTATAGACCTCTGCAGAGAGTTGATGCACAGAGAGGTCGAGCATGGGGCCTCCTCCTGGGGTCCCATCCGGACACTGGTGGACCTAGAGCTCGATCGGCTAGAGCTCGCCAACAGAGGCCATAGTAGACCACGGTCGGATCATCAAGATCCATACCACAGGGCTTCTAGGGCACTCTTTGGAGGTGTTGTTCCTTGGAGAGGATCAGGGTGGTTGCTTTGGATGTGGAGTAGGTGGACATTTTGGAGAGATTGTCCTCAAAACTCTAACAAAGGGTAAGGCACCTGGTTTAAGCAAATAGTTGGTGACATGGGACACACCCACGAGATTTATGCAGTGATTAACAACCGCTAGGTAGAGCACTTGCAGCACAACTGATCATTGAGACCATAGGTAGCATTTTTGGTATTCCTACCTTCGTATTGTTTGATTCTTGGTTCTTGATTCTTTCATTGCATCATCTTTAGTAGAGCAATACAGGCCGGTGGTAGTTAGGTGGGGTCTCATTTGGGATGTGAGATGGCTTATGGAGCCAAGATCTCCATGCAGAATCCTTAGTTAAGGAGTGTGTTGTGGATTTGGGACCTTTCACCACCACCTCAGATCTTCGTATTCTTCCTTTGGGCTCGTATGGAGTTATCTTAGGTATGGATTGGCTATCTACACATAGGGCCAAGATGGATTGTTATCATAAGACTATATCTTGTGTAGATGATTTAGGAGTTGAGTCGGTGATCTTGGGGGTCAGGAGACCCATTTCTATTCACACCATTTCTGCTATGCAGCTTAAGTAGTGTGTGCGACAGGGGTTGTCGATGTATGATGTTACAGTTAGTGACAGATCAAAGGATGGGTCTAGTAGACCATCACTAGATGATCATCCCATCTTGAGAGAGTTTTCCGATGTATTTCCAAGGGAGCTACCGGGGTTACCACCCCTATGTGAGATTGATTTTCATATAGATCTAGTTCCAAGAGTAGAGCCTATCTCATAGGCACCTTATCGATGACCACCCTGGAGCTCTATGAGCTCAAGTTGCGATCCGAGGGCCTTTTGGAGAAGGGCCTTATCCATCCTAGTGTATCCCCTTGGGGTGCACCGGTGATCTTCGTGAAGAAGAAGGATGGATCATTGTGGTTGTGTATTGATTACCACCAGTTGAACAAAGTGATGATCAAGAATCGTTATCCTCTTCCTCGCATTGATGACTTGTTTGATCAAATGAAGGGAGCCACGGTGTTCTCTAAGATTGATCTCAAGTCGGGCTACCATCAATTGAGGATTTCAGAGGTGGACATTCATAAGACCGCCTTCGTATGAGATATGGGC
This sequence comes from Taxus wallichiana var. yunnanensis, assembly GCA_018340775.1. NCBI lineage: Eukaryota > Viridiplantae > Streptophyta > Pinopsida > Cupressales > Taxaceae > Taxus > Taxus wallichiana. Next base: position 644,118,893 of record CM031243.1, read on the forward strand.
ACTATGAGTTCACAGTGGTGCCTTTTGGTTTGACTAATGCCCCCGCAGTGTTCATGAGTTTGATGAATGGGGTGTTCAGGACCTTCTTAGATCACTTCATGCTCATCTTCCTAGATGACATTTTGATGTATTCATGTACACGTTAGGAGCATGATGGGCACCTTCGATAGGTTCTCCAAAGCCTTCGTGAGCAGCAGCTTTATGGGAACTTGGAGAAGTGTGCTTTCTTTCAATCAGAGGTGTAATATTTGGGTCATATCATTTCTGGGGAAGGTATCATAGTCGATCCTTCCAAGATTAGAGCCATTATGGATTGTCCAAGTACCCACTACATGACCGACGTGCGCAACTTCATGGGTTTAGCGAGTTACTACCAGAGATTTGTTCGAGACTTCTCTCGGATTGCGCACTCTATCACTTCCCTTCGTGAGGAAAGGGAAGAAGTTTGTTTGGTCGAATAGATGCGAGTAGGCCTTCGGAGACCGAAGGAGTGCCTCACTACAACACCCATTCTTGCGGTCTTTGGATCCACAGGGTGAGTTCTTTTTTGCACGAGATGCTTCTTTAGCGGGGTTTGGAGGTGTGTTGATGCGGATGACAGGTTTGTATCTTTTGATTCTCGCAAAACTCAAGGATCACAAGCTTAATTATCCTACCCATGTCTTAAGCTTGTGGTAGTTGTACATGCTTTGTTCGATGGAGGCATTTTCTTCTTGGATGGAGATTAACACTTAGGATAGATCATTTGAGTCTTCGCCACCTCTTCACGCAACCCAATCTAAATGCTCGTCAATGACGTTGGATGGAGTTCCTTTGTGAGTATGACATGGAGATAGAGCATGTGAAAGGGAAGGAGAATGTGGTGGTAGATGCTCTCAGCAGATGAAGACATGTGGCTATGGCCACCTCGGTGAGCACAAATTTGCGGAGCAGATTCTTCAAAGGTTCCTCTTGGCAACTTCTACATGGCGCATTTGAGCGCAGATCGAGTCACGAGACCCCTTGAGGGGAGTTTGATGGCTTTTCCTTAGAGACAGATGGTCTTCTCGAACAGAGGCGGGATATATGTTCCTAGAGATGGAGGCTTGAGGCGGGACATCTTGGTAGAGGCACATCGTGCACCATATTCAGCCCATCCCGGGGGTGAAGAAGATGCACGCTACCTTGAGACAGTTGTACCAGCGAGAGGACTTCATCGAGGCGTGGCTCAATTTTTGTCACGGTGTTTAGAGTGCCGAGGGTTAAGGCCAAACATTAGCATCCAATAGGTCTTCTTTATCCTCATGCCATACCGGAATGGAAGTGTAACACCATTTCTATGGATTTCATTGTTGGGCTACCTATGTCAAGATATCACCACGACGCCATTATGGTCACAGGTTGATAAATTGACAAAAGTGGCTCACTTTTATACAAACCTAGTGCGATGGCATGGGTATATTTGGATGAGATCATCAAGTTGCATGGGATTCCGTAGAAGATCATTTGTGACCGCGATCCTTTGTACACTTCACATTTCTGGACTACCATGCAGTATGTCCTCGGGACGAGGATCAACTTTAGCACAACATATCACCCTGAGACAAATGGATAGACCGAGTGAGTAAATCAGATTTTAGAGGATATGCTCAGGATGTATGTGATGGATCAGCAGTCTAAGTGGGAGGAGTACCTGTACTTAGTGGAGTTTTCCTACAATAATAATTTTCAGAGTTCTATAGGCATGGATCCTTTTCAGGAATTATATGGTAGAGAGTGTAGGACACCCCTTAGCTAGGACAAGTTAGAGGACAAAGTATCTCTTGACCAGCTCTTTTACATGACATGGAGCAAAGCAGTATTTTTGATCGTGCAGAGATTGCGGCAGGAGGCACGGGATAGGCGAAGAAGTATGCGAGATCAATATAGGATTGATCGTAGCTTTGATGTGGGCATGAAGGTGTTCCTTCATGTTAGACCACACAAGAGCCCTATACATTATGGAAAAGATTCTAAGTTAGCTCCTAGATTCATTGGTCCCTTTGAGATCTTGGAGCGTATCGGCCCTTTGGCTTACCGTCTAGCATTGTCACCCAACTTGTCTCGTGTACATGATGTGTTTCATGTTTCTATCCTTAAGAGGTACATTCGTAACCTTCTCATGTGTTGGACTAGAGATAATTGCAAGTAAGATCGGGGACGAGTGATGGTGGAGCCCGTCCGTATCATAGATCGCGAGGACCACAGGCCTTTGAGGTAGAGAGATTGATTAGGTATGGGTGCAAAGTGGGACGGATATGATGAGATAATGCCCACTTGGGAGGATGCCACACGGTATTACGAGTGCGTTTTCCACATTTTTGACAAAGGACTTCCGGAGGAAGTCGAGTCTAAGGAGGGGATGTAGTGCCCACTTCCCTTTGACACTTTTTGATACTTGATTTTGATACTATTGATTGTATTATGGACACTATTATGTTTTGTTTTGGTATGATGGTTAGATGTTAGATCATGGATTATTATTGATCTGGATTCAATTATTATGCATGATGGTTACTAGAGACATTTTTATATGAGGTTGATGATATATTGTTTGACATGGACATAATATGGATGTTGATTTGGACTTATGACATTGGATATTTTGGGTAGACCTAGTATGATAGATCATTGATGATGATATAGTTGATTTAATTAATTAAAAATGATAATGTTGTATTCTTGATATTGTCGTGATTCATATGATTAGATGATTTTGAAATGTTGTTTATATCATTTTAGATGTTCTGATATGGCCACGAGGCCAAAGGAGGTATTTGCATTTTGCAAGTTAAAAATCACAACAATGTCGGGGGACTGGAGACTAACCATATTAAAATTTCAGGTGAAATCAACAAGGTCACCATGACAACTGTGTTGTGTGTTGTGTGTTGTGTTTTTTTAGGAATTCCCATGGGGGATTTCCATTATATGTGACCATGGGATATGTGTTTTATTTATGTGTTCCTTTTTAATTATTGTTGTATGTATTTTATTTGTAATGTGTTCCTTCTTTTAATTAATTTAAATGTGGTAGATTAATGTGAGAGATCATATAGTTAAATTTTATTTAAATTAAATTGGGATGTGGAATGAAATAAATAAATTTGTTGTTATAAATATTAATGTGGTAGGAGTGTGTAAGTGATGTTGTAAGAAATTTGTAAGAGTCTTGTAAGGTAGATTTTGGAAGGTCAAGCACTCCATCTTTTATGAAATTCAATTTGACCTTGGAGGCCAAATTTGGAGGCTTGTGGGACAAGTTAAACTTGTCCCACACCTCTTAAATGATCCACCAACCATGCCTATGGTTTGGAGGTTAAATGTAGGCATTTAGAATGCATTTTGAAGTGACATGATATGTAAGTTTTAATTGCACTTCCCTTGCATGTTTTAAATTTGGTCCTTTTGGAGTATGGGCATTTTTGGAGTATGTAAGTGATTTTGTCATTTTTATTTATTGTGATTTGGTGGATGGATGTTGACTTTTACTTTTGGGGTTGAGGAAGAATGATGTGGCATCCCACATGGATCCACATCATCCTCTTCTCTTCCCTCTCCTATAAAAGTGAAACTCCTTGCTTGTTTATGGTTGTTGAAACTTTTTCCATTTCCTCTTGGGGGTGCATTTTTGGTGTTGTTTCTTTTGGAGCTTGTTTGAGGAAGAGCTTGGAGTCTTTTTGCTTGCTTGAACCTTGCTGATTTGGGACTGTTTTTGGCATCTTGGAAAGCTTGTGAGCTTGGAACAAACTCCATTATGGAGAGGTAGGCATCTAGAGCTTGTTTTAAATGTTCTTCCTTCTCTTAAATGCATGTTTAAATGGTGTTTTTGTTTTTGATCTTGGTTGGTTGGGTAGACCGCTTAGGGACAACGTGTAGGAGAAGGCTATGGGGATTTCATATGGGGGCATAAGGGATTGCCAATGGCACTAGTTCTATTGAGGAGGGAGCTTTGGTTTGGGATCCACCTTGGAAAAGAAACGCTTGCATTTCTTACTCTTGGGGGGATAAGGGATAAACTTTGGGGGCATAAAGAGGGGTTGGGAGATATAAGGTTTATGGGATTTGATATGTTTATTGGTGGTATGAATTTTGGTGGATGCCCAATTCCAAATTGGGAGGCATAAGGAGTTCCCCATAGTTCTTGCTCTTGTTGGCTTTCTTGATCAAGCCTATGTGTTGTGTGTATGATTTCAAATGCAGTTGGGAACTATTGTCTTGTTGGACTGTGTATTTTATTGTTTGTATGTAATGTGAAGAATGCTTGTTTGTTGTGGAAGAAGCCTTGTTGCCATGTGTTGATGTTCATACTTTATTTCAATATGGTTGGGGCTCGGGGCCAATGAGGAAAGGATGGATTCTCCTTTCTCATTGGATGTCTTGGTTGGGTGGAGAGCGTTTCCTTTCCCCCTTCCTTGTTGTGATCAAGATGAAAGAAGAAGAAACTTGCATGTTGCTGTTTGGAGCAAGGAGAAATTACAGTTTTGACAGTCCTATTTCTTTTGAGAAAATTCAATGTAACCTTTCCCACCTTGAGTGGATGAGATGTATAGTAATTGTGATGTGAAGTTGTTGCAATGTAGATGGAATATTTAATTAGGATTGAGAAATGTAAATGATATTACATGCATTGTGTGATGTATTTTGTAAACTGTATTTTGGAAACCAAATCAAATGGGAAAAGTGATAAGTTGTAAAATTGTATTCATGATCAATGAAGGATTGCATTCCATTCTCAAAAGTGTTTTACCTTATTCATATGCTATCTTCTCCATTGGAAATCTGAGTTTTGCTTGCAATGAGAAACCTCTATTTGGAATGTTGAAAGAATAATGCATATGGAATGAAAGTCAATGTTATTTTCCTTGCAAAATGTATATTAAAACTGAAATCAGAAATGTAGTTTCATTTAGAATTGGATGGATGATTTAATAAGCAATGTATTTGACTAAGTTAGGAATCATATGCACATTTAAATGACAAAATGGAGATTCCAATTTAAAGAAATAGTTCACTGTAATATACTTCATCCTGGCAATTCACATTTTAATAAAAATGAACAGTTCATACTTGCACTAAACAATAAGTTATGAAACATTGAAAATTAGACTTAGTACTACCTAAGGAACTCAAATTCACTATAACAGTCAAGAATGAATCTCCAAAACTTAATGAATTTCAATTCGGAGCTTGCACAGTCATTTTCCGTCTATTGCCGGAAAAATGCAACCTTGAACAGATTGGATAAATTGACTTCCCTAAAACACTCTAAACCCTCCCTAGACTGATCCTCCATGTTTGTTTGACATGTTGAGCAAAGGAGGAGTTCTAATTTTATCAAAATTATAAGTTGGAAATTGCCAGTTTGCCAAATAAAGGCCTGCAGATCATTTTTACAAAATTGACCCTTAAAAATTCATCAAAAAGTAAATTTTATGTTCCTGTGCAAAGAGGGCTTCGAGAGCTTTCCGAAAATTCCTTGTTTGCCCAAAACCAAGCTTTCTAGCTCAAGTTATGACACTTTGAAGTTTTTGTGCCTTGGCGGGAAATTTTGGGAAAATTTTCCCTGGCGAGCTATGACCCAAAAATTTCCCAACAAAATTGCCCTTAGAAAATTTTCAAAATTTTGGGCTCGGGAAAATTTTCACTTTTCCTTCGCTAGCCCGCAGATCAATCGAGAGGGCACCACATTTCCCATTGTGGCTACGACGGAGGCGCGGGTTCTTTTAAAACCCTTAGCTTTTATAAATTTTTTGGGGAAAAATTCCCATGTTGACCCCACCGGCCCGTGGCCAATGAAAGCATGCCACATGGCACCTTGGGGTGGCGGCGGAGGTTCGGAGAAATTTCATTTTTGGGCCTTTGGGAAAAAATCTAAAATTCCTCCCGTGGCCCGCAACTCCGCCTTCTCCCTCGGATTCCCTTCTTCGCGGGTGCGTGGACCCGCGCGTCCTTTCTTTCTTTTTTTCCCCTTCAGGTGCTAGGCACTAAATTATTTCACCGCCCCGTCCCTCCCTGGTCTTCTTCGACTTTGACTCCACATGTGACATGTGTCCCCTTGTGGCTACGGCAGGTGCGCAGACCCGCGCACTTCTTTCTCCCCTTTTTCCCCTTTGTTGGTGCAAAGCGCTAAATCGGTCCGCCGCCTCGCCCTTTCCTTTCCCCTTTTTGCCATGCGTCGGGACACGACATGTGCCCCTAGGGACCCACGGGCGCGGAGTGTTTTTTGAATTTGAGCCATGCATTGGGAAAATTTTCCCAATGCTGCCCCGCGACCCGCCAACCCACCCAAGGTGCACTCCTCCTCTTGCCACGTGTCCCTCTAGGAAAATTTGATCCCCAAACTCTGCCCACTCATAACTTGAGTTCTATAAGGAGTTAGGAGGACTTCTTTATATCATCGAAAGGTGAGAAAATTTCCTATCCATTGGGAATGGTTTAGGGAAATTTTGGAAGCATTAAGTATGATAAAAGTATAGTTGAATTTCGAGCTGTTAGAGAGAAGGCATGGGGTAAGATTACTCCTTGAATCTAACTAGAACATATAACCCTAATTTTGGAACCCTGTGAACTTGATATAAGTTAATAAAGGAAACTTGTGTATTAGTAAATAGGTTTGTTTGGAACCTATTAGTGAAAACTGATGTCTTGCAATTTAGTTGTAGACACTTCAAATCAAAAAAAAATTATCCCATAATTTTCTAGCTAACCCTAGGTTGTTTCTTTGGTCTCAAGTGGTTGTTTAAATGGGCATTACACTTTTATAATTTGTGACTCTAGACTTTTTATACTATAAACTTTGGACCATTTATACTAGCGACTCTGGACCATTTATACTACCAACTTTGGACTATTTATACTAGCAGCTTCGGACCATTTATACTAGCATCTCTAGACTATTTATAATAGTAGATCAAGACCATTTACACTAGCATCTTTGGACCCTTTATACTAACAACTTCGTACCATTTATACTAGCATTATCAAAATTAGAAATTAGAAAAAACAACATCAGGGAGGAGAATAAAAATCGTTTATTGTGGAATACTTTTGGAATGATGTTAAGATATTTAATTAAAAACATATACTTACAACTTCAAACCATTTACACTAACATCTTTGGTTTATTTATACTAGCATATCTAGACCATTTATATTAGCACCTACGAACCATTTATACTAGCAGCTCCAAACCATTTATACTAGCATTATCAAACTCAAAAATTGGAAAAAAAAACACATCAAGGATGAGAATCAAAATCATTCATTGTGGAATACTTTTGGAATGATCTTCCAGGTTCATTTGTGTTTTGAAGTTGCATCAACGTTATTGTTTTTGTTATTAATTTTTTTTTCATTCCTAGAACGTTCTCATCTTCTATTAAACTTGTATCCATAGGATTTCTAACATTTAATATTGGCGCCTCAACGATCCATTCAAAACTTTGAATCCCTATTACAAATTTTGCAGAATTAGAAGGAACAAGGCTTACAACATTCCAAGAAGAGATTTGCCACATAAAATACATATTGATTGATGAAATGAGCTTCATTAGAAAAAGATTGCTAGAAAACATAGATTCTCGACTTCATCAAGCATTCCTGAAAATTATATATCAGTTTGGCGGTGTTTCTATGATTTTGGTAGGATATTTGGGGCAACTGCCTCTTGTTAGCGATAAACCACCATATGATAGTAATAGACATGTAAATTTGTTATGGGAAGAATTCAAAATAATTGTTACACTAGATAAGGTATTTAGACAAGAAGGAGAAATCTAAGAGCAAAAATGGTTTTGACAACTTCTCACAAATCTCAAAGATGCAAATCCAACAATCGATGATTAGAATTTATTGATGAGTAGAACAAATGCTAGATTAGAAAAAGCTAGCAATGAAGAATTTGATAATAGTATTCATCTGGTCATCATAAAGAGTAATGTGAATAATCACAATAGAATAAAATTATGTTTGTTGATTAGGCCTATTGCATTTAGCATTACAACTACAATAGGTACCGCCAATACACTAGCAAGAGGTCCAAATGATGAAATTGATGTTGAGTTATTAATTGCTAATGATGCAAGGGTTATGTTAACATCCAATATTTGGATAGAAGTAGGTCTTGTAAATGGAGCTCTAGGATATATTCAAAGCATAATATACACACCTGGTAGTGGTCCACCAAAACCACCAACATATGTAATGGTTGAATTTGATAATTACTTCAGAATACCATTTGAAGATAGAACTCCATGTACCATCCCAATTACACCAATACAAAGGGGATACACACACAATTACCCTTATGGTTGGCATGGGCATTGACAATACATAAATCACAAGGTTTGACTCTTTCCAAGGCTACAATTGATATTGAACAAAGGGAAACAACGAGGTTAACATTTGTGGTTATCTCTCAAGTAAAGTCATTAGAAGGTCTAAGAATATTTCTGCCATTTACATATGACCGTTATGAAAAGATGAAGAAGGGAAAACTACTTTCAAACAAAAGGTGAGGAAGAAATACTGAAGTCCTTAGAATATAAATAATGTCACCTATGTAATACACATTTCATTATATGATTTTTCATTTAATGTGATGTACATTTCACATTTTGATTCATATGAAATAATGTTTTATTTTTGGTATCATCTTATGTACAATGCAACGCTCACAAATGCTACTAGCATACCTATCTTAGATAAATCTATGTAAAATATGTTGAGAGGTATCATTCTCGAGGCACCTATTCCACTTATGTCACAAATCCAAAATAGGCGCCTCGAGAATGATACCTCTCGACATATTTTACATAGATTTATCTAAGATAGGTATGCTTAATTGTACTTCATATACATCATGTTGTCCATTGACCCAAGGAATTTTGTTACTTTATGAACAAATTATATGAAAATACTAAATATTATTAAAGCTCAATAAATTTGTAAAGTAAATATAAACATTGAAAAATTGAAACAACCAAAAATTAATTTATTAATATTACTCTTATGAAAATAGAAACTCTAGATAAGTTGGTGCCTTTGCCCAATTTTTGTGTTTTTTGTGTGAGTATACGAATCCCATTATTATATGATTAATTTATTTGTAAAGAAAGTTTATAAATGAAACATCGTTCTATCATATAATATTTATCTATTTATTTATTATATGAGCAACAATTGAAGAGTTGGCCTTTCTATTGAAGATTGAACTTATCGAGCTACTTTTTAGAGTTTGACAAGTGATTTTTAATTTTAATCTTTGTTTGAAGTCTAATGTTTTTCTTAGCCTTTCTATCATGATATGGAAGGCTTTTGAAGGAATTAACTTCAAATTTGAGTCTCTAGAATACAATTATGACATGTAGGAAACACCCTAGGATTTATTATTGGCGCTTTTCATAAACGAAAAATATAGTATTTTATAGTATTGGGAAACAATTAAATTGGTTTTAAGATTTAGTGTATAGACAATGCTTTTAAGTTTAATCTCTTAGACTAATATACAACTTATTAAGCTGATTAATAGAAATAATAAAGAAAATTTGTAAGAAATTAAGATTAAAATATGTCTTTTAGTATATTTATCAAATTGATGCAAAACATTTAATTATTTAAAATGTGTTTCAAAATAAGTACTTGTAGATATATAAAGTGGTTCTACCTTAAAATATGTATTAAAATGATCATTAGGATCCTATCACATGTTCTATGGAATCTGAAATTGAAATCAAACATATAATCATGCGGTGCTTTATTTTGATAGAGGTCAATTGGTCCAAAGATGACAAGTGATCGATTTATCTTCAAACTATCTACACAATGCTTCTCCAAGATGATCCTAAGTGCTGATGGAGTTTACCCTTAATCCCTTATACCACTGCAAGGATTTGCCTTTAAAAGAAGCTACAAGCAATCGACTACAAAAAGTTCTTGAGTGACATGATGAATAAAACATATCTTGGCCATATCCTAAATGTGCTATATAAGGGGTATTTTGATTCTGCAGTGAAATATGGAACACTCTTAAGGGTAGACACAAGGATGTAATTATGTTGGGCAAGGTTCAACGAGCTACCACCATTGAAAGGAAAAAAAAATAGGTTTCTAAGGACTTGTCATATGTGGATTCGGAATTATAATAGGAGTGTATTGAGGAGAATTAGCGAGAAAGTGGAGCTTTTGTGTATAGGGTAGATCTAGAAGCCTTTCTCTTTTAATGAAAATGAAGGTAACTCAATAAAAATAAAATTCTTACCTTTATAAGATGATATGGTTGTGATTTTTGGCATGAAAGTTGAGGAACTAGTTTGAAAGGGATCCTTGATATCCTTTTAGAGTCACCAAATCCTGGATAAATGTGTCTAAACATTGAAGATCAATAAGAATAACATCAAATATTTAGAAACCCTCTTGTTGTGGTCCCACCATGTGCGCTAGAGACTATAGTTATAAAGGAATGCACCCTTTGGGAGTCTTTGTGATGACTCCCCTTCCAACTGAAAAAATTGAAACACTCCTAGGATGTGGGTGAACTAAAGTTGGAGTGAGTCTCCAAAGAGGGTTGGTTCCCCTAGTGTAACACCTAAAACTAACTCTACTCTATTATTAAACCAAGGAAAATGGGTAGGAACTAAGTGCAAGGCTTAAACACAAAATTGAAAATAAGGTAATGTATCGTAATGTTTGAGGACCTCTACTTTCCTGAGCATACACAAGAGGATTGAAGGAACCAAAACACCATACACATCTCATAATTTTACATATTTCTACATAAGCGATTCATAAAGAGAATCAAAGTTATGACAACACACCTAAGGGGACACAAATGACTTTATAAGCACTCACATGGTGAAACTCCACTGTTGAATCCTTCATAAACTTTATAGAAACACAAACTATGACCTACACATTAATGTATCTCTACATAAAGATAAGGAAATATGACTGCAAATCAAGGATAAATACTTCTATCACAGGATAAAATCAGCTATATCACAATTCTACACAATACAGAAGTAGTGAGAAGGAGAAAATGGTTCCTTTATTAATCCAAAAGGCGCAACAAGTACAAAAACCAGCGGGGCTTAGCCACACTAGCTAGAGATCTCTTCCTTAAATGAATAATCTTCAGTATGTGTGTGTGTGAAGAAAAATATATAGAGAAAGAATAAACGCATGCACGAGTTCATCATTTTTATGCAAAATGGTGTAGGAGGTTGCGTAGTATAAGAGGTCACCGAGAATTCATACTACCAGTCAAAATATCTTCAATAGGCACTATCACAAGTTCTCTTGACATAAGATTTAACTCTCCTTCATATTTCCCTTGCATGTCTGACTTCCTCTTTACTCCAACTTGATCTCCACTCTTAACTTGACCAAAATCATACAATTAGAGTTCAACTTAAATTCTAGGCATAAGCCAACTTATCCGAGTGTTTTGTCTATGTTCCACAGAGTTTCCCGCACATCCTTTCTTTGCTCCATAGATTTTAGATGATCCACTGTCTTCTCTTTATCTTCTACGGCTTTTGATGTTCATGTTGTGATTTGTGGCCTTACTTTGACTTCCATGGTATTGCCAACTTTAAGCATCTTCTAAATGATCATGCGCTTATTTGATTTATTATTTTGATCTGCAATCATACTTTTTCTTTCCTTTGTTCCTTGACTTTTCCTTCGTTTCGTAGATTTAGTGAACCCGCATAAACACCAATTTTTTCATTTTTGAGGAATTTCATCCTTGTGTGACTTTGAATTTTCTTTTCTCCATGGTGTTGTGTGGCACTTAGCTTTGTCTCGTAGCGTACATCCACGATACTTTTCCTTTTTCGTGGACTTTTTACTTCCACGATACACTGCATTTTCTCTTCCATGGAACACTAAGTTTCTTTGATCCAAATACTTCTTTTTTGGATCCGCTTGAGTCTAGAACTTGAATGAGTTGTTTAAATAAACACCCAAACACCACCGACCCTACCATACATTTCTATCCGGGGAAGTTACACCATATCTCTCTTTAGTTTCAGATTTCTCATCATGGATACATGTTTTTGGCACAATCTCAAACTCAGTTAACATAGCTCAAATTAGTTTATATGGGGCATGAATATTTCACTCCTTCTTCACTTTAGTACTTTGTTACGATAAAAAAATACAAGTGTTTTAGGGGCATGATTATTCTTCTCCATTGATATTTCAACATACTACACACTCTTATTCAACAATATGGAACACATAAAGAGCAAGAGGGGCATTCATTCTCTTCTATACATTGTGTCTATATATCTAGACATCGGACCTAGATCCATCTTTAGTGGTATGGTCCATGGGGTTATGGAAAGTATCAAAACAACTAAGCTCTTTACGAGGTAGTATTTTCTCTCCTCATTTCAAAGGGGAAGATATTGAGGTTACTAAAAACTATGATACATAGTCTTATTCCTTCATATGTTGTATTTGTATCTCTCTTCTTCTCTCTCTCTCTACCTTATATTTGGTGTTCGGTCAAACATGCACCCAATACTCTAGTTTCTCCATCGGCATAATTGGGGATTGGTCACCCATAATCCTTCAAAAAAATTCAACAACACAATCCAAATCTCTAACGTAAAGCAAGAACAAGATCTCATCCCTCTAGAAATAAATAAGTGTATTATTTCTATGATTTACATCTCTTAATTTCAATTTATACAACTTCAAATTCTATAGTTACAATTGAGTTACAATTCAATTCCTATTATAGATATTAACTACACTCTGTGTTGTAGATTTCATCATGGAGTGCGTCAACAACAACACATCTAGACAACAAAACTCTAAGCAAAGACAAAGTGTGTCTACACACTCGGGTATTTTTTCCTTTAAGCATGTAACTTTCATTTCATGTTTAATGGGGGAAAAATGTAGACACTCAAATTTGGAAATTTACCCTTTTTACATTACTAATTATGACTATGTTTCTTGGCTGAAATAGACACTTGCATCCTATCTCCATTTAGTACATCTTGCTATATCTTTCCTAACTTTCTTATTTCCACACACGATGTGTCAAAAACTCTAATTAAAAATTTTATTTCCATTGTGCAACTTCTAGGTTTGATTTACCTTTTCCCTAATAAAAACCATACATATTGGTTAGGATGTATAATTCGGTCCTAGGTGATCAATATAGTCCTGCACCAACACATCTTCCAACTTTGCTTTTGATGCAATAAAATTTGTTGGATCTTGTCATTTTCCTAGTTCGTCCCATATCATGATAATTTACCTTAAAATCCATATATAAACAAGTTAAGATCACTTTATTTACTAACCTAACATTCTCTTGGCACTCTCATTACTCAAGGGTCCCTAAATCTTAATAAAGTTGATGCACATCCATTAGGAAACCACTACTACAAGTATAAAGAACTCAACTAGGTCAAGGAGTCTAGCTTCCCTCACTTCCAAGCACACCAAGATCCCTACTTCAAAGTATTAACAAGAGCACAATCCTCTCAAGCATGTTCAAAGTGGTTCAAGTTGCCAACTAGTTGCATTCATATAGATGTTACATGTTAGGTGGAGAACTACGTGTGGTTTGAGGCCTCTTCGAGTAGTGCCGATGTAGGTGGTGCACAACATTTCAAACCAAACACTAACCTTCTTGTAGGGTCTTCCACCCATGGTTAGGGTTTGAGTGTGATTCAGTTGATTACATATGGTTTCAAGATTGTGTGACAACTAGGGTTTGACAACAAAATACATTTCTAGATCACTGAAACGTACATAAATTTATAGAGTCTCATTCAAAGAGGGTACCACAATGGAAGGACTAAATATTACAAATTGAGCAAGTTGTAATGTCCTATACTAGGGTAGTTTCAAGTCACAATATTAGAAACAAAGCATCTTCAATCTCTACACTCCCAAATTCTCTAGCTCGTGCATATATATCTCTCCTCTACAATCTAGTGTGGCTAAGTATATCTTCCTCCTCGTGTTTTCAAAATTTTAGCATATTGTATACATTAATTGCAAGTAACCAATATGTTATTATGATATTGTATGATTAATGTTGGAAGTTAATTAATCAAAATAGCTCCTAGTTTCCAAACCTTACATTCATTTTTAGTGTTATATTGTAATATCCCTTTCCCATTCGAAGACCTTTGGCCTATTTTGTCAACCCGACGGCCAAAGGAAAAATATAAGGGTGACTTAAGTTATATTTAATTATTATAAAGTGCCATTAATAAAAGAATATATATATATATATATATATATAGAGCACTTATAATAATTTATATGACTTAATAATTATTAAATCTAGGATGGAAAAGGCTCAAATATAAATTGTTATCCATCCTAGGTGAAAAGGCAACTTGCCTTAGAAAGGGGAATGGGAACATAGAAAGGATAAATGCCCATTTTACTATGTATTTCCTCTAGAAAAATGTGATTTGCATTAGGAGGGAAAAAGTTGTTGGGAAAAACATTTAATATGGGAAAATATTAAATGCTTGCATAGGGAAAATCCTTATGAACTAATTGGATATTGTAGAGGTTGTTTTGGGTCTCTTCTTCCTTTATAAGGAGAAGTCGACTTGAGGGGAAGGTATTGCATAACCATTTGATATTTTCTTTTTTGTGTCTTAAGCTTGTAGCTTTTGCATACACGCTTGGATTTTCTTTAGCTTGTGGAGTAAGATCCCATAGGGACCCTAGCTTCGGTGGTGAGAGATCCATTCCTAGCTAGTAGGGCACTCTTTGTGGTGAAACATCCACCCTAGTTTGTCATTATTGGAGTTGATTCAAGGCTGATTTGTTTGGGAATCAAAGTAGCTTGTTTTTTAAAAATTTTGGAGCTAATTTGATGCCCTAAATGTGTTGGGTGACCTAATTTTTAGGGAAAAATTAGGGTTTTGTGTTTCTGTGCAAAAACTAATTTTGGAATATTATTCTTCATATTTTTGTGGCCCAAGATCCAAAGTTTCAGCTCATTTGGACCTCTCTAGCAAAAGATATGAATTTTCGAAGTTATGTTGCAGACAGGGTTTTTAAATAATTTATTGCAGCCTTGTTTATATCTGAAATATGTAATTTTATACATATTTGGGCTTTATAAATTAGTGGTACTAGATTTGAGTGGAATGATATAAATTTTGAGGTTGATTGGTGTGGGTTTTCCACTTAACCCAAGTCACATTTCTTTTATAAATTCAGATCTGCGTGATACTTGTTTGGTATTTTGTCTACAAGTTGCATTTAAAGTTGGGATTGCCTAAAATCCATTCAGGGGTAAAATAATGTCCATTGGGGACATTACAAATGGTATCAGAGTTGTTGTTCCTCCAGCCTGTGTGGGTTAAATATGGTAGTTTGGAAAGATCTCAATGTGGGTTTTATGAAGGAAATGTTCACCAACATGGTGAAACAACAGGAAGCCACTAACCTTTATTTGAGCCAGCTCACTCAGAATTTGAATCAAAGCAGATCTGGGGACAATAAGGAAAATGGTGAGAACAATGATAAAGGGCGGCCAATAGAGGTGATTGATGAGGATTCTTGTTGGAGGAAATATCAATCTTTGAGTAAGGGTTTCAGAGATAATATGCCATTTCTAGATTATTGCATGATGAAGATTGGTAGCAAGCCCAAGCAAGGTCATCATATGTCGGTACCTGAATTACAAAAGAACTCATTTGAAGAAGAAGAAGCTTCTAGAGAAAAAGGTATGATTTCCATTGAGAAAAATAATTGCATTAGTGAAACTTTGCTTGTTAGAGAAATTATTCCATCTCAGGAGAAGAAATTTGTATATGCAAGCAAGGAGGATGTAATGGAAACTCTTAAAAAGTGTGAGGAATGGAATAAAAGAGCTAGAGCTGCTAGGTTGATAGCGACTCAAGCAAGACAACACTTACAAGAGTTCAAGGAAAAGATGAGGGCAAATGATGCAAGGAAGTCTACACCCACGAAAAAAGTCTTTATAGAGCAACTTGCACATGAGGAGGAGCCTCACATGGACACTTCTGTGAAATTGCAACCTGCTGTAATTTCCAAACCAGCAACTTTTGATCAGCTTTCAGATACTTTCAATGGGCACTCAGGCAACAATGTTGGGGGCAGCTCAACATATGTCTATCTTGAACACACGGAGGACATTGATGGCATTGAAAGGTATGAACAACATAATAATGTGTCTTATTTATTGTTGCCTATTCCAATTTATTTCCATCATGAGATGCATGGTATGGTAGATGATGAAGTCTTCATTATGGAGTTTGTTGAACCATTGCTCCAACTATGTGTATATGAGCATCTTGTGGATGATATATGGTGGCAAGTTTTAGCTCACTTAACAGGTACAGGGGCTCAGATGGTAGAACACTTCAGCATGTTTTGTCTCTTGTGCATGGCTCTTGGACAAAACAAAGATGCAATTGCTTGAGGGCAAACAATTTTGGGAAGGGAGGATTGTAATATCCCTTTCCCATTCGAAGACCTTTGGCCTATTTTGTCAACCCGATGGCCAAAGGAAAAATATAAGGGTGACTTAAGTTATATTTAATTATTATAAAGTGCCATTAATAAAAGAAAAATATATATAGAGCACTTATAATAATTTATATGACTTAATAATTATTAAATCTAGGATGGAAAAGACTCAAATATAAATTGTTATCCATCCTAGGTGAAAAGGCGACTTGCCTTAGAAAGGGGAATGGGAACATAGAAAGGATAAATGCCCATTTTACTATGTATTTCCTCTAGAAAAATGTGATTTGCATTAGGAGGGAAAAAGTTGTTGGGAAAAGCATTTAATATGGGAAAATATTAAATGCTTGCATAGGGAAAATCCTTGTGAACTAATTGGATATTGTAGAGGTTGTTTTGGGTCTCTTCTTCCTTTATAAGGAGAAGTCGACTTGAGGGGAAGGTATTGCATAACCATTTGATATTTTCTTATTTGTGTCTTAAGCTTGTAGCTTTTGCATACACGCTTGGATTTTCTTTAGCTTGTGGAGTAAGATCCCATAGGGACCCTAGCTTCGGTGGTGAGAGATCCATTCCTAGCTAGTAGGGCACTCTTCGGTGGTGAAAGATCCACCCTAGTTTGTCATTATTGGAGTTGATTCAAGGCTGATTTGTTTGGGAATCAAAGTAGCTTGTTTTCTTAATTTTTGGAGCTAATTTGATGCCCTAAATGTGTTGGGTGACCTAATTTTTAGGGCAAAATTAGGGTTTTGTGTTTGCTGTGCAAAAACTAATTTTGGAATATTATTCTTCATATTTTTGTGGCCCAAGATCCAAAGTTTTAGCTCATTTGGACTTCTCTAGCAAAAGATATGAATTTTCGAAGTTATGTTGTAGACAGGGTTTTTAAATAATTTATTGCAGCCTTGTTTATATCTGAAATCTGCAATTTTATACATATTTGGGCTTTATAAATTAGTGGTACTAGATTTGAGTGGAATGATATAAATTTTGAGGTTGATTGGTGTGGGTTTTCCACTTAACCCAAGTCACATTTCTTTTATAAATTCAGATCTGCATGATACTTGTTTGGTATTTTGTCTACAAGTTGCATTTAAAGTTGGGATTGCCTAAAATCCGTTCAGGGGTAAAATAATGTCCATTGGGGACATTACATATATATGTCCATAACATAAATCTATTAAATTTTTAAAAGGGTTTCAACAATTTCTTGATGAAAATAAGTTGAATGCAAAAAGTGTCACATAAACGATAATGAATTTCTAACATAAGATGCATCAATAGGTGTCATTTAACATCAAGGATTCGATGCAAATCATGTCAAAAGATGTTTTGCTTGAAGGCTTCAAAAAAATATTCAAGGCAAAAAAACCGCGATTTTGACACTAAGTTGTAAAAATCTACTAGTGATCATACACGATAGTCCAAGGTTGTTGATCTAATGTGATTGTTCATCCTATATAGTAGGAATAGTTGCATGCTACGCATATCTCGTAACTCTCACAAAACTCCTTTCCAGTATAGGAAAATCAGTTAGGAATCATTCTCGTACTAATCACAAGAGCTTTCTCTCTTCACCTTACTGAGAAGTTGCACACCTTTATACATATTCCTTATTCTTTGCTACTAAATAGAAGTTTCATTTCTTGCAAATAATTCTTTTGGAACATCATTTGTGTGTTTGGATCATTGCATTCAATAACCTATACACACTCTTACAATCCTTATTGTCCTAGCTTGTGTAAGATTGCTCTCTCACACGGTCTTAGGCTCAAGTGATGTAGATCACGAGGATCCTCACCTCAAGTACTCAAGTGTTAGGAACACTTCCTCATCCGGCCATTTGACAAACATCTCTCGAAATAAGTTGAGAACTATGTTCATCTACTTGTAATCTTCCATTTCCTCACTCAAATTTTTGCATTGCACCTCTTGTTTACCTATGAAATAAACATTATTTCTTGCACTAAATTGAGTCCAATGTACTCGTGATATTTTAATGTTTTATGGAAAACAAAGTAACTTTGGAGGCCTTTGTTATAGGTAGTGAATAATACTACTATCTTGTTGGTTGTCATGCCCATAAAGGGTGGTAATCGTGATAGAAAATAATGATTTCATAATGGAATTAATCTCATAAATTTAAATTATAAAACACATATAAAATCCTTAGTTGTGCACCAAAAGTGCTCCAAGACAAAATGTTAGCTTTTGACAATGATAGGTGTTTTAATGATTGTTTGATCTCCTATATGCTTGTGATTTCTTTGTGTGAATATAATTTCATGTAAATGTTTGATATCATCTTACCAAATGCTTTGTGTCAAATGAACTACAATGCTTGTGTATTTATAAACAATTGATTTCAAATTATGACTCTACTGGCATGTCAACCAACATCAAACAATTTTCAACTTGACTATGACCCAAAATGAGGGACCAAAAGTATTGACTCTACTTATGGGCGCGATGGGTTCTAGAGGCACGAACACTTCTTACATAGAGCCCAAGAAACATGAAGGGATGAGAGAGAGGTGACCATTGAAAGTTAGAAAATATACCAAAAATACCTAATTTGAACCAACAATCAACAAATAAACAAATACTCAAAAACATGTTAATAACAATTAATACGTCAAACCATGTCAAACCAGAAGTATGTTGTAAACTTCCCCACCAAAATTAAGAATTCATATCTGCTGTAATTAAAGAGATGAATCTATGGTGAGCCGATTTTGAACTGCGGATGCCATTTTTGGTGGAATGAAAACTACTGGTGAGTACTCCGATCCTCCAAACTGTATGTTTGATCACTTGCGAAAACGATGACACACGCCGTCATCTCTTCTTTATCAAGGTCACTTAAATCTTCATTAGCGAAACCATTTACAGCACTGAAAACCCATTTGCTGAATTTGCAGAAAGTTAAACAAGATTATAACACAATGGTAAACCTCAGCGAAACCGACAATGCAAAAGAAAAACAAACTGATTTTCTTAAAAGCTTGCCATTCGGCAAACCGAATAAAGATTTGCACAAATTGTGTGAAGAAGGGCAATTGAAAGAAGCTTTGGATGTATTGCTTCTGATGGATAAATTTGAAATAAGGTTTAAAAAGAACATATATGTTTTCATGTTAAAAGCCTGTGGCGATATGAAGGCGCTCGCAGATGGAAAAATTGTGCATGCCCACATGATTTTAAGTGGATTGGAGACAAACTTTTTCTGGGGTACCAAGCTTGTTGTAATGTATGTAAAATGCCGGAGTTTGGAGTTTGCGCGCCAAATGTTTGACATAATGCCGCAGCGAGGTGTGGTTTCGGAGACCGCCTTGCTTGCAGGGTATGCAAAGAGTGGGAGAACAGATGATGCGCGACAAGTGTTTGACAAAATGCTTGAACGAAATGCAATTTCATGGAATGCGATGATTGCGGGTATGGGCAGGTTGGGAATGGTGTGGAAGGCCTGAGGCTTTTTATCAGATGGGACTTGTGGGTATGAAAGCAACCCACTTTACACTTTCGAATATTGTTGGCATCTGTGCAGGGTTAGAAGCACTGGAAAATGGCTTGCAGGTCAGAAATTTAAGGCATCAAATTTGTTTTAGAACTCTAGAATATTTGCAAATATTTCTATTTTGAAAAATCGAAGGATGAGCATTATAGGCTATTACTGGATAAAAACATATAATTTACTATTAATACTTGTTAAAATGGGAGAATCTATGAACTCGATGTACATTTTGTATTTGATATTTGTTGATTCTAGAAAGCTTGTGTACATTTGATAGTTGGGGAATCTATGAACTCGATGCACATTTTATTATTTGGGGGTATCTATGAAATTTATGTGCATTTTATACAAAGTAGTTCCGAATAATTTGGTAATTGACGGAACTGAGTTTTGAAAACTATGTACCAAAGTAGTCAATTGGTGAAAAATAGACCATAAAAATTTCCCTGTTGCAGGTTCATGGTCAAATCATCAAGATGGGGTTTGAGTCGGGTGTTGCCGTAGGGAATGCTCTTATTGATATGTATGCTAAATGTGGGAATGTGAACGAGGCATGCTCTGTATTTGGCAATATGCATGACAGAGACGTTGTTTCATGGACTGCTATGATTGCAGGGTATGCACAGAACGATAGGATAGAAGATGCACGCCAACTGTTTGATAGAATGTTTGAAAAGAATGTGGTTTCATGGAATGCAATGATTGGAGGATATGTTCAAAATGACCTTATCGAGGAGGCCCTCCTGCTTTTTGACCAAATGCAGCGGGAAGCAAAGACACCAAACCAATCTACCTATGTGAGTGTTCTGAAGGCATGTGCAAGTTTATTAGATCTAAGAAAAGGAAATCAGGTCCATGGACGCATCATCAAAATGGGATTTGAGTCAGATGTCCATGTGGGAAGTACACTTATTGACATGTATGCCAAATGCAAGACTTTAGATGATGCACGTGAAGTGTTTAACACAATGGCTGCACGAAATGTGGTCTCGTGGTCTGTTATGGTTACTGGGTATGCCCAGCATGGAAGTATGGATGATGCGGAACAAATTTTTGAGAAAATGCCTGAACGAAATGTGGTTTCTTGGAATGCAATGATTGCAGGAAATGTTCAGATTGGGCAAGTTGATGTTGCCTTGAAACTTTTTGTAGAAATGCAATGCGATGGTGTAAAGCCAAATGAGTTCACCTTCTCAAGTGTCCTCAGTGCATGTGCCAGTTCATATGAATTAGAACAAGGAAAGCAAGTCCATGCCCTCATCATTCATAAGGAATTTGATTCAAATCTGTCCATTGGGAATGCCCTTATAACAATGTATGCAAAAAATGGGAAAATAGACAACGCATGCAAGGTTTTTAACAAAATGTCTAAACAAGATGTGGTCTCATGGACTGCAATGATTGCAGGATATGCCGAAAATGGGAGAACTGAAGAGGCACGACGACTCTTTGATAGAATGCCCATACGTAATGTGGTCTCATGGAATGCCATGATTACAGCATATATTCAGAACGGGAAGATGGAAGATGCATTCCAAATTTTTAGTAAAATGTCCGACCGAAATTTGATTACGTGGAATGCCATGATTGCAGTACATGCTTGCGAAGAGGCTCTGGGGATCTTCTTCAAAATGCATCAGACGGGTATAACTCCAGACCAATTCACCTTCGCTGGTGTTCTTAGTGTCTGCACTAACCTGACAGCTTTAGAGAAGGGCAAGCAGGTCCATGCATACATCATTAAAAAAGATTTTGAGTTGGATATTCTTGTAAGCAATGCACTTATATCCATGTATGGAAAATGTGGAGATGTTGACAATGCACGTCAAGTGCTAGATAAAATGCAAGAAAGAGATACAATATCATGGAATGCAATGATTGCAGGATATGCCCAGCATGGAAGTGGAAATAAGGCACTTGAACTCTTTGAACATATGCAACAATTAGGTGTGAAGCCTAACCATATCACATTTATTGGTGTTCTCTCTGCATGCAGCCATGCGGGCTTAGTCAATGAAGGATTGTACCATTTTCAGTGCATGAGTCAAGATTATCACATCTCACCTAGGGCCGATCATTATGCCTGCATGGTTGACCTTCTTGGCCGTGCCGGTCACCTTGATGAAGCAAAGAACTTGATCAACAGTATGCCATGTGAACCTGATGCTGTTGTGTGGGGGGCCCTTCTTGGTGCTTGCAAAATCCATGCAAACATGGAGCTAGGAAAATTTGCTGCAGAAAACCTTCTTAAATTGGAACCTCAGAATGCAGCTGCCTATGTAGCTCTATCAAACCTTTGTGCAATGATTGGTAGGCGGGATGAGGCTGCAAAAGTGAGAATTTTGATGAGAGAAAGGGGAGTAAAGAAGAAGCCAGGATACAGCTGGATTGAGATCAAGAATAGGGTGCACACGTTTATTGTTGGAGATAGATCACACTTACAAACAGAAAAAATTTATGCATTGTTGGCAAGTTTGCATATGCAGATGAAGGCAGCGGGTTATGTGCCAGAGCCAATTTGTTTGGCACATGATGTAGAGTAGCAACGTTTAAAACATTGTCTGCCCCCACAGTGATGGTCGGTGATCTCTTTCAGCCTTTCAGGCTTATTAAATCAACCATGGGACTCACCTTCATGTGCTTAGCAAGTTCCATGCTGCAGGAAAGTTCATCAGGTTTATCAATTCAACCTTGGGACTTATGTTTAGGTTTTCAAGAGCCCACTTCTTGTGTTGAGTGAGTGCCATGCTGCCGCAAAGTTAATATCAGAGATTATGTGGAGAGAGAACTAGTTGTAAGAGATGCCAATCGCTTACATTGTTTTTGAGTGTTTTCTTCTTGAGATGATTTGTGAATGAAAAATGACTAACCACTTTCATTATTTGGCCCTTGTAGGAATGGAATGGCAATGTTTCTGGCTATGTCTCAGGCTGCAAGGAAAATTCAAACATCTTGCTTGGTTAGAACAAGCAAAAGGATAACAGCTACAGTAGATGAAATGATTGGAGATACACTAGACATCATCTGAATCACCTCCAGCATAAAATGATCTGAAGGTTTATTATTCACATTTTATTTATTGTATGGGGTCAGGGATTCTTTGTTTGAAATGCACGATCAAGTTTGTACAATTGAATTTTGAAATGCGTTTTGAGTGTTTCCACAGAAGCTGTTCAGATAGAAAGTTCCTTCAGCCGCTAAGATCAGATGAAAGCTAATACCATCATGGTCCCATTGCAAATCATCGTTAAGGTTGTGCAGTCAAGATCACGCAGCTTAAGGGAGGTGTGCATAGTATGAAAAATTATGAACCTATAATTGCATATATATTCTTCTATTTAAGGGCAATGGGGTTGGCTTGAACATCTGAAGGGTCTGCACTTTGTTGGGATTTCATAGATAATCGTCCATCTACTGCGAGATTGACCTAGAGGGAGATGTTTACTTACCATCTGGCTTGTTCCTCCTTACAGAGATTGTTTCTGATCCCAATAGGAAATCATTTAACAGTATCAGAATGTGTAAAAGATCATCTAATGATATCAGGATGTGAAACTGAAACTCCAAATAAGATTAGCAGAAATTTTGCTGCAAACACCCACCACATTATTATCACAATTTCTGATCATTGCAACATCTTCTTTAAGAGTCTACCGAAGTATGAAGGCTACTGCAGGGGGCTAAATAATGTTTAATTTTGAATGAAGAATTTACATCAAAAATAAAATTGCTTTCAAATGGGAGATATCCCAGTAAGAAATAACTGGCGATTGCAGAAGCAGCTTCTTATCTGTGAACAACAAGCAAATGCAAAAGCACGAGAGAAGTTAGGTGGATACCAGAGATTTAACCATGTAGTTTTCTGCAAGTGCATACTAAAATGCTGTAAGATGCAATTGTTAATGAAATCTGGATGTGCTAGTTATAGAAATGCATAAAATTTGGTGACAGGGATGATCGGTTAGAAGAAATGATTACACCTAACATGTTTGAGACAATCAGGAACAATTAGTAAACCTTTCCATTCAAAGAGAATGGTAAAAGTAAAGACCACGTCAAGCAAGGAGGACTGCATGATCATGCCAGTCAACATTGAGCTATTAATAAACAAGAATTTTTTCCTTTAGACAATCTATATCGAGCAATGCTTTATTTCTTTACATGTCTAACAATTACGGAAGTTCTGAATTAATTACACAATCTTAGAGAAGTTCATATTAAATTGGACAATCTTAGACAAGTTCATGTTAAATTGAACAATCTTAAAGAAGTTCATATTAATTTGTACAATTTTAAAGATGTAGAGATTATCCATACTAATTTCGAATTCTATGGATCATAATTGGCAATTGTTTGCATGAAAAATGAGCTACAATTATTCAAGAAACTTGTTAAAGACTTGTGATATACACAAAGATATAGTTTCTGATGACTTGTTATTCCGTGCAACTATGCATATTGTGGGCATTGTTCATATCCTCACAATCACACTTAAATATCCTTACAGTCCTGCACCGACACCTTCACAACAAAACATGGAAAGAGTAAAACCAACAAATTAGAAAGTTATCATCACCAATTTGAAGATGTCGGTGATACTTCCAGTCAATTTTTTTGCAAAAGTAGAGACACGTTACATACCATAATAATAGGATTGTCACTTATCATACATGTGTGGAGACCAAATGATATTATTTTGTCTCGTCTATCATGGGAGGGGCTTCGGACTAGTGACAAGAAGCTGTTGTAAGGACATGAGAACAGATCCAAGAAAATCTGTGGAATTGAAAGATCCCTAGATGGATCTTCCTTACACTATACTGATTTTAATCAATCAAAAACAGCAAATACAGTTTTCTGTGTATTTTATGTCAAGTTCCTAGTGCAGATCTGGAAAATGCGACTAGGGTTGAAGAGAGAAAACGGTATAAATCATGCCAAATAAAATTACTTCTGATATCTAATGACTGTTCAGATATTAGGGGACAGATTTATATAAAAACTGAACTTAATACAGTCCCAAAATAGCCCAGAAAATCAGTTCTGAAGCCTGTTATTATTCAGCTTGAAAATCTTCAAAATACACTTCAGAAATGATAAAAAAGTACAGCAATCAGATTACAGAATGATGGCAATTATTTGACAAATATTTTCAGATGAAAATACCTCTGAATTCGCTGCCAGACTGTTTACAAGGGATTGATCCAATTGCTGGTTGCAAAATCACTGGAAAATACCTTCAAATCCCTTTCCACACATGGCTGAATTGAACCTGAAGTCGATGAAGAACACTAGGAATTTCTGAGTGAAATCCCCTCTCAATCTCCTAGGGTTTTCGTCCGCAAGAGATAAATTCACAAGGGTTTTCGTCCTTGGAATTTCTGGTAAAAGCTCAGAGCTCTTAGCAATGCAATAGATGATAATAAAAATCTGGATGTCCTCTCTACAAGTCGACTTGTTTATTTAAAGGGAGATCAGCCAACCACCACCCCCAAATCAGCCAATAAAAATTGTTTCATTCTCCTATGCTGGGCGCATTTTCCCTTTTGGGCTGATTGGCACATTTTCCAAAAATTGACTCCCTAAGGTAAGTCGCACTTTCTCTTTTCTAATACAATTATTTTTAATTGTATTTTTGACATTTTAATTCATCATTATACTTTATTATTTATTATATGTGCTTTTTCATGATATTATTATTTTTTTGAAACAATAGCACATTATAATAAAATAATAAAGATAAGTCACCCTAAAACTTCCCTTTGGCCGTCGGGTAGACATAAAGGGCCAAAGGTCTTCAACCAAGCTCACGCGGGCAGAGGGGACATTACAGGAATCAAGAAGGTCAAGGGCTGTAAATCAGGAAAAATGAACGTCAATACAAATAAAAATGAAAAATCTGTGGCAAAATTTTATTGTTACCTAAAATGAAAATTGTTTTACAGAGCATCCCAAACTACAAATAATTATCTCGCTTTCCTTTTTTTTTTATGAATGTTTGTGACATTGTAATTAATATTTGTTAAGAAAATAAGTGACTGTTTCAATTTAATATAATTTGTAATTTATACAACTTGCAACTCTTATCTTATAGAATATAGGTCATCCTATCGTGATTTTGAATGTCGTTCTAGTAATCAAGAGAGCTGAAAACCCATTTAGTCACGTTGCAATATTGCAAACTGTTCAAATGGGTTGCAAAATTCAATTTTATGACATTGTTATGTGGTGTTATCAGAGTGGTAAAAATCATGTTCTCGTCTGGTAAGTATTTGCATCTTTTTGGATTATAAATGTCTTGATTCATTGATCTGAACTTTTTATCCGTTTATGAGTTGTATACAATGTATTTTGAATATTTTCTTTTAATGCTTTATAAGGTTCTTTTTTCTAGCAAAAATCAAATTGAATCCACAGCCATCAATTTAAACAGTATAGTAATAAATGTTATTTACTTATTTCAGTTTTGAGACAATGAAGGTGATAATATTAAGCATATGTTTAGTATTTTTGACGTTTTGATTCGATCTGTACATAGCACAAAGGTGTAATTAAGAGTTATAGATTACATAAGCAACCATACATGCCTCTAGCAAAGTTTATCACAGAGATAACTTAGAAGGGGTTTATATTTCAACTCACTTAATGCATGCGTACAATTTTGATAACATTTTACTGTTTTTTGTGTAGACCATTGATAGTTCATAATGTCGCGTGTTGTGATGTCATCATCCTACCAGAATAATTGGGGAGTTGAATTACACAAAGTGCTAATGAAATTAATCTCTTTCCTTGTGATTAGCTTAGGAGTTTGAAGCAATGTTTTGATTATTTATTGTATATTCAAGCTGTGTCAACTGTAATATCCTGCCCAAGTCACAAATACAATTAAAAAATAGCACAAAGAAAAGTTTGTACAAGCTTTTGTTCTTATCATGTCACCTTACACCCATCATTTTTGCGATTTGAGAAAAAGGGTGGTTTAACTTCTAATTGACTGGCACATAATGATTATTTACTTCACATTGGCTTAGGCCGCCTATCAGATTCAATCCACTGTCTTGAATTGCAATTCTCTCTTTATAGAAAGTATAGTTTTGATTAATTATTATTGCCATAAAGAAAAAAACTAGCACACCATCTCAATAACTGTTAATATTAAAAATGACATCTTTAGTCTAACCTTATCAACATGATGGAATGATGCTATATAATTGGAAAACATGCCTTCATATGAAAATATAAATGATTGTTATTTGAACTTGAATTCGTTTTCACCCCAAAATTTGTAAGAACTCTGCAATATTTTTGCAGTTCACCATTGACAACATAGTTTTTGCCTACAACCTAAATGTCGCTTGTGTAATTTCTCCCAAAATAAAGGCATGTACTTCTTGTTTTAGTATCCACTGATTACTGCAAATTATGTTTTGTCATTTTTAAGGATGTATTCATTTAAGTCTATAGCTACATTTGAATGTTATTGCAACAGAACTAGATAGCTTCAGAATGACCTTTCACCCTAACAACTGATTCTTTATTTCCACGTTCTCTCAAAATAGTAAGTGAACAGTTTAAAAACAATTTTAACCTCAGAAACCTCGGACCACTTACTAAGTCTTAGGCCAATATGCAATTCACAAGAGAATGGAGAAACTAGAAACAACAAATTAGTAAGAATATTGGGTCATTCGAGCACTAGATAGTAGTACCACAAAAGGATGCCAAAAGATCTTCTAGAAACTACTGAAAAAACTTTGTACCCCACTGTATCTTGGATGGCTAATAGCTAGTATTTGAAAACAATTAATCCACAAGGCAAAATAAAATCCAGAACCTTTAATATCTTGCAGACCCATGAATCTAGAATATCCAAGAAGTATTCCAGAATATTGTCTTTCCATTTAGAAGACATGAGGTAAATCAGTTACTTTCCTCGAATAACTTCCTTGATGCATATTATATTATAAATACATCGTGCTAAAGTTATAATGAATTGCTGATACCAACCTGTCTGGAACAATAAGATACAAATTAGTACACGGCAATGGTATTGGCAGTTCCGGCTTGTTTCTCTGAATTCAATGAAGTGAAAGAAGCTAACAAGACACTTCTGCTGGTGCAGAGTGCACATAGATTGCATGTAAATGTCTCCACCCCCACCTTTAACTAGTCTTCACGTCCAATCAAAACTTTGGTCAAGGAAAAAGATCCACATAGCCAGTTACAACAGCTACTCCTAAGATCACAGTAGGAGGAAGAATTACAAATAATCCAATGGTAGTGAAAAATGAGATATCATTCCTTTTGGCCACTTTGTTCAAATAGTCCTGTCGCTTGATATTTCTTTTTTGAGATATTGTTAAGGAGTTGAAATTGTTAGGTTTGAAACGTTTGCCAAGAGGTATTGTGGCTTCATCGATATCATTGCTGACCAAATCACTGAGCTGCTCGCGAATAGTCTTTTTGGATGGAACCTGAGATTGCCAACTCCTGTTTATACATAAGTATAGTGCTCATCATTTACAGTTCATAGTACTATAATAGACAGACTGTTGACATGGCTCTAGATAAAAAAGGGACAAGAAGCCAGAGATTCAAAAGAATGTAGATGTGCAGATTGCCTTTTTTTAGTGCACCCCAAGTATTAGAATCTAAAATCTATGTGCAATTGTTAATAATCAGTTCGGAAGGCTGGAAGCTGGTAGAAAATGAGGATATAATTCTTGCAGTTAGCTTTTGAAGAATGTGCAGAAAAGATTCTTAAAAAGGCTTTGAAAGATCAAGTGAAGAACATAAATGTTTCTTCAAAAAGGTACTTATGTGAAGTAAAACAAAAAATGTCTATGTTAAATATCTGCAAATGTCATTTGTTGAGTGGTAGAGATTAAAGAGGATAGGAAATTGTTCAATTACCTTTTTGGCTGATAGTGCTATTTGATGTCAGTCGTTCCAAGAGATCTAATTGAGACTCCACTGATGATCCTGTCCAGAGTGAGTGAAAAGGCTATAACAATTGTGAGTGAATAAATATAGATTCAAAACTACACAGAATGAGAAAACATGAAAGCGTGTCCTTAATCTTGAAAAGGAAGGGAACCAGGATAAACTATGAGATAAGACTGTCTGTAAAACATTCGAGCAATTCTAAAATGAAAATCAAACAAGCTTATTGTCATTGCTATACAAGTCAATTTCAAGAAATGTGAGTTGTCATAGCAGTATAAACATGCTAAACCTATGAATTGATTGCAAGAAAGGTCTACATGATAAATTTACATCAGAAATTTATATACTCTTTAGTCACAAAGAGTTCAACCAAGAAATAAAAGCGAATGCATATTCACTAGTAACACCAAGACATAGTCATGATAGAGGCGCTTAATGCGGAAAACCAGACTACTTTGAATGAATTCTTTTTATGCAATGAAAATACATCTTCAAGAACTCTTGCTCTGCTCAATCATATGCATTTCTATCAAGAAGTGCATTTGGCAATTAGATTCATTTTTCCTGTAGTGTTTCAACAGGTGATCCTTTTTCTGACACTTGAACACTTCTGCATTTCCCTTGTTCAAGGAGATCATAATTTAAATAGGATTTCTAGAAATATAGACATTTGGGTTCGAATTAAGCTAATTCATATATAGAACCTTTTGAAGTAATGTAAGTACTCGGAAGATTTTTAGGAAGGAAGAATTTGAAATGCACATATAATTGATTTGTTGAACTGGATCAGAATGTAGCAGTAGCAGTCAAAGGGATGTCATGGCGATTATATCTTCGTATAGGCTAACATGGACTGGGTGAACAGTCAAAAGAAAATACTATCTTTCCTTTTGTCTATCGATGTATCCCTATGTGTTTATGTTCACCACTGACTCTATTGGGTATGTAGAGGTGAGGCTATTGGGATTTTACTGTTTGCAGGGCTGGGGTGACTGCGATTAGCTGCGATCCCAGTGTCACCAAGGTTGCCTGGCCTCAGCGGCAAGTGCATACCCTTTACTAGAGAATTTATCTTCATCACTTTAGGATAATCATAATCCCTAAGGCACGAAGATTGCCTGACCTTGGCAGCTAGTGTATATCCCTTGCTAGAGAAATTATCTGCATCCTTGTAGGATAATCCTCTTGCTATTAGCCATGCGATTTCTCTGTCATCGAGGTTTCTTGGCCTCAGCAACTCGTGTGTATTTACTGGAGAAATTATCTGGCATCTCTATTAGGTATACCCCTTGCAAGAGAATTTATCTGCATCCCTTTAGGATAATCCTCATCAAATCTTGTATTGGCCCTTTTGTGGTCCCCTATGGAGTTCATCAAATCTTGTATTGGCCCTTTGTGGTCCCCTATGGAGTTCATCAAATCTTGCTCGGCAGCTAGTGTATACCCCATGCTAGTGAATTTATCTGCATCCCTTTATCCAGAGTTCATCAAATCTTGTATTGGCTCTTCTGTTTATACATTTGTCTCTCTCCTAATTGTTTAGATATTCTTATTATTTTTATTTTATTTTTTTTTGGAGAAGTCAATTAAAAAAGATAATGAAAATATTAATAATTCTTTTATACTAAAAATCTAAAATAAAGACCTTGAAATTGATATCTGTATTAGTGTTAGAAGGATGACCGCTTCTATTGTCCCATCACCCCACTGACATATAAATCATGGTATATTAGGTTCATACATTTATGTGGACCAAACCTTCCAACCAATGTGAGAAGTTCTAGATTAAATAATGTTTGAGCCACAAGCCTCACTCACTCAAAGTCTAAATGTACAGATACATATACATATATGTATATGCACGTATTCGTTTATATGTTTATATATAAAAGTAGATCGAGGAGTTTCAGGTCAAAACCTAATGGTATAAAATTCGAACAATATACAAGATAAAATGCAAAACAATTTTCTTGTGGGCTTTCGATAAGGATATCTCAGACACCAAATTGGTGTCTAGTAATGAGCTAAAATTAGCTGCACCTAATTATAAATAAACTTGCCGGTATATATACACTATTATCCGACCCTTTACTTTTATTTTTATATATACCCATATAAATAAAGGCACTGTGATAATTTGAAGTGTGTTATATTGTGAGAGTCTTCAGGAATCAACAGTATGTCATATATGAGTTGGGATGTTTCTGGTCTCTCTATACAACCCATCGTCACGGATGAGAAATGAAGCCAATGCATGTATATACAAAGGTGAAAGAATATAAAATATTGGCATCTTTCTTTTCACTGCAATAAAATGATTAATCGTTTTAAGTCATAGTAGATTCTAACTATGAATCATGGTAAGTTACAAGTGCATTATACAGAATGTGATATATTTATTTTTGTGGTTGGATTCATTAGTCTTGATTGTTCAACTAAACTTTGTTATTTTCAGCTAGTAAAATAATGATGGCCCATTTCTAAACTGATGCAATGTTCCCACTGCAAACCAACCTTATGAAACCCAGCTGTTTGAATCCCTTCGAAACTTAAGGAATATGAGATACCCACTAAATTTTTCGTGCGTTTGAACCGACTAAAATCAGAATTGTTCAAGAGATTTGAATTTAAGCCATCAGAATAATTCGATCAAATTCTGTATGCATATTTACAGTAAGTTACCTGCTGACCTGGGTTCATCAGGTGATTCATCTGAAACATCAGACTGTTCTGTCCTATTTGCAGAAGCAGCAGGTGGGCTTGCAGTCCTAATTTTCATGTTGCTGCAAGAAATAATCTTGTATTGATGATGAAACAATCCAACTGAAAGAGAATCCATATTTTTTAGGGAAGAAGACGCCACCGCGTTGTAATTGTTTTTGGACTTGATGCTGCTGCCTAATGAAATGTCCAGAGCTACAGAAATTGGAGACCTGAGTTTCAATGCCATTGTTTTCTATATATGTTGTGTTCTCTATTTGAACTCCTGCAGTGGATTATTCCTCTGCTAGTAGTTTCATTTTGAGGGTAGATTTTATTGGGATTGTTGTGACCATTCATTTTTTTCACATATTCTTAAACTAACATCTTCCACAATTGTATATGATTTGTGGGTCCGCCTTAAGGAGAGGATCTCATGTTCTCTCATCAAATTTAGACTAAATTTACATATTTTTTAAAGAGATAGTAGCTATATAATTCAATGAAATAGCACCCAAAAGGGCAAAAAAACCTGGCAGCATGTCTCGAGATCGTCACACTAGGTCCACGGCTTAAGAATAGTTTACAAAATCATCAAAATAACATATAAAAATACCGATATTTTAAGTGGTAGCCACGAAGAGAGTAGATGGAGGAGAGTCTCTATCATCTAACTTGTCCCAATTGCCATCCGGAAGGTTACGCCGGTATAGGGTGGGATCCCAACTAGTGGTTGTGTTCTTAGTGGTTTCTTTCTTGCTTTGTTCTTGGCCTCAAGCCGGAGAAATGGCCAGTGGTCGACAAAAGAACCTTGTCTCGCCAAGAAAGTGAAGCCCAACTATTATGTCGTGGTAGTGGTGAGCCCCACCTCAAGGTGGAGCAATGGAGGTGAGCGGTAGAGAATCCCCACCTCAAGCAACTATAATAATGGTGGTGAGACCGGTTGCGGTGGTGCCCCTACCTATAAAGGCGAGGATCACGAGAAGCGAGACGGAGGTAGACCCCGAGCCATAATACATAGAGCATTACCCGAATGATCCAAAAAGGTCTTGAGATGGGCCACTTCAAGTGTCACCTTCCGTGCTTGCACTTGGATCTGCAAAAAGACATTGGAAACAATCATAACTTTATTATAAATAGAAAGATTGCAATCAACAACAATGAAAATAGTTGAATTTCTCTCTTTCCAAATGAAAAATAAAATTTCCACTTTGTAAGCATGGCATGCCAAATTTGGGTAAGCCCCATAGGGATGGAAGGCCAATCTCCTAAAAGGATGTATTGCTAGTGAAAAGGCTCAGGTCTAAATGGTTTGAAAAAATCACAAATCTAGGACCATTGAATTTGAGATTTCTAGCATAACCAAAAATGTGCACAAGGGTCTCAATGCAACCATAGAAAGGGCATGTGGTTGCGAGACTCCTAGATGAATAATCCGGTGATCAAGAGGCAGACCTTGATAAATTAAACACCAAGCAAAATGAGCAAGCTTGGGTTCAACAATGGCATTCCAAATAGTAATAAACATGTGTTCCAACAATGCACAACACAATGAATAGACCAACAAAAATCAAGCTTATCCACCATGGGCAAATTTGGTGAAAGAAACTCATAGCCATTCCCAGGCGAGTAGTTCTGAAATGGTATTTCATGATACCATTTCCAATCTTTCCACCATGGGCATGAAGAAAGAACTCCAATTTTGTCGAGCATTTCATCGGGATAACATCCAAGATTTCTTGAAAGGATTCTTGGTCATTATTAGCCAGCAAGAACTTAACTTTGGCTTCTAAGAAAGAAAGCAGTCTCTAGGTTTGCTTGTAAAACACATCATGCATAGTGCAAATCCCTTATCTCACAAGCTTGAAGGTATGCACCCAAGGCACCTTTGTAAGAGCTTTGTAAGAGGGACAATGTGGAAATTAATAAGTAGAGACAACACAAATTAATGGAGATTGATGAAAGGGTCATTTCGAACCCATACCCATCCCAAAAAAGCCATGGTTTGATCTTCTCCCAAGCCTTTTAGATGCTCTTCATGATAAAAGTGTTGACCAATGTCACTAGAGCTTTGATAATGAGAAGATTATAAAAACTAAGACCTTTCCGTGTCCTACACCTATGTGATGTTCCTTCAAAGATGCAATTCTACAACAAAATCTTCCAAGCTTCATTCCTTTTACAGCACGAACGATCCATTTAGCCAGCAAAGGGCAACGCTTGATGCCCTATCTCAAGCAATCCAAGGCCTCCAAAATCCTTTGGAAGGCAACAATATTCCCAAACTCCTCCATGAAATCTTTTGTCAAGTTCAAAATTAGCCCATAAAAATATCCGAGTAGCTTCTCAAGCTTTTTGTAAGAGGCTTGGGAAGGAGCCCAACATGATGAATAATAAACATGGGCCGTAGCAAGGATTTTGGAGAAAATTTGAAACTTATCCACTAAGGATAGGGGCTTAATGATCCAATAAGAGAGCTTTTTTCAACTATTTCAACGACATATTGCCAAAGGCGGAGGGAGTCACTTGGAATGCCTAGAAAATGAAAGATTTCACCTTGATGGATCCACTTCCATTGAAAGGTGTCAAGTTGAGGTGGGGGAGGTAGGTAGGATTGCTTGTAACATGAAGTCCTTCGCCAATGAATACTCAATCTTGAAGCTAAAAAATAAACATAAAAGTAATGCATAGTCTGATGAATATTGTTCTCATCTCCAAGCAAAGTGAGAAATGACTAATCAACAAAGTGTCCATTAACTAGTTGAGCATGTGTCAATCCGAATGGGAGATGCCTTTGACCATGTTTATTTATTGTGATTAAAAGCATGTAAATATATTCATGAAGAAAATAAACACAAATACATATCACATCAAAAAGGTATGGTGGTAAGGGATCCCCTATTTTAATAATTGAAATGTGTATTTTTATTAATAATATGTAATAGTATAATGTTAATCGTACAAAAAATTGGGTGGAGACAATCACACTAAAGATGTGAATCACATCAAACTAAAAATGAGGTTGTCATAATTACATATACATAATAAAAGTGTTTTTCAATTATAAAAAAGAGATAAAATCAAGGAGTAATAAACCAAGAACCACCAACCGACAAACAACAAAGACACTTAATAAAGAACGACAAACATGGTGGCTAAAAGTGGTGGAGGAGGGAGGGTATTAGGGATGACCCCAACTACTAACACCTGAGGGTCTACAATGTCAAACTTCATATTAAGCAAAGTGTCAAGGCCGATGTGGCCATAATAAGGGATAATATATCATAAAATAAAATATTTAAAATGTCAATAGGCACAAATACCTATAAAAGCACTCCCATCAAGGTCAATTGAGTTGTAGAAGCAACCACACTCATTTATGGAGGAAGACGGTCAAGCTTATTTCCCTTCCACCACCATTAAATGGATCTATAATATTAGGTACTAGCTCCTAACCTCTTTGTTCCTCATTTTCCTTTTCTTTATCTTCTCTAACCCATTGCCTTCACAAAGAGATTTCCAAGGCCAACTGCAAGAAATTTCCTTGTGAAGAAGTTGCCCAACTTGTTGGTCCATATCCACCCCGTGAAGAAGGATAACCTACATCATGACCTCCACTCACAATGAATTATTGTAAGGGGAGGTGTGAATAAAATAGAAGAACAATAAAAAAGGTGTCCACATTTACGATGTTACCCATGTCTTTTCCCTTGCCTCAAAGAGTTATGTTAAGGGGAGTCGGGGAGAAAATTGTTAACTACACAAAGGCATTTCCTTAGTGGGCGATGTCAAAGATATTTAGTTTAGTATGTGCTACGCCCTTAACCTTAGGTCATATATCAGGATATAGATAGCCGACCTATGGTTAACATAATCTCTTATCATGTCATATCATATTTATTTATGCTTGTGTATGCGTAGTGGCTTGGCCTTGGTGCTCTGCGTAGTATAGTCCGGTATATATAGGGGTTAGAGAGTAGGATATGATCATCATATTGAGCACTTGAGTCTTATTGAATGGTTTAGAGGTTGCCCCTCGAAGTGGCTAAGTCATTATACTTTCATATTGTGATCATTTATCTATATTTTGGAGGTTTTTGTGTTTCATTTATGCTAATATTTAGATCTATCTAAGTAATTTCATTACAAGTGGTATCGAGCTTCGATCTTGGCCAAAATTTGGTCAAAATCCTGGTTGTGAAGATTCATCTCGTATCTCCAAAAAAATAGCATTTTTTCTACAATTTTTACTTGGTGTTGTGAACTAAGTCAAGTAAGATCCTCTCCAAATTTCAATATTTTTTACTTGTTTTGCACAAGTTATATCAGTTTTAGGGTTTTTCATAAATTCGCTACCTAGGTCTGTAATTTTGGGAAATTTTCTAAGTTTCTTATATTTTTGGAAATCTTGCCAAAAATTAGTTAGGGTTTGTTCTTTTATTTCTCTCTTACCGATCAATAAATTTACGACACCCCAAACCCTAAATTTATACCATAATCCTTATATCCCAAGACCCAAACCCCGCATCATGACTAGTAGATCAACTAGGGCCAAGGAAACCCACTTGGGAATGACTCCCAATAAGGAAGATATGGATTTTGAGTCCTCATCTTCTGATGTATCAGAGGCAATCACCCAACTTCAAGAAAAGGTTAATAAAATGATGAGTGTGGATGACCTCAATCGCAATCTTCAAGCATTGGAGAGTAACCTCAACCTCACAATGCAAGGTGAATTGAAGGCAGGGTTTGAATCAATGAGGAAAGAGTTTATGCTCACTTTTTCAAGCATGAATACTGGCATGAATTCCCATTCAATTCACATGGGTTCCTCAAGCAATGCAACCTCAAATCCAAATCATACCAACCAAGGGGGATCTTCTACACAAACTAGTGGAGCTTCTAGTTGGTGGTGGAACAATATTCCAAAATAAGAAATACACAAGTTCAATGGGTTTGATATAATCACATGGATCAACCAAATTGAGAACTTTTTTGATCTCGCATCAAGTCCCAAGTGGAAAAAGGTGGAAATAACATCCTCAGTATACGGAACCGAACAATTCATTTGGTATAAATGGATGTGTGAGCAAAAGAAAAAGAAGGGTCTCCCTATTACTTGGTTTATGTTCACTGATGAGCTTCATACTCTTCTACACCCTTAGTCCTATAGCTTATATTGGATATGTAGTGCCGAATTTTCGCTTACATAATCTCTCTTCTTGTCATATGTTATTCATTTATGCTTTCATATGTTTAGTAGGTGACCTTGGTGTTGGCCATAGCATATGAATGTATATATAGGTGGTAGTAAGGAGTAGTTAATCATCATATTGAACACTTGAGTCTTATTGTATGGCTAAGAGGTTGCCCCCTCGAAGTGGATAAGCTATTCTACTTGCATATTTTGATCATTTATCCAAAATTTGGTGTTATTTGGTGTTATATTGATGTTGATATTCAGATTTATCCAAGTAATTTCATTACAAATGGTACTAGAGCTTGATCTTGGTCATAACTAAGTCAAAACCCTAATTGTGAAGACTTGGCTATATTTCCAAATCATCAGGATTTTTTGTAATTGTTTTTGGGCTATAAAATAAGTCAAGTAAGATCCTCTCCAAATTTCAAGATATTTTGACTCGTTTTGCCAAAGTTGTATCAATTTTAGGGTTTTTTTAAAATTTTCTTTATCAATTGCAAATTGTGGAATTTTTCCAAGTTCTTTACATTTTCAGAAAGAATATTAAAACTTAGTTTGAGTTTGTTCCTGTAATTTTGTTCATATCAAAGTCGAATTCTTATCAAAATCCAAAACCCTAAATTTTGACCTTGATCCCTAAATCCTACTATTTGGGGCATTATGGTGGGGCCTTCCACAAGAGGAAAAAAGAATCTCATCACTCGTGTAGAAATCCATACAAGGATGAGATAATAGTTGAGGAGTTGGAGTCGAAGGGATAATTACTGATTCCTCATGGCTAGGATTTAGTTTGACGTACCATAGGGTTAGCTAACTTGAGTATGATTAGCGAATCTTATTGTCTAAGATGGCCAACAAAGAAGATGTAGAAAATATTAGACAACAAATGGATGATTTCATGTAGCAACTTAGTACAAATCTGAAGGGACATCATCTTCTTCCAATTCAACCACAACTCAATCATACTCATATCAACCAAGGTGGATTTTCATGTCAAAATAATGGACAAACTATCCAGGGTGGATCTTGAGCATGCCCAATCCAAATACAATTACTCTACGGGCCCGTAACATGATGCCAAAAGTGTAAATGCGTATGTTTGATAGAAATGATCCTCTCAATTGGATTAA
This sequence comes from Taxus wallichiana var. yunnanensis, assembly GCA_018340775.1. Taxonomy (NCBI): domain Eukaryota; kingdom Viridiplantae; phylum Streptophyta; class Pinopsida; order Cupressales; family Taxaceae; genus Taxus; species Taxus wallichiana. The sequence continues at coordinate 644,156,895 of CM031243.1, forward strand.
CCAAATGGATAATTTATTTGATCTACATCAGATCCCATCAGGATAAAAGGTAACTATGGTATCCTTGTATCTCGAACCTGACAAATTCATCTAGTATGGATGGTTATGTGCTCAAAATTAGAAGAATGGTATCGATGTCACTTGGAAATTTTTTTACCAAAGAGCTGCAATTGCACTATAGTTCTAGTGTGTCAAAGAATTACTTCATCTAATTAGCAAAGTTATAACAAACATGATCAATCAAGGATTATGTTCATCAGTTCCAAAACCTATCCTTGCGTGTGGAGAATATTACGGAAGGGAATTTGAATGACCTATTTCTTGGGGTTTTAAAGACCACATTGAGCATGAGGTGCGTATGTTTAATCTAATTAAGGTTTTTGATTATATTATCATGACACGTATGGCAGAGGAAACATTTCTCTCCAGTAGAAGGTATACTTTCACTAACATAAAAGATCATAGCACCTTGCCACCATTGTACCCTCGGCTAGTTTGACTGACACCTCAAAAATTGAAGAAAAAATAGAAAAAGGGTTATGTTTTAACTATGACAACATATATGGACCAGGTCATAAATGTACTGAGAAGAAATTGTTTTACATTGAAGGGGCCAAAGTGAAGAGGAAGACGATGATGAAACATTAAGTAATGAAGTGTAAAAACTAAAGTAAGAATCTAAAGATTCCCATCCAATTATATCATGCCATGCTCTATTTGGTATTAGTACTCCACAAACCCTTTAGGTCATGGGTTACCTTACGAAACAAAAGGCAGCAATATTAATCGATTCGGGGCACACATAATTTCATCAATAATAAGCTAGAAACAAGGCTCAGTTGTTTCATCTACCTAACACCTAAATTTCAAGTAATGATTGCAAATAGTGGCACAATCCAATGTTCAAGGAAATGCCATAAAATCATACTTATGATGGGTGACTACACAATGGAATCCACTATATTCGTTATTCCCATGGACGGAGCTGATATTGTCTTATATGGTTAGTGGCTCACAACTTTGGGCATAATAGAGCTAAATTTCCAAGAGTTTTTCATGCACTTTCATTTCAAGGGAAGACAATTTGAACTTCGAGGACTACAAGAAAAAAATCCTCAAGTGGTTAGTTCTCACCAAATACGAAGATTCTTAAAAAGGGGGTGAAGGATTTGTATCACGATTCTTCTATTTAGAAGTTCAACCACCACTTGCAATAGTGCATCCTAATCTTCGTAAATGCTATTAATAAACATGCGGTTATCTTCGAGGATCCTAGAAGATTGCCTCTGAAAGAGATCATGATCTTTTGTAGAGGATCCCATGATTTTTGTAGATGATTTGTGGGAGAAACATTTACATCATGTAAATACAGTCTTGGAAGCCCTCGAGAAACATCAACTATATGCCAAGCCTTTGAAGTGTTCTTTTGGGGTACAAGAAGTGGAATACTTGGGCCATATTGTCTCTCATGAAGGTGTTAAGGTGGACCCTCGCAAGATCAAGGCCATGGTGGAATGGGAAGTTATAAGAACCCTCAAGCAATTACGAGGTTTCTTAGGTCTCACAGGTACTATCACAAATTTGTAAAGAACTATGGCAGTATAGTAGAACCACTCACAACATTATTGAAGAAATACTCCTTTCATTGGAATGAGGAAGCTTATAGGGCATTTAAAAAATTGAAGGTGATGATGTGCACACCCCAATTGGAAACCTCAAATTTACCCAAGACCTTCATAGTTGAAGGCGATGCTTTAGGAAATGAGATTGGGGCAATACTCATGCAAGGGCATCCCATAACATTTGAGAGCAGGTAACTAAAAGGAAAGAATTTTTTGAAGCCCACCTATGAGAAGGAAATGATGGCAATCTTACATGCAATCAAATAATGGAGACCATACCTTATGGGTAGATGCTTCAAGAATCAAGGTAAAAACTAATCATGATAGTTTGAAATACTTCTTAGAGTGACAACTATCTTCAAAAGAGAAATAAAAATGGGTCACAAAGAAGGGTTATGACTTTGAGATTATGTAATATCCCCTTCTAGGACAAGTTAGGAATTAACACAAATCTGATCACACACAACTGTAAATAATTAATATTCAAACCCTAAACTGCTGCAATTTTTAAAAATTCATATCTTTGACTAGAGAAGTCCAAATGAGCTGAAATTTTGGATAATGGACCACAAAAATATGAAGAACAATATGCAAAAATCAGATTTTGCACAGCCAACCCAAAACCCTAATTTTGACCTAAAAAGTAGGTCGCCCAACACATTTAGGGCATCAAATCCACTCCAAAAATTATGAAAACATCTTCTCCTTATTTCTCCTAGTTTCTACAATCATATGCAATATTAAATCAACCCCAAACTACAGATCTGATATAAATATCAATTTTCCATACCTAGAAAAGCCTGCAGACAACTGAAATATTCAAAAATGCATAACTCCTTCAATATTCCATATTTTCTCCTCAAATAAAATGCAGATAATTCTATAAATTAAGATCTTTCCAAAGAACTAAAGATCTGAATTTTATGACACCCGAAAACCCTCCAAAACAGCCCCCAAAAGTCTCAATCAAGTCGCTAGGGTTAGATGGAATGACATAAATTATTTTCAGCTCTTTCTACACTTCAAAAACCCTCCAAATAACAGTCTTCAACACAAGAGAACTCAACAATGGAGCAAGAGAAAATACTTCAATTGATCAAAACCAGCTCACTAACTTCCCACGCAAGAGAGAGAGAGAGAGAGAGAGAGAGAGCATCAATGGGCATGCATCCCAACTCCAAGCATGGAGCATAAAATAAATATCATCATAACATGAGTCTAACAATGATCCTAGCACTCCTTTTATAAGCAAGGAGGCACAAAATTTGAAATCCCTAGGAGAGGGAAATTATTAAATAAAAGAAGTTTATTTCCCCTAGGTGTGGCGTCCCCTTTTAAAAAGGGTGATTTTAATATTTAAAAGCCACCTAATTATTATTTAATTAATTCCCCTTTTTAATTTGCATTTTGGGAATTTAATTAAATAATTAAATACATTACTTGCTCCATAAATATTAAATAATTAAATAAATATTGCTTTATAATGTCAAATGATTAAAATCACTCTCCAGGCAATATTATCTAATTATTTAATATATTTTTTCCCTTACAACATCCCTAAAGCCCACGAGGAATGATAGGCTAAGAATCAAGGTAAAAACTAATCATGATAGTTTGAAATACTTCTTAGAGTGACAACTATCTTCAAGAGAAATAAAAATGGGTCACAAAGAAGGGTTATGACTTTGAGATTATTTATGTAAAAGGGAAGGAAAATGTGGTCATTGATGAACTACCTAGGAAGGATGAGACCACATAAGCATTGTTAGGTGCCATAGCTACGCTAAAGGCAAATTTGGTAGATCAAACAAGGGAAGAATGACAAAAAGATGCAGAGACCTAGACTCTCATTCAAAATCTACAATACGATCCAACCATATCCAAAAAAATTATATGGAAGGATGATACATTATGGTACAAGGAAAAGTTGTATTTGTGTAAGAACTCTACACTTAAACACCATGTTATTTTAGAGCTCCATTCTTCTCCACTAGGTGGCCATTCTGGGTTCTTGAAAACTTATCATAGAGTTAAACAAGATTTATTTTGGGAGGGGTTGAAAGGAGATGTTCAAAAATTGTGGTAGAATGTTTGGTGTGTCAATATAATAAGGGAAAGACCATTAAGACATCGGGTCTCCTACAACCCTTGTCTATTCCTAGTGAGATATGGGAAGAGGTATCTATGGATTTCATCACATGATTTCCTAAATCAAAAGGGAAAAGCGTCATCATGGTCGTAGTGGATAGACTTACCAAGTATGCTCATTTTTGTGCCCTGTCTCATCCTTTCACAACTAGTACAATTTCCATCTCTTTTATGGACACAATTCAAAAGCTCCATGGCACACCAAAAATTATATCAAGTGATCACAATTTGATATTTACAAGCATTTTTGAAATATTTGTTCTCTTGTTTGGGTACCTAGTTAGCCCAAAGTTCATCTTATCATCCCTAGTCAGATGGGAAAATTGAGGTGGTAAATAAATGTTTGGAGGGGTATCTTTGATGTTTTACTTCGGATAAACAAGAATGTTGGGTGCAATGGTTTCCACTTGTAAAATGGTGGTATAATACTTCATTTCATACTTCATCCAAAATGTCTCCATTTTTGGCACTATATGGGTACCATCCTCCATCACTCATCTCTAGCTTGAAGGTCAAACCTAAGGTGAGAGAAATTGAAGATCACATTCAACACCACGAGGTACTCTCTATCCTTAGAGAGAATTTGGCAATGGCACAAAACCACATGAAGCAACATGTTGATCAACACCATAGTGAGTGACACTTTGAAGTGGGAGACTTTGTTTTTGTATGGTTGCAACCATATAAGCAGTTGTCCTTAAAACAACAAAAGAAGGATAATAAGTTTGCACCTAAATACTATGGTCCTTACCAAGTGTTACAAAAATGATAGTGTAGCATATAAGTTGGAGCTCCCTCAAGGAAGTAAAATATATCTAGTCTTCCATGTTTCTTTCTTGAATAAATTCATTGGGAAGCACATTTCAACCCAGTCAGCTCTTCCTAAACTAGATGAGGAAGTAAGGATCGTATTTGGACCTTAAGGTGTAGTCATAAAATCATGCACTTACTAATATTATTACATTGCCAAGTATGTTGTTTTATATATGGATCTTGCATAAGAAAAGTATTCACTAATGACCCATCCCATAGTCGATTGTCAATATTTTTGGTCTTTGTTGTTGTTTGTCTCACACATTCATCAATCACTCACACAATTTTGGTCGGGTTTTAAGATATCATATATATCACTGTTCACTCATTTTTCATCTCTAGTCTTTGACTAGGGCACCTAGATAGGGATTAGGGTGCCTGGGGCACCCTAGTCTTGATTTCTAGGCGCCCTAGTCCTTGTCACACTTGGTTTTAATTTAGACATTTGAGGTCGGTCTTTATGGTTTTCCCTCCCATCTCCCTAGGTACTAGTTGACATGTCGGTCATTAGTGTCGAAATTTGAACAAGAGATCCCTATATAAGCACAACATACATACTATCTTAAGGGAAGACTATTTCTACTAAGGGATAACTATCTACATAGAGCAAGGGACTACATTTGGGCACTATTCTACATACACATTGCATAGGAAGGGGAGTCTATTCTATTCCATCCACCATTTTGCATTTTATCTAGCTATTTCCTGCTACTTTGGTGTCATTGGCGCTAGGGCACCCTAGGCACATTATTTCACACACACAATCACATAAAACTACATTGGGTCCGAGATGTAGTGCGAGAACTCGATCATAAGTCCATCCATTTGGCAACTGAGGATAGTCTGACCCATTCATTTGCATCTTTCTTTTTTAAGGTTTTGATGCTTTTGTATGGGGTTTTGTAGTTGATTATTCATTAGAGATTAACAACGATACCAATGAACCAATTGCAACATCCACCCGACAAAAGGTGAAGTAGTTCAAAGACTTAACGACCATATCAGAATTAGATTTCAAGCTATTTCACATACTAGGGCACCCAGATTTTAGACCACAGTGCCCCAGTCTATCTAGATCTTCCTTCATCTACTTTTTTTTGATGTTCATTGTTACATTTTGTTCCGTTATTTCACCAGTTTGTTCAGTCCTAGATCATCACTGCGAGGTAAGTCCAAATTAGGTAAGTACCTTTCCCCTTTTATTTTATTTCATCTTAATTACAAAATAAATTACTTAGCATTTACATTTCAGTATATTTTAGTTATTACATTATTGTACTCTTTAGATTCATAATAAAATTCAAATTTTATAGAATCATAAGGTATTCTTTAGACACACAACAAAATATTAAGGACCAGAGTCATTACATAGTATATGATCAAGTGGGAGAATATGGATATTGAGGATGCATCATGAGAAGTTGAAGCATTTTTGCAACAACATCCAAGGCTGGCCAACATTGGGGACAATGTTACTTCTTAGGGGAAGGACATGCAACGCACTTATTCCTATAGCTTATATTGGATATGTAGAGCTGACTTGTGGCTTACATAATCTCTCTTCTTGTCATATGTTATTCATTTATGCTTTCATACATTTAGTAGGCCAGCCTTGGTGTTGGCCATAACATATGAATGGTATATATAGGTGGTAGTAAGGAGTAATTAATCATCATGTTGAACACTTGTGTCTTATTGTATGGTTGGGATGTTTCCCCACGAAGTGGATAAGCTATTATACTTGCATATTGTGATCATTTATCCACAATTTGGTGTTCTTTGGTGTTATATTGTTGCTGATATTTATATTTATCCATGTAATATCATTACAATACTCACTACAATAATAGTGTTAAAGAGAACTATTTTAACCAAATAGCCAAACTATGATGCAGATACATAGACAATCAAGGATTATACCCAAAAGTTCTAGATTCTATCATTGCAAGTGAATGACATCTCAGAGGACCATTTAAATTATTTCTTCTTAGGTGGACTCAAGGGTAACATCCAACTCGATGTCTGCATGTTTCTAATGATCCATCACCTACTTTTCCACATGTTCATTTACACTATGGTTGAGTGTGAATCTCTTGCTCCATTGTCATCTTCTCCTGAGGTTGTATCTAATATTATGCATGAGTCATCTCCATCCATTGCTTTATCTATCACTCCATCTCCATCTGACACTCCATCTCCTAGGGATGTCTTTGATGTTATTCCTACCGCTTCTATGGATGTTTCATGTCCTTCATCACATATTTCTTCTTCGGCACCTACACTTAGTGTGACTTTAGCATCGAATTCTCCTACATCTCCTCTCGACATCTCTATGATTACTCACAATGGAAAATTACAACCACTTAACACATTATTTCCATCTCCTACTATTCCTTCACAATATATTTTTTCTCTCATACATGTTGTGGGTCGATTACTGATCTCAGTCCAATCACTCACATTAGAAAGAAAGGCCTACTATAATTCCATTGATAACAATTCATTGCATGGAAACCCTATTCCTAAGAAGATTCATACTCAACATATCCTAAGGACTTTATCATGCCTACCTTATCATGTTTTGATGGTACTAGAAACCCCTACTTACATCTCAAACATTATTGATTATTGCTCAAAGCCTTTCGCCATAGCCTTACCGACAATGCTTTGCAATGGTATACTCACCTACCATTTGGGTCTATTAGCACTTATCATGAGATGGAAGAGGATTTTCTCCGTCACTTTATCATCAACAATGGCCCTAGAGTTACTTATGATCATCTACCTACTTTACACCGGGAAAAATAGAACCTATCATGGATTACATCTTACGATTCAATGCTTGTATGCACCAGTTAATCTTTTAACCTATTGATCTAGAGAAGCAATTCACCTTTTGTTGTGGTTTGATTCCCACACTAAAATAAAGGTTGTAATATGACACATGTGAATCATTCAAACTTTTATGTTGTAAATTTATTGATCTAGAACAAGTACTCATTCCCACACATGTTATAGATCCTCCACCTATAGTCATTATAGCCTCTTCATCTAGTTCTTTGTCATTACCATCAATTGAGTGTCCTACACGATCTCCATCTCCTCCTCACAAGAAATCTCAACCTACTACATCAAAAAAGTGTCCTTCTCCTCCTACTCCATGGTAGACCACACCTCAATCTTCTCCACCTGTGTCACGCGAGCCATTACATTTCTCTCATCACTCTAGACCACATGATGTGTTGTGTTTTTCTCAATGATCATTTAATTCTATTACATTCTAACCAACATCATCCATAACATCATTTACAACGTCAGCGTGATCAACCATATTGTAATTATCACCGTATCGATGGCCATAGGGATATTAATTTTTCACCCTTCATGATCGCTCTACAATAATTAAATGATAAGGGAATCATCTCCTTTAGATCTCGCTCACGTGAGCAGTCCATATCTCCTCTCCCTTGTCCATGAGCTACTACTCTGATTGAGTTATCTCCTCCTTCTAGTGCTAAGGTCATTTTTTCATCCATCCCCGTAGGTCATCACTCATGTGCGCTCTCCATCACATCCTTCCATCACTACATCATCTCATCCATCTCATTTATCTCATCCATCACATCATGTTACTATTTCACATTGGCTTCCACATCCCTTGGCATTCACACCTCCCACCGCTGCTCCATATGACATTTAGTTTGTCTTGTACACTCACGCTGCTTCCATCCCACATGCTTCCATCACTTCAATCTGCCTCGGTCTTTGGTAGGTGATTATTATGACCTCACCCCCAATGACACATTTGTGTTCTTACGGTTCTTACATTATTGTGAGATATCTATTACAATAAGAACCTCTCTTCACATGCTCTATCGATTCATCTAGTGCATTCTATCAATCATTTCCTGATGATGCACTCTTTCTTTATGGTTCATTCTTGATTGCTGAGGGGTCTTATATAAATGAACCTCATCATCTATATGTTGGGGGAATCACTAATCTTCCCTCTATCTTCATCTTACTAACATACACTTCATTACACTATAACGACTATATCATACTTTTACACGATAATTGATCATTCATCACAAAATCATATTACAACATCATCTATTATCATCTACACTATATCATCATCACATTATGCATTACTCAAAAACTATGCATTACAAATCAATTCAACAAATACAAATAACACTTAACACATCAAACATCATCCATAACAACAACAATCACATACATCATCATCACATCATAACATCAATACACAACGAATGTAATCATCATGAAAATATGTATATATATATATATATATATATCAATAAAAGTTACAAAACTTCCCATAACTGGGGGAAAACTCCCCTACATTAAATACATCCACATGAATCGTATCTCATCATCGTTGTCACTATCTGGACAATACAAGTGCTCTGGAACTAGAAGCCTTGCCAAAAACTCGACGTGCTGATCACGACCCCTATACCTCTCCACTTGCCTACATAATAGTGTGTTCTTTGTAGACTGCTCCGTAAAGTGACTCTGTAATGCAAGGAATTATGCAAACACATCATGTGTTAAAGGACCTCCACTCGCCGCCTCTCTAGCTTGTCGTGTCTCCTCACGTGCCTCATCTCTCTCACTCAATAGCATGGTACATGTCATTGTTGTTATGGTTACTGACTCAAATAAATGGGCATGCTTGCCCATAATTTCATCCACACGCTCTAACATCCCTCCACCCACAAGTATGCCAATCGACACATTTCGCATCAATATGCGATAGATGTGTCCATAATCAAGCTCCAATACACGTCACCTACAACCAATAACACAACACATTAGACAACCATAACCATCACATAAGCAAGTAACCAATCATACAACATAACTATATAGATACTCATGCTCTGCTATCACCACCACTACATTTTCGGGGCATGTGCTTTCCCCTCCACTCCTCCATGTGGTAATCTTGTTGCATCCACAAACAATGGGAACAAAAAAACCCATTGATGTGTTGTCCACCACGTGTGATATGTATCCGTACACCCCGCATCATTTGTTGCAATTGGCTCTATCGCCGCATCGACCTTGTCTTTCCCGGGAGGTACTAGCTTTACTCTCTTGTGGGCCTCGGTCTAACTCCGGCCCTCCTTAGTGCTCTAACAACCCTAACCCTTACATATGGATCTTAGGACACATCACGAGCCATAACAAACTATCAAGATATCTGCTCTACCTAAAATAACTTGGTCACACCTAGGAACCGATCCTACAACTACATAGTCCTCTCAGTATACATCGCAAATATAAAGTATCCGTTGGTCATCCTCCATAATCTCGGTATGGCCTCCATATCACTTCATCGTGCCCCATTCAATCTATCATGAATCTATAAGTATCTGTATCCATCTTCCGCCCATGCAAACCAACCCATCTCCCAAGAACATGTCTTTCCTAGCCCACTCTAGCCGCAAACCACCAACTGGCCTCAATACTGTTATATGCTCGTAGGCCCATATATGCAATAAAGTAGTCAATCTGATCCCACCTCCATGCTCGTCTTTTGTAAATCTATTTACAAAATACCACCTAACGACCCTCATTTGTCTCTCCATATTCTCCACAACCATAACGTGTACCCTCTCACTAACAACCGGTAGTTGTAGTATGCGATATACATCCTCTAGTGTGACTGTCATCTCACCTGTAATTAGCCAAAATGTGTGTCTGCACACCATCTCTCACACAACACTATCAACATAGGCATATTATGGGAACATCCCCCATCCTCGCTATGTGTCACAGGCCAAAACGGTCCATAACCTCCCAATCATCATTTGATAAACCCAACTCGAGAAAAGTAACCACCACAGAACTCCCTCGAATGGATATCCCTTTGAAACACCAAACAACAACAAAAATGTGTTAGAACACTATACATAAGCAAACATAAACATTTATGACATTACTACACAATAAAAATCACATTTCCACAACTTTGGGTTGAATGCACACTTTCTGGATCAGGCACCCATAATCAATCTTGGGGCGCCCATGAGCGAAGCCAACACCTAGATCTAGGTGCTCTTGTCCTAAAGGCCACTCTCGCCTTCACCGCTCTTGTCCAAGCCTAAAATGTTGGAAAAACAAAATGTCAAATTTTGTAAAAATTCACTAAAAATAACTACTACGCACACATTTCTCGAAAAAAATCCGCACTTACCAACTCCATAGTCAATGCACGCGACGCCAAGACAATCGCTACCATCTCAAATCAGCTAGGTCGCAATGCTCTAACTCGCAACATCCTTAAACACTCGTAGCTCACTCTCATACTGCGCATAATACAAATGAGTTGACTAATCACTTTTTCACTTTATTATTTATAGTCACTACCTATTATTCACTCTATTGTGGTCATACTTTACATTCACTACTCAACTAATACACGTCGCACGATTTTGCCAATATCTTGAGCATTTTTACTCGATTTCAATCTCGTTTGCGACATTATCTTCAAAACATTTCCTACCATCATATCATATAGATGACACACATGCTATTTCTCTTTAAAGTTGTCTTTCACTCGATCTACACACATTTTTTGTAATATCTATTATACATTATCTATTACCGGGCTTACTTTCAGCTAAGATTCATTCTCATTATCACTTCCCCTTTCACCAAAAGGGGGCATATAATTGGGGTCATCCTATAATTCCCCTTACACCACTATGTGATCATTCAACACCTCTAATTTTTCATTTTTGAACATTTACTAATACACCATGCAACATTTCATCATTTTCTATCGATTCCCCCTAATGACCTAACCTGGGGGCAACAAGCATAAAATCTATCTATGAGTAAACCAATCAAATACGTTCAAACCTCTAACAATCAAAATCACACCATTTAATTAACATAATACAACATATTCAGCCTCCCATATGACCTAACTTGGGAGTTACATTTAGCCTCCCAGATGACCTAACTTGGGAGTTACATTGTTATTTTCCCATATGACCTAACATGGGAAGTTATTCTACATTTTGTGTTTTCTTCTAGATGACCTAACTTGGAAGCCATCACACATTGTGGCAATACCCTTGGAGTGGGGGAAATGAGATGTCATTTCCTTTCCTGTACTATTCCTATATGGGTCAACACGTTTGATCAAAATCACTGAAAATTTGATATGTGTCCATCTCGTAGAGTTGGATCTTTTGAGGATGTAGCTAAAGGTTGGAAAATAATGCACCTTTCTCCTTAACACTCTTCCTTTGGTGGAAAGAATCCCAAATCCTCCATTTTTTCATACCCATGCAATCGGGTTGGGAATTGATCACTCTCTACCCCATCATATTGTCATCATACAAAATTCAAAATATTCAATCACTCCACATTACAATCATCACTTTCGTTTAGTGCACTTCATTGTGGTTTTACATCTCTCGCTACACTGCAAGGATCAACACTTGATCCATGGTTTTTCATTCTATATGTTATCATTTGACATGATCTTCTACCCCATTTGTGTGTTCTTCTACAACATGGGATTCTTCGTACTTCTCTCAAGTACACATCTCTAACTACTTTATGTTACCAAGCTTTCGCTCACCAACATAAAGTGGGGAAAATGTAGTCACAAAATCACGCACTTACTACTATTATTATACCACCAAGTATGTTGTTTTATATATGGATCTTGCGTAAGAAAAGTATTCACTAATGACCCATCCCGTAGTCCAGTTGTCAGTCTTGTTGGTCTTTGTTGTTATTTGTCTTACACATTCGTCACTCACTCACATAGTTCCTGGTTGGGTTTTAGGAGCTCCTATTTTTATTGTTCACTTAGTTTTTGTCTCTAGTCTTTGACTAGGGTACCTAGATAAGGATTAGGGTGCATAGGGAGCCTTGGTTCTAATTTCTAGGCACCCTAGTCCCCGTCACACTTGGTTTTAATTTATACATTCAAGTTCGGTCTTTATGGTTTTCTCCTCCCATCTCCCTAGGTACTAGTCAACATGTCAAGTCATTAATGTCAAAATTTGAACAAGAGATCCCTATATAAACACAACATCCATACTATCTTAAGGGCGAACTATTTCTACTAAGGTTTAGTTATCTACATATAGCAGAGGACTACATTTGCGCACTATTCTACATAAACACCGCAGGAAGGGGATTCTATTCTATTCCATCCACCATTTTACATTTTTTTAGTTATTTCCCATTACTTTTGTGTCATTGGCATTAGGGCACCTAGACATATTATTGCACACACAATCACATAGAACTACATTGGGTCCGAGATGTAGTGCAACGCTCGAAGAATAAGTCCATCCATTTGGAAGTTGAGGACAGCTTTTATCACTATTTTTTTCCCAAAAATTAACCACCACGACCACTCACACATAAGAAACTAGAGAAATCATGTTCAAATCCTACAAACAGGTTGCATAGTGGGACTCTACAATGGAGTGGCAGGGCCTACGAAAGATCAAACAACCCCGTGTAAGAAGAAATTCAAGAAATGACTCTGTCGAGCGAACTCGTGCTTCAAATCTAGCAAACAAATTACAGGCAAGCTTTAAAATGAAAAGAAGGGTCGGGGAAGGAGAAGATAGTGTCAAAGAAACCAGAGTCACAAAGGAAAAGAAACGGAGAAGGCTAAAAGTCGTTAGGCTCAAAATGACTTAGAATGAGCCCTAAAATGACTATGGAGGAGACAATGACGCTACCAAGTGTCCAAGCGGACCTCTAGAGATTGAATCCAAAAGGGAAGAAGCTAACAAGCGTCAGCCCCCACGTGTCCCATGCCCAAAGATGGGTAGACTCAACAACTAGAAGTCATAAGGCGATGGGGCGGGCGTAAAAATACTATGTATAAAGGTGTTAGCGGAAGTAACCATGTGTCAGCCCTGGGCATCTTCAAAAGCAAATCCAAAAGTGGAGACCCAAACGAGTGCCATCTTGCCATGTATTCAAGGCCCGAGAAAAGTAGGAACAACTGTTGAAAATTCCAAGAGTCTCATGGAAGCTTCCACGTGTCAACTTGACGCTCCTTCAAAGGAAAAATCTTGAGTGGGTTTCTAAATGAGCACGCAGACCTTCCACGTTTCTCGTGCTCGGAAGAAAGGGACAAGGTTAGGGTTAAATAGTCAAAGCAGAGAAAGGCCAGCAGAGGGTACCAAGTGTCAGCATGATGCTAATTCAAGAGTAAAATTGGGCAAGGTTTCCAAACAATTGTCAAACCTCCGCATGTCCCCGATCAAATATATGACCCCGCCGAACAAAAAGACTTAGCCAAAACATGAAGAAATTAAGCAAGCTACGTAAGAATCCACATGTCAACCCAATGAAACTTCAAAATAAAAATACAAAGGCAGCCCTTAGACATGCGCCAACCCTCCATGTATCTAGTTTCAAAAGGGGGATCCGTTTTGGTAGCTGGTTCTTGCCATTTTTTACAGACCCGATTCAAATTTCAAATGGGCATATCTTTTGACTCAGTGCTCAAAATCTGACAAATATGGCACCGTTGGAAAAATCTCGGCCTCATCTATACCATGAAGATCTAAAACTTTAATTTTGGAGAGGTTAAGTGGGTGAAAAATGAAGAAACGTCTTTGTGCCATTAATACAGGATCTATATTCCTCCAACAACCAAGATCAGATTTGATCTGATCCGTCATTCCTCCTCCTTCAAGGTGCCAAACGAGTAATTACTGCAAACATGACAAATTTGGGGTGGATTTGTAGGAGGAATCGATGATAGTATTTGAACTTCAAAGAAGTTTTCCACTTCTCTCTTCTTCTCCCTTCGTGCCGAGTTTATAAAGGCGGGGTTGGGGATCATTGTAAAAGGGTTGGACATTTTTGTTTTGTGCCCTCCCTTCTTCTTTTGTTCACAGAAGGATTTATGGAGCTTTTCTAACCTCTCCTTCGGGTTGTAATGCAAGTTTTTCTTCTTGGCTACTGTAATATATTGTATCGACTTCTGAGCAATAATATATATATATATATATGTATGTATGTATGTATGTATGTATGTATGTATTTGGATGTTTCTCGACCCTCTCATGTATTTGTTATTGTCTCTTTGATCTCTTATTGCAATTTGGTCATCTGATGCATAGTGTTTGTATTACATTTCATGGTCTATGTTAAACTACAAAACGAGGGTCTAACATTCCTTTGGTGCATCACCTCGTTAGCTTAGTTTATTTTCTTGCATCTCCTCAACCATGTCTCCTTGGTAGAATAGAGTAGATTTAGAATAGATCCTCTGTAATATATTTTTGTGCACCTAAACAGAGGAATAGGAACCGGCCTTAATCCAGATCTCTCTCAACTCATAAGGTCCCACACTTTGAGAGATGCTCCATGTTGTGCAATCACATTGAGAGTCTCAACCCATCTGATTGCAGGCATTCAGGGGTGATGTGATTCTGCACTAACATTTTTACGTGCCCGGTGGGACAAGAGGTCTCCATTTCTTATTGCAGCAAGATTTATGTGCACTTGTTACAAGTTTTAGCTTTTAAGAAGCTATGAAACTACACATCTGGAGACTCCAAAAGGGACAAAATCCACTGGCCCGGTAGCCCAAACCTCGGACTCAATATCGTGCTAGACCCCCATATCAACAAAATAGGCCACCATCTCAGGCTACAAATCAAAACCAAATCCAAGGACAACCTCAAGTTGTTAGGCCTTTCCGGTCATATGATCCAAACATAGCTTCAACATCAAGGGCCTTGGTCCCAACACAAAACAATATGGCCCAAGAATATGATTGGTGTTTTCCATGCAATTAGCCACATAACCAATCAATGTGCTTCAATGGTGCACTAAACCAGGCCTTGATGGTACAGACCAATGGTGTGTCACAAGAGTCTAGTCAAGAAGAAAATCAGCAGCAAGGAGTTCAACAAGAAGCACCTCCAAGTGAAACTATGCTTGTTAATTGGCAAGTTGAAGACTTATGTGGAATGAATCAGGCCCCTTCTCAAAGTGTAGCTGCCCATACACGGTCCAAGAAGAGAAATATTGGAGAAGGAAAATCACCAAACTCAAGTAATCCTACACCCTTCATTACTCCACAAGGTATTGGCACTCAAAATGTAACTCCCAATATGCAGAGTCAGTCCAAGCCACCTACCAAATCCACTTAAACACCATTTGTGAAAACCCATGTGCAAGAGAAAAAAGTGCCGGCAAGGGGCAGCAAAAGAATAGCTTATTTAATATCATTGAAAAAATGAAGAAGACAAATGTGAACATCTCAATGTGGGAGTCACTGCCATTCTAGACAGAGAGAGATTGTTGCAGACTCGCTATGGCTAATTGTTCAAGCTCAAATCAACCCCTAACTAGCAAGAGAAAGTGCTTGCCAATGTGGCTCAACCTAAAGGAAACCATGGAGGATAAAAAGGTAAGAATCTAAAGCCACCTCCATTTTGTGTTTCATTGATCATTAGGGACAAATTGGTACACAATTGATGATTGATTTGGGGCAAGTAGCTCAGTAATGCCAAAGAAAATAGGCTGATCAACTCGGGTCTCCAATACGAAGTCATATCTTCGAGGGTAGTGCAATTGGATGGGAAAAAAGTGACAATTTGTTGAGTCATCAAAGATTTGAGCCTCACACTACATGCCTCGCCACAATGGGACTATATTGTAAAAAATATCAATCATAGACTTGCCACCCCATTTTGCATTGTGTTTGTCGAGAGACTTCACTGCTAAGATTGGAGGCTATTTGTTTGTTGATTGGTCGCACATGCTTTTCAGAACAAGGTATGGAGCTAAGGCCACAATCAGATCTGAGCCCATTACAGATTACCATATTGAGTCTTATGTACCCAACCCAATCAATGCAAATTGTTCAACCTTTGATTTGGAGGACCTCCCAAGCACTTGTGAGATAGATACCAAGGTGGGGTGTATCCTAGACTTGACTCTCGACGAATGGGTGAACAAGAGACATGATTTTGACCCCTATAAAGAGATGGAGGAGTCTAAGCTAGGAGTCTACTATTTGCATGAAGGAAATCAGCCTCTTCTGACATCATTAAGCCAGACCACAAAGATGACAATGAGGTATGATAGTTATTCTTTGATGGCTCGAGAAGTAGACAAGGAGCTAGAGGAGGAGCTATGCTTGTTTCCCCCAAGGTATGAAATACTACTCAACTTTCCATTTCCAATTTTCATGTTCAAACAATACAACAGAGTATGAGGCTTTGGTCCATGGACTGCATTGGGCAAGGAAACAAGGAGTCAAGAACTTGTAAGTGTTTGGTGACAATGAACTAGTTGCTAATCATGTCCGAGGACAAAATGCTGCCAAGAACGACCTATTAAAGAGTTACAAGAACCGGGTATGGGACCTCATTGAATATTTTGAGGCATTCAACATTAACTCCATCCCAAGGAAGAAGAATGAAGTAACAGAAACAGATTGGCAGCAATTGGGGCAGCATTTGATGTTGTGGAGAGTATCAAGAATGATAAGCATCAGCCCCATATCAAGCTAGTTGTAAGGCCAGCTATCCTAGACAACAACACAAGTTGGCAAGTCTTTGAAAATGATCAACAAATTTTCAACTTTCTATAAGAGGAAGTTGAGTTCTCCTCCAGGAATCAAGACATATTGGAGCAACAATATGGAGATCAAGTGGTACAACTGAGGACCAACAAACTACCAAAGGGTCTAGTCACTTTGGAATCAATATTCAAACCAAATGACCAATTCCGAAAAGAGAAGGAAAATATTCAGGTAAAGGGTGAAGATTCAGAACCTATTTTTATAGAAGAAGGAAAACATTACAGATTGGCAGGGTAAGCACTCAATAAGAAAAATATGAATTTTTTCAACTCTGTCAAGAGTTCCCAAATGTCTTTTCCTGGACTTATAAATATTTAAGAGGGTTCAACCCAAAGTTAGCACAACACACCATCGAGTTGGACCTAGGAGCTAAGCCTTTCAGAAAAAAGCAAAGGCCAATAAATCCCCACATTGATCCTCTCATAAGAAAAGAATTGAACAAGCTAATTAAGGCCGTATCATTTTTTCCTATCAAGCATTCGAGTTGGATTGCTAACTTGGTACTGTGAGAAAGAAAAATGGAGAAATCAAGCAGTGTGTGGACTTTCGTGATCTAAACAAAGCATCACTTAAGGACCACTACCCACTTCCATCAATGGAACAAATCTTACAAGTTGTAGCTAGTTCTGAGAGGTTTTCATTGTTAGATGGGTATTTAGGCTATAACCAAATAATGGTGAAAGAAGAAGATCAATTCAAGACAACCTTCACCACCAAATGGGGTACATATGCTTATAATAAAATGTCATTTGGACTATCAAATGTTGGAGCAACATTTCAACGAGCTATGGATATGGCATTCAAAGGCTTGATCAACAACATAGTCCTGGTGTACCTAGATGATATCACTGTCTTTTCAAAAAATGTTGCAAACCATCTCTTTCACCTTAGACAGGTATTTCAGAGATGTAGAAGGTTTGGGGTATCATTAAACCCAAAAAGTGTGTTCTTGGCTCATGAAGGGAAACTGTTGGGCCACATTGTCTCTAGAGAAGGGTTAGCAATTGATCCTAACAGAGTTTAAGCCATCCTGGACACTTCCATTACCACAACATAAACAGTCTCTCCAAAGCTTCTTGGGAGGATAAAATTTGTTCGCAGGTTTATACCCAACTTTGCTACTCTTGTGAAGCCTTTAACAATGATGTTAAATAAGAGTCTTGAATTTAAATGGACAATAAAGGGAAAAGAGATTTTTGAGTCCATTAAGCTCATAATATCACAGGCTCCAGCTCTCATTAACCCAGACTTCTCAAAAGACTTCATGTTATATGCTTTTGGAGGGTCAGACACCATCTCAGCCATCTTGGTCTAGCCCAAAAATGAAGGTTCGAGCAACCCATAGCTTTCTTCAGTCATAGCTTGGAGGACTATGAGGTAAAATGCTATTTCATTGAAAAATATGTCCTTGCTGTTATTAGGAGCTTAAAGAAGTTCAGACACTTGGTCACAAATAACAAGATTCAACTGCTAGTATCTCATGTTGGTATTAAGGACTTCCTTTTAAATAAGGCAAATAACAAGATTCAACTACTAGTATCTCATGTTGGTGTTAAGGACTTCCTTTTAAATAAGGATTTGAATGAGAAGAGGGCAAGTTGGATCACCCGAGTAATGGAATATGACATTGAGATCAAGGTGACCAAACTAGTTAGAGGCAAGGGACTCTGTGAACAGCTCACCTCCAAGCATCAGGCTGAGTCAATAGGTGAAAAGGAGGCTGTCCTTTTTCTACAAAATGATCAAGAACAACCAGCTAATGATGCACCTGCTCCATGTTGGACCCAAGCCTTGGTGCATTACCTTCAAACAGGTTTGTGCCCTCTAGAATGGAACAAGGCAAAGAGAAGATACTTCAGACTACAAGCTATCCCATATGTGCTTGTTGGTGGTGTCTTGTTTAAGAAGGATATCAATGGTATTCTATTAAGATGCATTGAGACATGCCAAATTGAGAGAGTGTTGCATGAATTCCATGATGGAGAAGCAAGAGGTCACTTTGCCCCTCGAGTAATAACTCTCAAGATCATGAAAGTTGGTTATTATTGGCCTACAATGTTCAAGGACTACTATTCATGGATCAAGAAGTGTAAAAATGTGCATTCTTCACAGGAAAGGAGAAGCTAGCAGCCCTGCCCCTTCATCCCATTTCAATGGAACAACCATTCATGCAATGGGGACTAGACTTCATTGGGGTGATTAACCCAAATTCAAGCCAAGGCCACAAGTGGATACTCACTTTACGATAGACTATTTCACCAAGTGGACTGAAGCAATGGCACTAAAAGAAGTAAATGAATCCAACATCTTGGATTTTTATGAAGGAATAACCACTAGGTTTGGAGTCCCTGCCACTATTATATCAGATAATGCATTGGCATTCCTTGGTACAAGGATCACTGAATGGGCAATTAGGAATGGTGTGTATCTTAGCACCTCGTCAAATTATTACCCTCAAGGTAATGGCCAAGCAGAGTCCACAAATAAGAACCTATTAAAGATTATCAAAATGACTCTTGATGAAAATTAGAGGACTTGGCATACAAGGCTCAAATCAACAATATGGGCTAATAGGGTCACATCCAAAAGTTCCACAGAGAGCTCACCGTACAAGCTTGTATATGGAAAAGAGGTAGTATTGCCCATCTCATTAGAATTGCCTACTTTGGAACTCATGAAACAGTTAGAGCTAGCTGAGTTTGAACCCATGGAAATCAAGTATGCAGAGCTGATGGAGGTAGGAGAGGCAAGAGAGCATGCAATGCAAGTCATGGAAAAGGATCAGACATTGATAAAAAGAGTTTTGACAAGAAGGCAAGAATGAGGACCTTTCAAGAAGGGGACTTAGTTCTAAAATGGGATGCAGATCGAGAAAAGCCAGGAAAACACTCCAAATTTGATGCCATCTGAGTGGCCCTTACATGATCACAAAAAGCAAGAGCAGAATGCTTTCCAACTAGCTAAATTGGATGGCGAAGAATTGTAGATCCTAGTGAACGGATCCATCTCAAACATTGCTACTGATTGGGAGGTTTCCACCCCTGTAAATATTAGCATAGGATTTTAATTTCCCTAAGTGTGTATGCACATTTGTTTTGTTGTAGTGTAGTTTTGTTTTCCTAAGTGCCATGGCACAGGTTCTTTGTTGCTCTAGGTTGTGTCGGTACACAGTTCAACATGCCTCCAAGTGAACGTGTTATCCCTTTCAGTATTCATGGCGAGAGAGACCCATAGTTTCCTGTAATAGTTTCTATTTCAAAATAAAACAAATGCAGAGAAAATAAAAAGTTGTCTTCAAACAATCCATTCAAGGATAGATGAAAGCCCCGGTCAAAGCAAATTTCTATGCTCAAATCCTTATTTCAAGATTTATTATGAAACTTGAGAGTACAAACAATCAAAGCTCGCAAATTAGAGGCATGATCGTGATCGATCCATCAATCTTGACTCCACACCCAATGGATGCTTCAAGGTTACTGATCTCTTCATCTAGCAGTGATACCCTCATGAGTCACCAAATTGTTATCACTATTTTGTTCCCGACAAAATTGACCAGCCACGACCCCGCACAGAAGAAACCAGAGAAATCATGTTCAAATCCTGTAAACAGTTGTAGTGGGACTCTACAATGGAGTGGCAGGGCCTGCGAAAGATCAAACGACCCCGTGTAAGAAGAAATTCAAGAAACGACTCTATCGAGTGAACCCGTGCTTCAAATCTAGCAAACAGATTACAGGCGGGCTCTAAAATGAAAAGAAGGGTCAGGGAAGGAGAAGACAGTGTCAAAGAAACCAGAGGCTCAAAGGAAAAGAAACGGTGAAGGCTTGAAGTTGTCGGGCTCTGAAATGACTCAGAATGAGCCCTAAAAATGACTAAGTATGGAGGAGACAATGGACGTTGCCAAGTGTCCAAACAGCGCACCTCCAGAGATTAAATCCAAAAGGGAAGACTCTAACAAGCGCTAGGCCCCCACATGTCCCAGGTCCAAAGAGGGGCAGAGTCAACAGCTAGAATTCAAAAGGCATAGGCATGGGGCCTAAAAAAGACTAAGTATAAAGGTGCTAGTGGAAGCAACCACGTGTCGGCCGGACATCTCCAAAAGTAGATCCAAAAGTGGAGACCCAAATGAGCACCATCTCGCCACGTATTTAGGGCCCGAGAAAAGTAGGAACAACTGTTGAAAAGTCCAAGAGTCTCATGGAAGCTTCCACGTGTCAACCCTGACGCTCCTTCAAAGGAAAAATCCTGAGCGGGTTTCTAAATGAGCGCGGACCTTCCATGTGTCCCAAGTCCAAAGAAAGGGACATGGTCGGGGTTAAATAGTCAAAGCAGAGACATGTCAGTGAGGGTGCCAAGTGTCAGCACAATGCCAATTCAAGAGTAAAATTAGGGGAAGGTTTCCAAACAAGCGTCAGGCCTCCGCATGTTCCCGATCAGATATATGACCCCGCCGAACAAAAAGACTTAGCCAAAACATGAAGAAACTGAGCAAGCTACGGAAGAAGCCATGTGTCAACTTGGCGCAACTTCAAAAGAAAAATACAAAGGCAGCCCTCAGACATGCACCAACCCTCCATGTGTCCGGTTTCAAAAGGGGGTCTGTTTTGGTAGTTGGTTCCCGCCATTTTGTATGGACTGATTCAAATTTCAAATGGGCATATCTTTTGACTCGGTGCTCGAAATCTAGCAAATTTGGCACCGTTGGAAATATCTCAGCCTCGTCTATGCCATGAAGATCTGAAACTTTAATTTTGGAGAGGTTAAGTGGGTGAAAAATGAAGAAACATCTTCATGCCATTAATACAAGATCTATTTTCCCCAATAACCAGATTGGATTTGATCCGATCTATCGCCCTCCCTCTTTGAGGCGCCTTTGAATGAGTAATTGCTATGATACGAAAAATTTGGGGCAAATTTGTAAGAGGCATTGATGATAGTAGTTGAACTTTGAACTATTTTTCCGATTCTCTCTTCTTCTCCCTTTTGTGCCGAATCTATAAAGGCAGGGTCGGGGCTCATTGTAAAAGGTTGGACATTTCTGTTTTGCACCCTCCCTTCTTCTTTTGTTCACAGAAGGATTTGTGGAGCTTTTCTAACCTCTCCTTCGGGTTGTAATGCAAGTTTTTCTTCTTGGCTACTGCAATATACTGTATCGACTTTTGAGCAATAATATATGTGTCTGTGGATGTTTCTCAACCCTCTCATGTATTTGTTGTTGTCTCTCTAATCTCTTATTGCAATTTGGTCATCTGTGCATAGTGTTTGTATTGCATTTCGTGGTCTGTGTTAAACTGAAAAACAAGGGTCTAACATTCCTTTAGTGCATCACCTCATTAGCTTAATTTATTTTCTTGCATCTCCTCAACCCTGTCTCCTTGGTAGAATAGAGTAGATTTTGAATAGATCCTCTACATATATTTGTGTGCACCTGAATAGAGGAATAGGAACTGACCTTAATTCGGAGAGCTCTCTCAAATCACAAGGTCCACACTTTGAGAGATGCTCCATGTTGTGTAATCACACTGAGAGTCTTAACCCATCTGGTTGCAGGAATTCAGGGGTGCCATGAATTTGCACTAACAGACAGTCTGACCCATTCATTTGCATCTTTCTTTTTTAAGGTTTTGATGCTTTTGTATGGGGTTTTGTAGGTGATTATTCATTTGAGATTAATAGTGACATCAACGAACCAAGTACAACATCCACTCGACCAAAGGTGAAGTAGTATAAATACCTACCACCATATCGTAATAAGATTTCGAGCTATTTCACATAACATAGTGTCCAGATTTCATACTGAGTGCTTGAGGCACCCTTATGTTTCCCTAGCGCCCCACTTTGTCTAGATTTTTCTTCACCGCTACTTTCGAGGTTCGTTATTATATTTTGTTCCACAATTTCACCACTTTGTTCACCCCATATCACATTGAGGTGAGTCCAAATCAGGTAAGTACCTTTACGCTTTCATTTTATTTCATCTTAATTACAAAATAAATTACTTAGCATTTACATTTCAAGATATTTCAATTATTACATTTTTTACTCTTTAGATTTATAATAAAATTCAAATTTTATATAATCATAAGGTATTCTTCGAGACACACACCAAAATATTGAGGACTAGAGTCATTACAGAGTATTTGATCGAGTGGGAGAATATGAATGTTGAGGATGCATCATGAGAAGTTGAAACATTTCGCAACAACATACATGGTTAGCCAACATTAGGGACAATGTTTCTTCTAAGGGGAGGGGCATGTTGCGCCCTTATTCCTATAGCTTATATTGGATATGTAGTGCCGACTTGTGGCTTACATAATCTCTCTTCTTGTCATATGTTATTCATTTATGCTTTCGTATGTTTATTACGCTAGCCTTGGTGTTGGCCATAACATATTAATGGTATTTATAGGTGGTAGTAAGGATTAATTACTCATCATATTGAACACTTGTTTCTTATTGTATGGTTGGGAGGTTTCCCCCTCGAAGTATCTAAGCTATTATACTTGCATATTGTGATCATTTATCCACAATTTGGTGTTCTTTGGTGTTATATTGTTGTTGATATTTAGATTTATCCAAGTAATATCATTACAATATTCACTTTAGTAATAGTGTTAAAGAGAACTATTTTAACCAAATAGTTGAACTATGATGACATAAACAATCAAGGATCAGTATCCGAAGTTCTAGAATCTATCATTACAAGTGAATGACATCTCGAGGACCATTTAAATTATTTCTTCTTAAATGGACTTGAGGGTAACATCCAACTCGATGTCCACCATCTTAATCATGGTTTGATATCAAAATCCATGATAGTGATTAACTAAAATTAGATAAGACGGGGATAATGTAATAATAGTTAATCTAATTTAGAGGACTAAAACGATGTAAATAATTATACTAAAGTAATACGAAATGATTAAATATTAGGCTAAACAAAAATGAAACCCTAATATGTAAGAAAAAGGTTAGAAAATGACTCGAGTTGATTTTAGATGGTTGTCGCAGAGTGTCGTAGGTCCGACAGAAAATACAGGAGATGGAACGATTGCACATAGGTCCCGAAAAGAGTGGATCTTGAAGATCTGACTAGACTAGAGCACTTCTGGGTGCCCTAGTATGGAAGAATATGTGCCCCGCCTCTACGAAAAATCTTGGAATCTGATTTTCTAGGTCGAAGATATGCCATAACTTTCGTTGGTTATCACATTAGATTCGCTAAATTACGTCGAATGCTCCAAATATAGCAAGATGATGAATGACCAAAAATATCAAAAGGAAGTATCAAAACCCTAAAAAAGATGTAGAATGAATGGGTTAGACTGACCTCATCTTCCACAATAGTGGGCTTACTAAACTGAGTGTTGCACTACATTTCGGACCCAAATGTAGTTTTGGTGAGTGTGTGCATGTTGTGCCCTAGGTGCTCTTGTGCAGTCACACTTTGTGAAGTAATGAGTAATAACTAAATGTAGAAAATGTAATAGAATGTGTGCATGGAATAGAATATAATCCCTCCCCTATGAAGTGTGTGTTGATGCAGATCTCCTAGCCTTGATGCATGGAAGTATGTGGATGCAAGTGATGCAATGGATGCAACTCTAGATGGAGTGATAGTAGTAATTGATGCTAGGATCCTATTATGGTCTCATAACTTTATATTTATAAGGTTCTCTTGTTGTAATTTTGTAATTGATCTCAACATGGACGACTAGGAAAAAGATAAGGATGAAAAACGGCTAGAAAGAGCCCAAAAAGAGGTGAGAAAGTAAAACAAGGATCGGATCCCCAGTGGGACCGGCGCACCCCGATAAAGGCATAGGCGTGCCCGATTTAGGCTAAAATGATGGGAAAGTTCTGAAATAGTTGGGCATGTATGTAAAAATGTGCAGGAATGATGAAATAAAAGATAAAACAAGATGGCCAAAAGGTGGGATTAATTAATATTTTCTTCACTTAAGAACCTTCTAAATATTAGTATGAGACTGGGCTAAATAATTCTTAAAGTGCATGATTTTGTGACTACATTTTGCCCCTACTTTATGTTGGTGAGAAGAAATCTTTGTAACATAATGTAGATAGAGATGTGTACCTAATGTCTATGCATAGTGTAGTAGAAAATGTGTCTTTGAAGAACTAGATAAAATCATGGAATGATAAAAAGATGGAGGAGCATGGAAACTATAGATTAAAAATGCACATAGAAAAAGTGATGAGAGTGAACCTAGGGTGAAATGTGTGTGTATTTGTTGTGGTGTGTAGTGTACCTACATGATTAGTAAGGCATGTGTCATCGTCGTCGTTGTTGTTGTCGTTGTTGCCCCCAATTTGACTACTTATTTCTCATACAGCGGACCTATAAGGAGAAAACGATCAAGTAATCAAATATGTATGTATGTAAAAACACTATAAAATATGCATGTGTATAGAAATGTGTAAAATACATTAAAAGGAAAGTGTAAATGGAACATGTGCATCTGATCCATGTCGAGAGAAAGGGTGTAGAAGGATATCTTGTACTGCTGCAAGTTTTTGGGAAATCTCACGCCACCTTTGCTGAAGAAGTCTAGGGAGGAAATGCTCTGTGTCCTCTAAGCTCTAACCACTTCTGCTGAAATGTGTGTGAAGAGATCTTTGTACTTGTCCTAGTTTTTGGGCGATCTCGACGCCACTAGCCAAGTAGTATAGAGGCACACCCAATGTAACCTCCAAGCCTATAACTGCTTCCCAGAAATGCTAAGGACACCATGTGCTATAAAATTCATTGTATATGGGGTCCATAGATTGGTCTGAACCCATTCGTTTTGTGTAAACCCACAATGCCAAGGGTGGAAAGTGCACTATATTAAACCAGTGTAAATATGTTGTGTTAGTATGTAAACCCTCAATGATGCTCCCCTCTTTGGGGCGCATGCGACATCGCTAATAGGAGAATGCGGCCCCAAAAGAGGACCTACTACACTCTGAAATCTGTAAATATTCCCTTTAGGGGAAGGGGATGAACTTGGTAGAAACCAAGGCGCACACAAATAAGGATGGTTAGCCAAAACAAGTGTTAGTCCAAAAACACATGCATGTAATAAAAAAAGTGTAAAATATGCAAATAATGTAAGAACTACCAAGCACATTAGTGTAAACACACAAGAAACAAGTAATTCAAACAAAGCAGGTTGCAAACATTGGACATCACTCATGATGTCGCAAGACACGCAAGGCCTTCATGGCCACAAACAACAAGCAACTGTACATGCAAACATAGGGCAAAGCCCGCATACAATGGAAAACAATAGCAATCAAATAGAGACAACCAAACAAGTAGTCATGGAAACATGTAATCCTAGAAAACAAGTGTTGCACATGGAACACCCATTAGCATGTTAGAGAAATAACCAATATGTAAAAGTGTGTATGATCAAATAATGTAAGATGCTAAGTACAAAATGAAACAATAAGACTCAGTATGAGACAAATGTGAATGCCCTCAATGACCAATATACGAAGGGTAGAAGGTGAGCATCATGCGCCGCATGTAAGAGTCATGTATTTGTGATCACACTAAACACAGAATGAACGCATGATGTGTATGATATAGATAATGACATATAAGAAACCAATCTAACATATGTAGTAAATTGATCATGCAAAACAAGTAGCAAGAAAGAGTAAATGCCCCAAGACAATGTGTGACATGTTGTGAGTGGATGGAATTGAATGCAAGATGGAATGATAGGTGACAATTTATCCTAAAGAGTATGTCAGGAGCCTAAGAATTTCGCATGATGAAATGTCACATGGTGAGTGAAAGGTCCATTTGATTGGTAAACCCTTGGCAGTCGAGTATGGAGCGAGGAACTAAAGTGCATTATAGGGTGGTGAGTGCAAAGGTGCATAGAAAATAATGCAGCATGTATGGTGAAACTAGGTGACCATATGATAAGTAAGACTTATAAATGCGCGGTACGGGCAATGCAACGTAGGATGTGTAGGGTGTTTAGGATCTATACTATTTAATGTGTAAAATGTACTAATAAGTGTAAAGAGAAATGGAATATGTAATGAGAAAATATAAAGCTAGACCCATATGTAATGTAACCTAGCGTAGTATGTAGAATGTATGTGGAGATGCGTAGTGTATGGTATGACTATGTATAGGTTATGCGTGGATAGCCTAATAATGTATGTGGTGTGTAGGGTAAGGACTAGTATAATGTAGAATGTAGGGATGAAATGTAAAACTAGACTCATATGTAATGAAGACTAGTATAGTATATAGAAAATGTATGATATGAAAATGTGTAGTGTATAATGTGACTATATATGTAGATAGCCTAGTAATGAATAGCGTATGATGCAAAATGCATAAATGATAGAAATATTGACAATCTAATAAAAATGTGTGATGTATGAATGCGTAAATGTCAAAAGGTTGTTGAAAAATTGTAGAATGTATTGTGTTGGACACACAATGTGTGATGAAATGTGTGATGCCTAGAGTGTGGTGTGTGGGGTTCAATGTAATGGTAATCCCTCAACAAATAATGTGAACCGAAGCACAAGAGTGCTTCATCGTAATGACAATACTATGACATGTGATATGAAATGCCTATAGGAAAGGATGATAGATAACAAGTATGAAGGTTGATGTGATACTATGTGACTAAAAGAATAGTAGGGGGAAGTGTGTAATGTGTTATGTCCCCCATAGTAGTGTTTCAAGGGACTATGTAAACTCATTAAAGAGATCATCATCCTCTGGATCAAAATCGAATGAATATGCATTGGTAACTTAGTAAGCTGTGGTATTAAGTTGATCATGTAATGAGCCATTGAGATGTAAATGATACATGCACATAACATACTCCTCATCAATGAATAGAGGATGTGGGAAATCGTGTGTGTACCACCTGAGTGAAATTATGTGAGTAACCAAGAAAAGAACTATTGCAGATAAAAACGTGACTAAAAGGCATAGGAAATGAAATGTCAGTGTGACTAGGATCTAACATGCCTCCAATATAAGTAAGCCAAGAGTCCCCTAATGTGAGTGGAGAAGAACAAGGGGTACGTGATAAATAGACTAGAAGATGAAAAACATGCAAACCATAAGTGGCAGTGATAGTGACAAAGCCATAGTATAGATGAGGAGCATGAGTAGATTTGGATCAGTTTTACGAAGAATCACACGAAAAATTCTCTCGATATATTCATTTGAACACCATTACATATATATAGGAGAGGAATTCCTATTATTAAGGAATCTCCTAAAACCACTCAATCCTACAATATCTCATATACTCCTATATTCGTGAGTTAGTTCAACAACTATACTCACGTACAATATAATAGTAAACTATATGTGATATTATATTGTTATTTCTAATAATATAATATTAACAATATTTACCGTATTAACCATACGGTTAACAACTAACATTATTATTTACCTTTCAAGAAATATCAACTTTATTACTATTTACCTCTCAAGAAAATCACCCACAAACATGTGAACATTATAATTCCTAACATTCCCCACCTTAATGTTTACATGGTAGTAAAAGAATTTTCACACTTCCTCTCGTAGCCCGCCGCCTCTATGCGCTCATAATCTTGCACACACTCGAACCAAGGTAGATGAAGGAACGCATTAAATTATTATCGACCATGCACTCGTCGGGAACACATCTCGACCGACGAGGATGGGAACATGCTCAAGAATCATCTGCTTATCAACCAGTCACTCTAGGGAACACATCTGACCTAGCAGTATGGGAACTCAAGCAGGAACACATTTGAACATAATTCAATGGTTTTCAGGAGGCTAACCACAAACCTAGGTATGAATAGAAACACATCTGACTATTCTACCTCATCAAGATTCATGATGTTGCATTTCATTGTGCTATTTGTTCTTCACTATGTTTTTGCATTGGGGAATTTATGTAGGAATAACCACATACCAGTGAACAGGAACATACCACATTTGTTCTTATTTTTCACACCACGTTGAAATGTTGAAATCCACACTATACTGCAAAACAGTACTATGAAATTGAAGCACACAACTGAAAGTAAACTCACACCACAAAATGCCACCATAGCTCCGTGCGGCCCCGTCATTGGTGACTGACGAGAGATCGTTGGTTGTCCTCCAGCCTCCCGTGCCTCCATCCTCCAATAACATGCTACTAACTCAGCCGGATTTGGATATGAAGCTCAACTGTTTACACATTATTTATTATATCTTCCCTCCCGTAATGTGAAACACTTTATTTTTTTGGATGTCGGGTAACACCGAAAATGCATCCATAAGGCAAATTTTTACAATTTTTGACATTGACATGATGAGGCTAAAAAAGTATTTTTCAAACATTGTATTTTTCAACGAAATTTGAATCAATGCAATGAGGATAGAAAAAAACACTTTTGCAAAAAATTGCACTCGATTTTGAGGTACCTAGAAAAAGTTATTAAGGTTTTAATTTCTCGTAAAAAAGCCCAATTTGAATTAAAATTGGATCAACGATTAAAAAATTACTCGGATGGAGAGAAAATTTATCGTGTGACCACTCGTTGGAACTGGGAGGAAACGAGGATTCCAAAAATGTCAAAGGCCCAAAAATGGTGTCGAAAAATATTAATTTGGCTAAAAACGTAATAATTGCCCTTAAAATGTAATTATTAAACAAAAACTATAGTAAAATTAAAAATTTTGAGCTATAGTCTTTGCTAAAAATTTTAAAAAAATAGCCAATCACAAATGGCTGCAAAAACTCACGGCTTCATTGAAGTGACAGAATGATTTGTTGATAATTCGACAACCAGAGCTTCATTTTATAAACCGAAAAATGTGTTGGAAAGGTGCTTTCAATATCTCTGCAATGGTACCAACAAAATTTGATTTCATCACCTGACCTAAAATATGTTCATGACTGAGTTTTACTTGAATTTGGAGTTGTTCTTCATGCTTGAATTATAAAATAGTAAAATCCGTGCCAAAAAATTGTCATGGATTGAGCACCAAAGGAGAAAAGACCTAGCCGTGAAGAATGATAGCAACTTTCACACTCTTCTTTCCAGGAAGCAAATCCAGTCACATAAATCTCTATAGATTGTCTCAGTCTTCAGATGGATTCTATAAAAATGCAAATGCACAGGTCTGGAAACTTGTGGAAAGTCCAACGCAGGTCTAGAACAACGAACTCAATTGCAGAAGCATACACTCTCGAATGATGTCAGTAATAGAACTTAAAACCCCACAAGTCTTATTTATTGAATATTTGAATGAAATTCATCACAAACATCCACTTTGTATATGTTGCATGCCATGTGGGAGATTTTGAACGACCCAAACTTCTATATTTTTAATAGCTTTCACAGTGACGTGACTGAAGAAATGTTGTAGTTGTTTCTTTCTTTTGATCTCAATAGCCACACACTCATACGCAGAATTACACTCCCACCGAAAGTTCAAATTTGACAGAATAACAATCCACAAAGATTTTCCACATGGCTATCAAACAGACCTAAGCTAAAGCTATTTAATTTTACACTAAACTTTTTGCACAAATCTAGTTTCTCTCATTACCAGGGCAGCAACAAATTTGGAGAAGCCCCTTAATAAATATTCACAAGCCCATACTCACTCGAAACCAAATCTAAAGTTTGGATTAGTTTTACAGAAGAATCACACAGAAAACTTCTCTGATATATTCATTCGAACACCATTACATATATATAGGAGAGGAATTCCTATTATTATGGAACCTCCTAAAACCACTCAATCCTACAATATCTCATATACTCCTATATTCGTGAGTTAGTTCAACAACTATACTCACGTACAATATAATAGAAAACTATATGCGATATTATATTGTTATTTCTAACAATATAATATTAACAATCTTTACCGTATTAACCATACGGTTAACAACTAACATTATTATTTACCTTTCGGTAAATATCAACCTGTTACTATTTACCTCTCAGTAAATCACCCACAAACATGTGAACATTATAATTCCTAATAGTAGAAGGTTGGAGGTCCTCAAAAGTGAAACCAAGACAAGCTAAACCATCATGGGAACATGTAGTGACATTGCATGTAAGATCAAATGGAACATGTTCCCAATATGAGTTATGAATGAGAAGTGTGCAAGTGAAGGGTGGGCGTGGTAAAGTAGGAAATGTACGTGGAGGGGGATGTGATAGATCGATGTCCATAGACTGGACATGCCCCTGATGAGGAATCATAACAGTAGTAGTAGCATGTGGCATAGAAGAAATGACATCTATCACACAAATAGTACCATCAAGTGGTGGTAAATGTGGTGGTTCATCCATAGGTTGAGGATCATGTGTAGTATTAATATGTGGAATAGGAAGACTAGTGTTTGGAGCGTGGTCACAATACTGAAATGGATCACGGTTGTGAAAAACAGTATACTCTATGCCCTCATGTAAGAACTTAACACAGTTATGGACAGTAGACGCGACAGCTCGCATGACATGAAGCCATGGTCTACCAAGTAGACAGTTATAAGCAATTGGGAAATCAACAACAAAAAAAATCGTGTGGACAGTCTTAGGACCAATAGTGATGGGTAGTGTGACGTGACCAAAACATGGACGAGTGGAACCATCATAAGCACACAGTGAAATACTAGAGGGATTAATGTCACGAGCAGTAAGACCTAAAACTTTGAGAAATGACATGGGACATAAATTAAGCTCAAATCCATTGTCAATTAAAGTGTGCTTAATAGTGACATTATGAATGCAAGAGATAATATGCAAAGGCGAATCATTGTCAAAAGTAGCACAATCATTATGAGGAGCAGATGGGAAATTAATATGCTGAGAGAATGCATCTACAAAAGTGTTATAGACTATGTCTGGATGAGTGTTGTCAGGAATATGAGTAGTAAGTAAAAGAGTAATAATTTTAGCTCGTAATTCAGGGCGAAGAAGTATAAAGTAATGAATGAAGATATAAATGAGGAAGGAAACCTAAGGAGAATGAGGATTGGAAGAGTGTGTAGGTCGAGTCGGGTTCACCAAAATGATTAACTAAAATTAACTAAAATGGGGATAATGTAATAATAGTTAATCTAATCTAGGAGGACTAAAACATTGTAAATAATTGTACTAAAATAATATGAAAAGATTAAATATTATACTAAATGAAAATGAAACTCTAATATGTAAGAAGAAGGTTAGAAAGCGACTTAGTTGATTTCGGATGGTCATGTCACAGAGTGTTGCGTAGTCCGATAGGAAAATATAGGAGCTGGAACGGCTAGATAGAGGTCCCGAAAAGAGTGAATCTTGAATATCGGAACAAACCGGAGCGCCTGAGGGTACTAGAGCACCTGGGCACCCCGGTATGGCATAATAGGCACCTAGTCTCTGAAAAATCTCATAACTTGATTCTTTCGAGTTATAAGATATGTCGTAACCTTCGCTACATGTCGCACTAGATTCGCTAAACTGTGTCGAATGCTCTGAATATAGCAAGATGATGAATGACCTGCAAAAGATTAAAAGGAAGTATTAAAACCCTAAAAAATAAAGATGCAGAATGAATGGGTCAGATCGACCTTAGTTGCTTCAACAATGGGCTTACTAAACCGAGTGTTAATACATTTCGGACCCAAATGTAGTTCTAGTGAGTGTGTGCATGTCGTGCCTTAGGTGCTCTTGTGTCAATCACACCTTGTGAAGTAGCAACCAATAACTAAATGTAAAAAATGTAATATAATGTGTGCATGGAATAGAATAAAATCCTTCCCCCTATGAAGTGTGCATTGATGCGAGATCTCCAGCCTTGATACATGGAAGTATGTGGATGCAATGGATGCAACTCTAGATGGAGTGATAGTAGTAAGTGATGCTAGGACCCTCATTATGGTCTCATAACTTTATATTTATAGGGTTCTCTTGCTCTAATTTCATAATTAATCCCGACATGGCCAGACTAGGAAAAAGATAAGGATGAAAAATGGCTAGAAAGAGCCCAAAAAGAGGTGGGAAAGTAAAATAAGGATCGGGGTGCCCCAATGACAGGCTTGAGCACCCCTGATTTAGGCTAAAATGATGGGAAAGTGCCAAAATAGTAAGGCATGTATGTAAAAATGTGCAGGAATGATGAAATAAAAGATAAAATAAAATGGCCAAAAGGTGGGATTAATTAGTACTTTCTTCACTTAAGAACCTTCTAAATAGTAGTATAAGACCGGGCTACATAATGCATAAAGTGCATGATTTTGTGACTATATATAGTTTCTCATTGGGTGGATGAAAGAGATTTGGTCCAATAAAGGGGTCTCAATAATCAAAATGAACACATGATGCCAACATCATCACTTGCCCAACCGAGACGATTGAATCCTCAACAAATTGAAGATAAGAGAGCAAAAGGTATTTGTTATAGTTGTGATAACAAGTGGAGCAAGGGACACAAGTGTCCTGAGAAGAAGTTATTCTACATTGAGGGTCCTAATGAGGAAGAAGATGAGGAGGAAGCAGTTGATGAAGAGGAAGAGGTTCTTGCGATTGAGGCTAAATAATCTCAACCAACTATCTCTTGTCATGCAATTTTAGGGATTAGCACCCCAAAAACCCTCAAGGTTGTTGGGTTCATAAAGAAATAAAGGGTGATAGTACTAATTGACTCTGGTAGTACTCATAACTTCATCAATCATAAGTTGGCCTTATGCTTAAATTACTTCGTTTATCCATCCCCAGAGTTTCAGGTAATGGTTGCAAATGGAGGTAAAGTTAGTTTTTAGGAAAGTGCCATAAGATCAAGTTATCCATAGGATATTACCTGCTAGAGGGCCCCATGTATGTCATTTCTATGGGTAGAGTAGATATTATGTTAGGGGTCCAATGGCTCACTATCTTGGTCACTGTTGAGATGAAATTACATGATATTTTCATGAGGTTCTATTCCGAAGGGACGAATTTTGAGTTACTTGAGATGAAGGAAAAAGCTACACAATTGGTAAGTTGTCATCAAATGATGAAAATGCTTAAGAAGGTTGCAGATGGATTTGTGGCACGACCCTTTTCACTAGAAGCTCAACCATCGAAAGTTCTTATACCATCAAATCTACAAGCAATTGTTAATAAACACTCGATCATTTTTAGGGATATGTTGAAAGGGTTACCTCCCAAAAGAAATCATGATCATATTATTCAGCTAGTACTAGGAAGCCAACCACCCAACATTTGACGTTATAAGTACCCTAATCTAGAGAAGAGTGAGATTCAGAAGATGGTACAAGAGATGTTGGAAGAAGGTATTATTCACCATAGTTAGAGTGCTTACTCTTCTCCAGTGGTTACTGATGAAAGAAGGATGAACGTTGGTGCATGTGTCCGGTTACATGGAGCTCAACAAATACACAAAGTGAAAGATAAGTATCCTATTTCTATCATTGAAGGTTTTTAGACTAATAACATGGTGTTGTTTATTTCATTTTATTGTTGATCTTTGATCGAGATACCATTATATCTGAATTCGTGATGATGATATTCATAAAAAAATAGGACACATGAGGGACATTATGAATTTCTAATAATTTCGTTTGGCCTTACAAATGGATTGTTTACCTTCAAGAGTTTGATGAATTCAATCTTTCAACCATTTTTGGAAATTTATCCTGGTATTATTTGATGATATATTAATATATAGTAAGACTTGGGAGGAACATTTACATCATGTCAATAAGGTATTAGACACTCTTGAACAACAACACCTTTATACCAATCCCCCAAGTGTGCTTTTAGAGTAAGGGAGGTAGAATACTTGGGTCATATTATACCCCGTGAAGGGTAAAATTGGATCCTCATAAGATCAAGGCTATTGTGGATTGAAAATTTCCTAAAACCCTAAAAACCTCGGGTTATTTTTAGGGCTTATATGTTATTATTGTATATTTGTGAAGAATTATGGTAGAATTGCAACACCACTCATAAATTTATTGAAGAAAGACTCTTTTCATTGGAGTAAAGAAGCAACACGTGCATTTAAATCATTGAAGCAGGCCATGTGTACCACTCCATTTATGGCTACACCATATTTCTCTAAAGCCTTTAGTATTAAATGTGATGCTTTCGGATGTGGCATAGGTGTAGTACTTATGTAATAGGGATGTCCCATTACATTTGAGATTCGCCAACTCAAAGGTAAGAACCTAACAAAACCAACTTATGAGAATGAAATGATTGCTATTCTTCATGTAGTCAAATAATAGAGACCGTATCTCATGGTTTGTCACTTCAAGGTAAAGACAGTTATGAAAACTCAAAATAATTCTTAGAGAAAAGACTATCATTATAAGAACAACAAAAATGGGTCACTAAGATGTTGAGCTATGACTTTGATATCATTTAAAAAAAGGAAAATAAAACGTGGTAGCTTATGCAATATCTAGGAGAGATGAGTCCACAAAGGCATTGATATATGCCATGTCCATATTATAGGAAGATTAGGTAGATTAGGCAAGATCAAAATGGTAGAATGACACAAAGACCCACACTCTCATTCATAATTTCCAACAAGATCTGAGCATTTCTAAAAATGTATGAAATGGGGATGCATTGTGTAATAAGGATTGCTTGTACTTATGCAAAAACTCTACCCTTAAAATTCAAGTTCTCTCGAGCTCCATGATTCTCAAGTGGGTGGCCATTCAGATTCCCTGAAAACTTACCAAAGAATTAAACAAGATTTCTTCTTGGAAGGATGAAAAGGAGAAGTCCCTAAATTTGTGGTAGAATGCTTGGTGTGTTAGTGTAACAAGGGTGAAACTATTAAGTCTCCGGAAGTTTTTAGCCTCTGTCTATTCCTAGTGATTGGTGTGAAGAGGTTTCCATGGATTTCATCACATAATTGCCAAAATATTAAGGGAAAAGTATAACTATGGTGGTTGTAGATAGAATCACCAAGTATGCTTATTTTTTGTGCCTTGTCATGTCCATTTATAGCAAATACAGTTGAAATATATTTTATGGATATAGCCCAAAAGCTATGTGGAACACCCAAGATTATAATCAGTGCTCATGATCCTATATTTGCTAGCAATTTTTGGACTGATTTATTCTTATGTTTCAGTACTCAATTGCTTCATAATTCATCATATCATCCCTAATATAATGGATGTACATAGTAAACAAATTTTTGCGAGATAATCTATAATGTTTTGCTTCGAGATAAGCAAGAGAGATGAGTGAAGTGGCTACCACTTACGAATGGTGGTATAACACTTCATTTCATACTTCATCCAATATGTCTCCATTATTGGCATTATATGATTAATATCCACCATCCCTTACTTCCAACTTAAGGGTACAACCTAAAGTAAGAGAAGAAGAACACATTCAACACCAATAAGAGGTTCTCTCCACCTTAGAGAGAACTTGGTCATGGCCTAAAACTACATGAAGCGACAACCTCATCAACACCGTAATAAGTGAAGCTTTGTAGTTGGAGACTATGTTTTTTGTACAATTGTATCCATACAACAACTCTCTTTGAAACAATATAAAACATATAACAATATTTCATGTAAATACTATGGCCCTTATCAAGTGTTACAAAAAATTGGTAGTGTGGCATATAAATTAGAGCTTCCTCGGTAAACTAAATTACATTCGGTTTTCTATGTTTATTGGTTGAAGAAGGTCATTGGGTAGGAGTTGTCTTCTTAGTTAGTGTTACCAGAGCTCGACGAGGAAATGCACACCATCTTGGATCCCGAAGGAATCCTACATATATGTACTATCATCACTTGAATATTTGATCAAATGGAATAATTTGGACATTGAATATGTAACATGGGAAGATGAAATATTCTAGTAGTAACATCCAGAGATTACCAATATTGGGGAGAATGTTGCTTTTAAGGGGCAACATGCTACACCTTTAACCCTAGGTCATATATTAGGATATGGATAGCCAACCTATGGATAACATAATCTCTTATCATGTCATATCATATTTATTTATGCTTTCATTTGCCTAGTGGGTCTCCTTAGTGATTTGCATAATATAGTAGGGTATATACAAGGGTTAAATAGTAGGATATGATCATTGTATTGAAAACTTGAGTCTTATTATATGGTTTGAAGGTTTCCCCCTCAAAGTGGCTAAGTCATTATACTTTCATATTGAAAGGAATGATAACCAGATCGTACCAAGCCAAAAACACAGATGCTAATCAAACACCATGATCAATAAGATGAAAGCAATTCGTCATAATAGCTTTACATAAAAAATTTGCAAATAAATGAGAAGCAAGATCATATATTATAATGGAACTCAATACAATACATTGAGAATGGACCTTGCTTAAATAGGCAAGGAATAACAATCTAAGAACCACTCAAGGTCGTAGATCAAGCCATAAAACAAAGAAATAACTAGTCATCAAAGAACTAGTCAAAACCATAGATTTAGGAGAAAACTAGACATCAATGATCCAGTCAATACCATAGATCAAGGAAAGAACTAGTCAATACCATAGATCAAGGAAAGAATTATACCTAACAACTAGATAATATCTCATAATATCTAAATAAGATAAAAGAAATATCCACACACATAAGTGGGTGAGGATAAATACAATAAAGGTAAATAAAGTACCTAAGTGAACATGAGCTAAGGTAAATACCTACTCTAACACCCCCTCAAGTGAAGCTAGAGGCCAAAATAGAAGTGGCATGTCCATAGTATGAGTCCTAGCAACTAGGCCTGATGAGGTACTCATGTACAATAACTGGGAAAAAAGGGACATCGTAAGGTACCCAAAACCAATAACAACAAAGTAAAGAGAGTAAATACCCACTCCAAGGAATCCCAAGAAGCTCGGCTCAAAAAACTCGTACAATGTTGAAGAAGTTTGGTGTGCACTATGGTCTGAATCCATTGCTCAATCACAAAACTCAAAAACAAGCTCGATGTGAGGTTTCACCATAATAGCTCTATATAAGAGAGGCATCAGCGGAGTGATGTCGAAAGTGTAAAAAAAATACCAAACATAATTCGATCAAGCTCGTGCAAATAGGTGTGTCACGATCCAAAAATAAAAACCAAAGCAACAAGAAGATGACACAAAATCCAAAGTGTCACGATCTAAAAAAGCCAAGGTAACAAGGCAAGGACACAAAACTCAGCGGGATCAACACCACACCCTCCCATATTGTTGAATGGGTGGAGTGGTGCTACAAATCTTTATGAGTTGTTAAAACAACTACTCGAACATTGATAAACTAACACCTGGAATGCACCAAATAGATCCCCATAAGAGATATTGTCAACATGCCAAAAGTGTCGAAAATACGAATCTGACAAAATCTCTCAACAAACAAGAGAGATACACTACACCTCGCTAAAGAAAAATACTCAAAACAAAAAGCATCGAAATGCATAAGGTATAGAAAGTGGAGTAAGAGGCTAAATGGTGGAGGAGCCTCGTCAGAGTCCTCTCAAAAATGCCTATGTCGCCACCACGAGTGATCGATATCCACCCCAAATCAACACGGATGGATGAAGAAGATGTCTGCGCATATGACTTGGTGTAAAATACACAATGGGTGCATACAAAAGAATCTCGGAATGTGTGTTAGGTTGATCATGTCTAACAACTGAAATCTCAAGTTTCTCAAGCATGAGTGAAGATGTGGAACTCATGTGTAGCTCATGATCCTCAGAAAGAGTCGAGTGAACAAAAAAGGAGCTTTGTCAATGTGTGATCCCAATGAATTGTATGCGCTCGAAAACCAATGTCATGATAAGAATTCCACTTAACATATAGAATAGAGGAAACAATACCTGTGAATGTCACAATGACTCCGCTAGTGATACCCATAGAATGGAGCATGCGAGAACTGAATGCGGTGGTATACTTCTCAAAAAAAGTCATGCGGTTGAGCAAAAGTAGGATACACAACATGTGGTGCTGTAATAGGCACGGATGTGGAAGACCATGCGATATGACAAGATTCATAGGTGTATGAGCATCAAGAGTAGGAACAGATTCAAAGACCGACATATCAATGTCGGTGGGTTCGAGAGCAACAATAAGCTGCAAGTGGACTAGGAGCATGGATACGGTTGTCCACAATATGATGGCGATGTTGTAGGCTAACAAGTTTGTTCTGCAAGAAGTGTATTAATGTATCCTTATCGTGAATGAGTGCTTGAGCGATCTATTTTATTCCACAAATTTTACAATATGCTCTTGAAGTCCACACACTTTAGAGAAAAACATATCATTTTTAGAATCCATGATAGATACAAAATGTAACTCCGGAAGTTTAGGACGTTGAGCTCAAATGAAAATTGCGTCCACAATTGATTACAACACTCCTCCATATTTGAAACTTTATAATTATAGTGAAATTATCAAAATAAATATTTCCAATGGAAAGATCACGAAAAAACAAGCACTTTTGCAAAAAACGGCACTC
Source organism: Taxus wallichiana var. yunnanensis (assembly GCA_018340775.1). Lineage (NCBI taxonomy): Eukaryota > Viridiplantae > Streptophyta > Pinopsida > Cupressales > Taxaceae > Taxus > Taxus wallichiana. The sequence goes on from CM031243.1 coordinate 644,196,585, forward strand.
AAAACTAAGTTCTGATAAAAAGTTACAAGTTTTTAATATTTTGCTCTATTATTTATTTCAGTTACCACTAAAACAAAATAAATTGTTATTGCCTTCACCACACAAATAAAATTAAAGGGGGCTGAATTTAAGCACCTACTAGTAGGAATCACAAGCTTTAAGCCCTCATATGACCAAGGGCTAATGATTTTAATGGGTCACGCAATAACAAAATACAGCCAAATCCCAAATATATGAATATATAAAAATGTTATTTGCAAAATAAAACTTACAGACGGATGTTAATAGCAATCTCTGCTCTGATACCATGAAAGGAACGATAACCAAATCATACCAAGCCAAGAACATAGATGCTAATCAAACACCACGATCAATAAGATGAAAGCAATTCGCCGGAATAGCTTTACACATAACCTTTGCAAACAAATGAGCAACAATATCATATATTATAATGGAACTCAATGCAATACATTGAGAATGGGTCTTGCTTAAATAGGCAAGGAATAACAATCTAAGAACCAGTCACGGTCATAAATCAAGCCATAAAACAAAGAAATAACTAGTCATCAAAGAACTAGTCAAGACCATAGATCAATGAAAGAACTATACCTAACAACTAGATAATATCTCTTAATATCTAAATAAGATAAAAGAAATATCCACACACATAAGTGGGTGAGGATAAATACAATAAAAGTAAATAAAATACGTAGGTGAACATGAGCTAAGGTAAATACCTACTCTAACACATTGTGATCTTGTATCTATATTTTGGCATTATTTGTTGTTCTATTTATGTTGATATTTAGATCTATATAAGTAATTTTACTATAGTATGTCATAATTAACACATTATTTATGAGATAACTTTTTATGTGATTTGTTTGTTATTAGAACAAATTTTAGTGGAGTGAATATATGGATGAGGGAGAGATGAAGTTGGCTTCTAGAAAATATGAACAACACTTTTATATAATATATCTTATCAATATGAATAAAATAATGAATTATTGTGTGAATATATTATCTATGCTTTGGTGTATTATATGGAATAAATTAACTAAAATATTTTTATTTGGTATAGAGGAGCCATCCCTCCGAGAGAAAGTTTCCTAGAATTTAAGATAGTTTTTTTATTGCCAACGGGCAATACCAATTGTTTGGTTGCCTATGGATGGTAGTATTTGAGAGATGATATAGTAGATTAAAATATTAGAGTGTGTTATCTTTGTTTTAGATAGATTTTGTGATTGTACAACAATGAGTGAAAATACATTATATTTTTGAGTGGTGTAGAAATCTTGTGAGTAGCAAAAAAACAAGGTTGTGAGGAAAATTTTAACAGAGTAGCTATTAATATAACGAGATGTATTTACTCATATGATAATTGATTGAGCCATTTTTATGTTGGAAAGATAAGAAAGATGCACACATCTTTGCGGTTTACATCATCTTTAAAGTTGGCTCAAGTCTATGATGAAATTATTGTGCAAAAGACATGATTATTGATATAAGAAATCTACTTTAAAAAAAAAAAAAAAAACATGAAAGGGGATTCACATAAAATAATTCATGGAGAGGAGATCAGTATAAAAATAAAGGTGATATTGCTTTCTAACATTTACATACTTATATTATTCTCTACTTTCTGCATTAAAAGTGATTACCCAAAAGAAGTAGCACATACACATATAAGCAATTTTTATTATTATTATAATTTCTTCTATAGTTTTAGCTTCATAAATTCTAGGACTTAAAAAAGTTTATAAATTTTTTTAAAACATTAAAAACAATTAATATTAAAACTTTAGGAAGACCAAACAATTTTCTTTAAGTTTAGCCTAAAAGCAAGTTAATTAGTGATTAATTGTATATCTTCTAAACCAAGAGTCAGTTTTAGGTGAAATTTTTCCACACAATTTAAAATTGTAACTTAATCATATTAGAAAAGGATTTTCCTTATTTATAGTATTTTGTGGAAACATATCATAAAAATGTACCAAAAAGTCTTATCTATACATGGGTTCACTGCTAGTTGTACTTGAGATCCTAAGAAGTATTTTTGTTTGTGTTATCCCAAATTCACCCCCTCGGGTTAATTTGGATAAATCATCATAAATGGACTTAGTCATTCATATTCTTGGATGTGCAGATGACCATCAAAGTTCAGCCCCATTAGAAGAGAAAGGGCATCATGTGTTTTGGCTCGACCGAGTTGGTCATAACTCGCGACGAGCTGACTTACCATGGCGAATCTTGGAGTTGAAAATCAATATTTTTGGATAATTGGTCAGCTCGGTTGGTCAAGTGACAAGTTGGTCGGGTGACAGGTTGGTCGACTTGGTTGGTCGGGTGATAAGTTGGTTGGCTCGGTTGGTCGGGTGACAGTTTGGTCATCGGAGTTGGACGGATGGGTCGGACGCCTGGTCGTCGGATGGGTGAAGCATCATATGGATGAAGGATGGACGACCAGGTTGGTTAGCTAGGTTGGTCGATCGGGTTGGTCGGTTAGATGTTCGGCTAGGTTGGTCGGGTCACCATGTTGGATGGGTATCAGGTTCGTCGTCCCAACAATCAACGAACACCGGGTTGGACGATTACATGGTTAGGCGGCCCACGAGTCCCAGGAAGGAAAAGGTAGTTAAACGAATGACAACCCAACAACCATATTTAATGTGGTATGGCGCCCATGTCTTTTCTTGACAAAAGTACCCTCGGGAAGTGAAATTGTATGGGTGCCCATACCTCTTTAATGAGGGTGGGTGAAAATTGGCTATAAAAAAACTCGAACCCCTCATTTTTAAGGAGAGATATTCGGGAGCCGGGAAACTCTTGCAAAATTTTCCCTCAACTCCATTTGAGTGTGAGCCTTCTCTTGGGCCTAACAATGTAATTATGCATTTGTGCATCAAATGTAATGGTATGTGCATATTTTGAAGCAATAAAAATTGTGTTTTGTGGTGTTTCTTCAATCTTAGCTGATTTTTATTGTATTTTCTTGCCTCTCCATTATTATTGTTGTATTTTGTGCATGTTATTTCACTTGTAGGTTTATGATGTTGTGGTCCATGGAGTTTTGATGGCGGATTAAGATCTGGTGCATGTCACATTTGCTTGACCTCCCTCAACCCCTTTTTCCCCGTTTCATCCTCCCTCAACAAAGTATATCACCCCTTTTCTTGGTGTTATCACCACATTAGTGTAGGATTTCCCATTTCATGCTCTCTCTCTCTCTCTCTCTCTCTCTCTCTCTCTCTCTCTCTCTCTCTCTCTCTCTCTCTCTCTCCTTAGCATTGTTAGGATAGGTATAGTTAGGCATCTTTTACGCACTAGGAGTAGTTTAGCATTAGGACTAGGTAGAGGTAGTTGGCCTTCTCCTGAGGGTTATCTAAAGTCTCAGAAGTCCCACAACATGAGGGATAACCCCATGTTAGAAGAATTACATTGATTGCCCCATTCACACGAGAGAGCAAATCGGGGTGTTGTAATTTTGACATAAAAACTTGTAAGGGGAGATTATAGATATAATCAATACAATTTTGAAACATTTGAGCATCAAGATCTATTTGGCTAATTGAACCAAATTAGTTGAAGTTTGAAGGTAATCGAGGAAGGAGGCTCATCAATGACCTTGAGTTCACTTTGCTAACTCATAAGCTATATATCGCAATAGTGGCACAAAATATTTATATTTTTTTGTGTGTACTAAGTGATGGCGCGTTATTGCTGAAAAATAAATTACTGTAAACATATGTATAGGAGGAGAAATTGTCTATTATGTATACCTTGTGTAAGTACTTATTAAGTGCTAGGCCATTGAGAAGCCCAACACTCATTGGAAGTGAAAGCATGAATAGTTGTGTTTGCATATGTAGGTTATCACCTTTGGAATTAGTTGTAATTGATTTACCTGTGAGAAGCCCAACACTCACTAGAAGTGAAAGCGTGAAAAATTATTTTTACATATGTAGGTGACCATTGTAATATCAAAATGAGGGTTTGATCTAATTAAGAAAAATAATGTGTTAATATAATTTAGAATAAAAATACATAAATATAATAAATTTGCATATCATACATTATGTATTAATCATTATTTAGACTATTCAAACTCTAGAAAGTTTATAAGTGAAAGTACAATTTACGGATAGAAGAGATTGCATCGGTTTATTTATTTTGGATGCACATCGGAGGATTGACTATGGATCTAGGTCATAGAAGAAAGGAACTAGCTATGTGAAAAATTGGATGACATGGTAGTGTATGAAGGATGCAATCGACAATATGAAGTAAAACCACTAGGCATATTTGACTTGTTTGGCCTATTTTGACTTGTGTAGCTTTGCACTCAATTATTTTCTGGTATTATAATATTTTGTATTTTGGGCTCTAATTTTGCTCTTAGTTTTTCATGATTTTAAATTTGTAATGATTAAGTATTCTTCTTCTTCATAACCTTAGCACTCTCTTGAAGAAGTGAACAAGGGGTTGTTCCAATTGGGTTAAAATGACCTCACATTACCTTGTTGTGCGATGAACATTACATTATGTACCAATACTTTGAAGATGGATCAAGCCTCACATAATTCCCCTTCATGGTGAATGTGCAATAAATAATGTATTGGCCAAGCCCTAACAATGCCTCCAACACTTCAAAATGGTCTTTGATGTAGGATGTAACATGTGATTCAGACCTTGGACTTCTATGTAATATGTATTCAAATTTGGTAGCTTGCTAATATATTTCAAGGAATGATTTTTCTATATGAGTCCTTCTCTTGGGTGTTTTATTGTGATCACCTAGGTATCCCAAAGATGTAAGAGATAAAGCCTTTCAAATAGGTAAGGTGATTATGCTTTTATATATAACTTGTGCAAAAGATTTTCCTACTCAATTGACCTAAAATAGGATAGGTTAATTTTTAACATTTGAAAAATTGAATTTTTCATGAGTGGAGGAAAAAACATCACCTTTGGTCAAAAATACCAGCTGGTTTTGATCGTGCAAGGTGATTTTGACCCAACAAGGTGATTTTGCCTTGGTAAAGTTTAAACTTTGTTCTGAAATTTGGAAAAGGTGGCCATAAGTACAAAGATGTATTTTGTATACACTAAATAGGTTTTTTTACATGTCAAAGCTGAGTAACAAGTGTGATCTAGTGGCTATGGAGTGCTAACTTGAGTAAAATTCATGTAGGAATAATTAAATTAAGTGCACAAATGGGAATGAGTTGAGACAAATGCCAACGATAATTTCCAAGTACCATTGCTCCAAATTTGGTTACTACAATTCCTCTAGTTTAATATGCTAATTAATTTTTTTCCATATAGTAAATGAACTATAAACACAAACCTACCAAATGGATAATGCATGTGTATTCTCCATTCTCCTTTTCCATACACATGAACTTACATGCCACATGAAAAAATGTGTATGAATTCTCAATCTAGATGCTTACAAAAATTAGTAAAATAACATAAACAAAAATTAAAGAATGAAATGTGTACACCTATATATGGAAATATCATATGTAAGAAACAATTGATAATTGAGATTTCCATAAGACACTATATTAATTGAGCCTATTTTAAGAGCCAATTGTAGTTATTGAGTTTTCTATATGAACCAACATGTGTGAATTGATCGATCACATAACCAATATGCATGAATTTGAGCCTCCATGTTGCAACCTATATACATTTGATACTACCACATTGACAATTTGTTTGTGATATTGATAGAATAGTCATAATGTCATGTAAATCTCATAATTCGTCATGTTCAAAGCGTTGTAATATATCCATAATAACCATGTGAATGTCATTATACATTGTCAACCAAAGAATTGTATCTAGAAAAAGGCCACAATGCATCCCTCTTTTGAGAAGAGGGATGTTACAAAGGATCACTTAGCTCAAACGATAAAGTGCTAGTCATATAAAGTATATAAAAAAAAAAATTAATGATGTGAACCATATCTAGTGTATCAAATAACATGATAATAAGGAGTAGTGTTTCTAAAATATAAATATATAAGTAAGTACATGCATTATATATCATAAAAAAGTGAAACATGTCATTAGAATGCTCTAAAAATTCATCAAGATGACATAGTAGTGATAGGAAGAGTAGTATGAAAACATCACACACAACTCAACACCTTGTGGAACCATAATGACATATGACATGACATGATGCAATATGATATGACGTGTCCATCCTAAAGAGACATAACTAACAAGACATGTCTAGCTCGATCAATGTTAGTGGTGTTAGTCAGCTTGTGTATATAAGTATTTTTAAGAAAAGATAAAAACCAATTATACAAGAAGAAATACTATAATCATGAAATTATAGAAAAAAATGGGCCTATAGAAAGTATAGTGAAAAAATGGGCCTAGAGATAAAATGTAACAATCAAAGTGACATGAGTAATGCATAAAAAGAAATTATCTAATCATAACGTGCAACAACCAAAGATCCTAGAGCTAAAATTTAACAATTAAAGTGTCATGAACAATGTGTAACATATAATGATCTATAATCCAATGTGCGAGAATCCTAAGAAGCTATTTGAACAAGAAATAATCGTAATGTAAATCAACCATTGGTCCTAGAGCCAAAGAAGTAATAAAGTAATTTGTTCTAAGAAAGTGTGTCGATAATCCATGTGTTTTAGACAATGTGTATTAAAGAAATGCATGTTATGTAAGTATAGTATGTCATAGATAATGTGTATCTAACAACACTATCTCAAGCAAGATAAGAATTATGTCATAGGATGTTCATTCTTGTCAAAAGATATAACAATTAATGTTTCATAGGATATTCATTTTGGTATAAATATATAGATAGTAATGTGCACAAGAAATAGGAGGGGTGATAATTACTTGATTGTGAGTGAGCATAAAGAAAACAATAAATGAAATATTGACATATAGAACCATAATATATCAACAAACATATCATAGGGAATACAAGTACACATAACATAGATCATATGAGTACATACAAAAAACACATCATATAGCATACAAATGTACAAATAAATCATAACAAACAATATTACAACTCATACAAGTATGTACAGCATAAAAAAAAAACACATTGTAATCAAAGCATAAAACGACACAAGTGCATACAAAGACATTCAAATCAATCAATGTCACAAAAACCAGAGCATGTAATCACACAAGTATATAGAGAAATCAAATCAATCATTTTCATAGAGAAATTAGAGTATGTAATCATATAAGTACATGGAGAATTCAAATCATTCAACATCATTAAGAAATCATTTAATGTAATATGCGATTGCATAGAGCATTCAAATCAGATCTATGTTACAGAGCAATCATAGCATGTAATCAAACAAGTTAAAAGAGCAATCAAATTAGTCAATGTCATAAAGCAATTAGAGAATGTAAAAAAAAGTGCACAAAGCAGTTAAATTAGTCAATATCAAAAATTAATCATAGTATTTAATACAAAACACACACACAACATTCAAATCGCATAACATAGAGAAACATATAAGTAAACATGGAAGTGAATGGTACAAGTAAAAATGATGGTAGCTAAAACAAGAGCACTGTGGCCAATAATAGTGAAATAATATGAATAGTAAATGATAAATGCATGCATGAAACATGGTCTAGTCAATATGTAGAAGTAACTAATGTGGTCATCGGATAAAACATGATATATAATGTCTATTCAAGAGTAAATAAATGTAATGTTTGTAATAGACTAGTGTAGAAACATATGATCGTGATAAAATGAGTTAGTAGATTCCCCCAGTGTAGGTATACCCCTAATGTGATAAGAAATCCATGGGATAGAATGTTGTGAGAGGATGTAATGTGTTCAATATGTGGTCATAGTAGGCTTAATGTGCAAGCTTACCTAGTGTAGACATTCCCTAGGTCGTTAGGCTATAGGAGACATAAGGTGTTGTAATTTCCATGTGTTTTAGTTTCTTAATGTGTTCTATAAAATGAAAGTGTTGAGGTATTGTAGAACGATAAATATGAATGATTATAAGGCTTGAAACAATGTAATGACATGACATGTCACATGTAGGTATTCACTTTGTATTTTTAAGTAATATTGTATTGTTTTTGTATTTTTGGAATAGGAGATTAAAGTTATGCTAGTATTAGGTAGAAGCTATACTAATTTCCATAGGTCCTATGCTATAAATGTTGAAAAACACAATATGGGGTCCTAGGTAATTATTGTTCCCTAGATAATTATATTGAACCAATTAAATGTGTTACATCATCATGTAACTACCTAGTTTAGAAATAGGGAAGAAAATGTCATATAATTGATAGTTATGTTAAGAGTGTGTTTGTGCAAGGTGTTAGGCATAAGTGAAAATATGTAAAATGTGGGTTGTCTTTGCATACATTGCTCATGTAGAGGATCTATGTCCATAGGTTTAGGAATAATATCATAGGATTTAAACGATTTGTATATGATATTCATCAAAATTCGAAAAGTAATCACATGCACTATAATAACCAGATCCATTAATAGAAATGTTATGAAGCTACGGTTCATAAGGATCCATAGTAACTTGTAGGCTCTTGATGTGAATAAGGGTTCATTGACATCCTTAAGGGTCATGTTCATGTGACTTGTATTGAACTACGGTGTGTGCACACAACTATGTATCATAATTACCAACTATATACACATAAATTTGGTAATTGGGTGCTTGATAATATTGATTTGGCTTATATCCCTTAATTACAACTTGGATACACAAACAAATCTTAAACACACTATTTTACTCCATCATAAGCCTTATAAATACTTCATATTCTCTCACTTTCCAACTTAGATACCTATAAGATTGATCTCAATGTGTATAAACATCTTAATTTTTATAATTCTTTTATCTTCACTTGCTACATTTTCATTCTCTCGACACTACCATCCATATTTTGATTAAACTTTGCTAGACAATTCTAATCCTTTCTAGCATTTATTTCCTTCAAGATAAATGGCAATATTTTATTATGTTGATCTGATTTCTCACTCTAGACAACCTTAATGTGAAATAATATCCCACATAGTGGTATAAAATCAACTTTGACACACTCATTTACTCACTTGGCATCCTCAAGATCTCCTCTAGTAAGTACCTATCAAGTCTTAAGTAAAGATTCCTTGAAAATCCTAAATGAAGAGAAGAAATTAGGAGCAACCTCTACATAAGTCTTAAGCATGCTAAACCAAGTTAAGAACATAACACACCAGGTAAAAATCATCTCAAAGTTAAATCAGGAACTATCACACACCTAAATCGGGGTACATTTGGAAGTATATCTAGTTATGCTTGCTGAAGTGTTGAGGTAACAAGGAAAACACATGTGGATGCACTCTAGATTTGTATTCAATCTTGCACAAGTACTAGGAGAACTGCATGGATTTGAGCCCCTCATGTAGACACCCGGTTTTGGTATAGTACCCCTCGCCATCTCGCATTCATTCAATTCTCACTCTCGCTTTTATTTTTATTAAATTTAAATAAATCTCATCCTTTTATTCACCCAAATTTAATTAATTATTAAATGGGCTCCATATAAACCCATTTAATAATTGAATTTTGGCATCTCTCAAAAATTATTCAATTCATGGGCAATAATACACCCATCCGACACTCCACTCTTAATTTCAAGAATGGAATCTATTATTTCACCTAACCATGTCATTCATCTTTCCCACTCCATATCACATCCTTATCTTTTTAACCATAAGTCAAATTGTGAGCCCCGCTGAATCACATCACCTCTTTTAATCAAGGTTACTTTACCCAACCCTGAGTATCTTTTAACCTATAGTCTAACCTCACCATTAGGCTATAAATATGGGCTTTCCCCCTTCGGAAAGTTAAGTTAGAAAATTTGGGAAAATGTTGTTTTGAATTCTTATCTTCTTGTTTATCATTTATATCCTCATGATGTCCTTGTAACGATACTGTAATCCCCACGATACTTTGCTCATGATTCATTAGTTCACGTAGTGTGGTTCTTGTTTCACGTTGTGTTCGAATCAGATCAAGAGCACCATCTACATATCCGTAGTGTCAAGTTCCTTTGTTTATAAAGCTTGCATGTTATTTGTTATCTTGTATTTTATCATTATTCTTTATCACACGGGGGTTGACAGCCACCGAGGAAGTTAACACATCCTGATTTGCTTTTTCAGGAAGCCTCCACATAAAATCTCTAATCAATCTTTCTATAATGTCTGTGAGTTGTAGGTTTGCTGGGATCATAACGAGGAGTTCAACATCGACTTTGCACCCGTATCATCCATCACCATCTCCAAGGTACTAAGCCCTTGCATACTCGACGTTGTTTTTGTATTTGTTGATTTCTCGTACACTAATATGGACAGTAATGTGCAGAAACTCCTACCAACACTTCATTTGCACAATTTAGTGCGTTGACTGCTCATAATCAACAAGGGGATTGACCACTAAGGGGATTGACCACTAAGGGAATTCTAACACCACCCCGCACTATTTTTTGTTATATAATTCCTATTTGAGTGTTATTGCAAGTAGCTAGATTTTTATCATTATAGGTACATGCACGAGGATTATGAAAGAAGAAAAAATGTAAAAAGCAACCTAGATTGATAAAAAAGTGTATAACATTGCCAAACACTAGTTCTAAATAGGACAAAAGCTCCACATGCTACTGTCTAGTGGTTTGTAGGGATCCGTTTCAACGATGAAGTAGATTCTACTTTGTAACAACCTATTTTCCCTAAGCCTAGATCTTGAATACTTTACGAGAACATCATAAAAGTTAAGTGAACTCATACTCTTGCACTTCATTATATTTATCATGTGTGCTAATTGAATGCAAATTATTTATAATGTTTAATATGTCTTGTTAGATATGAATGTTGGAGAAATCATTTTTAGTTTGATTGAAAATTTTGTTCAAGATACAATCCTAATTAACAATCTAATTGATTTTAATTTATGGTAAATCATTTGGTGAACCTACTTATTGCTCTTGTACAACCTTCCCTAGCCCCCAAGGTTTTAGATTTCTTTCTCCCAAGGTGTTGTTTTAGATTTCCATTTAGATTTCTATATCTTAAATCTAATTTTCCAAATTTATCCTAGGGTTTCCTCCTTGTTGTAACTATTCTAAGGTCTCCACACCCCTTCATGCTTTCTAGGGTCATAATGTGCCTTTTTTATTCAAAACCCTATATACCATTAGGGTTTTCATTTATCACATAGCTTGTACATTTTGGTTTGTTATCTCTTCTTATAAGGCTTGGGCCACTATTGAATCCAATGAATACATCAAATAAAACATGCAAGTCTTATCCTTATTGTAATAATATTCATCTTGAGGTAGTACTTATCATCAAATAATGCCTATTCACGTTATTTCCAATACAACCAAGCCTTGTGCTTAAAAGGTTTCTTGAGTATAATATTGTGTCTCTCACTCCTACCACAAAATTGTATATGATCATACCTCAATCAACTTCATTTGATCCTATGAATATTTTACTCTCATCAAAGACATCGACCAATCTACAAATCATTGCTTGAAGTTAAATAATGTTATTCACGACCTACTTGATATTAAAACTATTTAATTTCTCCATGTGCTAAACATATGCAATTGTCATCTCACCAATCCGTAGTTGAAACCTCGGTTTGGTTGTATAGTACCTATTGAGTCCAAATACAATACCTTATCCATCATATCCACTCTTAGGAACATCTTATTACTCTTCTTTGCCAACAAGCTTCCATGTAACCTTCTCATTCGCCTCCCCTCATTCTTCATATTATAATAGCTACCATCCCACCCCCACTATTAGGTGTCAAATTATATGTGGATATATGGTACACGATGTAAATACAATACATGGGAGGCCACCAAATGGGGGAAGCCAACCGAATCCCTCTTTGCATCTTCCTATTGTCCACCGAAAAGCTAATAAATCAACATGATATAATTTATTAGACTAATTACAAAATAGTACTACTAAAATTTCTATTCTCAAGCAATTATAAAAATCGAATGCATACAAGAATATATTACACAAGGATTTACAAAATACTAAACATCTAAGTAATACACCACCGGTGGTTTTCACTTCTATTATGAATATATTTAAAAGTATCGATAAGGTTATTACTTTCAACACTAAGGATTTACCACCCAAGTATATTCATGATCAATATCAACCACTACAAACTAGAATTTTTATTCACGCTTTATAATTAAGCTACTATTAATCAATACTAGATTTTCTCTTAATGTCTATCCTAGCTCCTTATTACAACATATAGAAATTCATGCAAGTGCAATTCAAGAACCATCTCAATTTATCAAAGGATTTGATGGTACCCCTGTTCGCCATGGGTACAATCACATTGGACATATTATTTGTCTCGAAAGAAATTCCCACTATATTTCACATATTGGATAGTCCTCTCAATTACAATATTTTATTAGTGATACCCCAATTCATGATATGGAGGCAATCCCATCTACAAATCACCAATGTGTTAAATTTATACATGATGGACACGAGAACACTATAATGGTAGATTAGGAATCTCTTAAATATTATCAAATCAAATAATCCTCCTTTCAAGAGACCTTTATCATACCTCTAACACAACCCATTCTAATTGATAAATTCAATACTTACAAAGTAAGTCAATCAAGTAAGGGAGATGATAATAAAAACCCACGAGTCCACCATAGGTACAAACATCTACAATAGTGACCAACCAATCGAGTAATTACACTTAGATAAAGTACAATTAGAGCGAGCACAAGTACATCTAGAAAAACAATAAATTGTTGTGTGTGGGTTGAAATGGGAACAACTAATGGAGATACTAGTATGGTTATCCCATAAACATACTCATAGGGTAACAGGAAAAAATTATGAGCCAACCCTTGATTTACCATTAGTAGTCAATTCATAGTTGAGCAATGCCACCATTATCGCTTTGTATGATAGTGACATCAATGACTAAGAGATGACATATGAGTGCTTACATAAGTTAAATTTCAATCCATTTGATGATGATGATTCTATGTTCCATTATTTTCTTACATTCACCGGCAAGACAATAGTGATGAACTCTCACAAGGTTGTAGTTGCGCAATAATCCCTCCCACTATGGATCCTAGTACAAAAGACAAAGAAATCATAGTGCAACACAAGAGAAACACTATTTTCCATAAGGGTTTCTCCACAAGGATGTGCAAAAGAAAAATATAACTATTAAAGTAATACTTCAAATAAAATTAGAATCAGATTTTTCCAACCACAAAACCCACTGAAAAGTGATCTTGAAATCTCTAAATGGATCATCCAAGGTGGAAATGAGTGGCAACCCCCAAAAAATGTGCCCTAACGAATTTGTGCACTAGCACCGATAGAAATCCTTGTTCTAAAATTCTGAATTTGAAGCTCACTTGTGACTCTGAAGGAACCATCAATGCAATAAATAAGGGTTTTCGTCCCCAAGTGTTGTGACTATTGAGGGTTTTTCGTCCCTCATAGGATTCAATGAGGGTTTTCGTCCTCAAAGGCTGAAAATGAGAGCTCTATGCCTTGACATCAAAGAGAGAAATATAGTCTTTTCTTTTCTTTCCTTGTGGAACACTTCATAAGGGACCTTTTTTTTAACATTTGTTTTCCCCACTTAAAGAGGGATGACCTCCCTTTCAAACGTAATTTTCTCTTTTGAAGTTAGCACTTTACACTTTTAGCCACCAACATACTATTTTAGTGATATAATTGGCAATTTGACTTTGTACATAAATATTACAATGTTCAAAATAGCAAATTACAATTACAACATGAATGTACTTCCCTTATTTTCTCCCTTAAAGCCCATGGGAAGTAGAAATGGCCTCCAAGGTCTTCAAGTCGAACTAGCTTGGAAAGGGGGACATTAAAACCATGACAACCACTATTACGCAAAATGAAAGAACATACACAAAGATGAAATAGGAGAAATCAATACTTATAGTATGCTTGGCATGCATTAATCAAGATCAATCCTCACAAGTTCATCTTAATATTAAGAAACCAAAAACAAGATCTCTTTGTTACTCATCGGAATAAAAACTTATTAAGTACAATAGTCCAATGATTTATATGTTCTAGAACATGATATAATTATCTACATAAGGCCAATCAAACAAGGAACCAACAAATACATCCAAAATAGCCATAACAAAAAAGGATAGAGTTAGCCTAAGTAATACAAATTACAACCCATTTATCATTATTCACCAATCTTCAACATGGCTTGCCCAATATTATTTAGAGTTGAAACCAAATTCAATTGGACATTGCTTTTTGGGTGTTCAATTTGATCATTGTTTCCTCATTTGAATCATCCATTTACATATGTTGATCAATGAGAGCACAATCTTTTGCAAGTCACTATTCAACCAGAGCATAATCTTTTGCAAGGCGTTTAATATGCCCCTCCTCGCCTATCAATCCGAGTAAAACAAACAACATATTGCTTGCAACAAAAGTGTCTTCGATACTTGTTTTGGATAGTATTTTCTTTTCTCCCAGTGAATTGACTTTCACAAGCCACTTATGGTATTTTACATTCATTAGATTGATCATTATCGTTAGGGTAAAAAGATTGCTCATGTTATGTTGTGGAGCATGTTTTCATGTGTGGAAGTGTTGAAGATTGTACACTATCCACATTATTTTGGCCTCGAAAAATGTGCTCAATATCTCGGAAAACATGCTCTTCTCATATGGGCGGAATGTTTGACCCATAGGTTTATGAGACGATTTTGGCCCATGGTTTTGTTACCCACGATATTGTAAAACTTCCATATTTATATGGTTTTTTACATATGATATGGTGGATGTAACATAGTAAATGTGTGTGAATTCGGGAGAGTTTGTTGAGCATACCTCCAAATAGATCTGGGTATTGTATTGAAAGAGAGGTGGCTTGTAATAAAATATGAGCAAGTGATTCTTAGTGGTCGTAGCCCAAATTGGGTGAACCACGCTAAATATTGTATCTATTTTGTGTTCTTTTTTTTCCACATTTTAGTTTCAGATCTGTAATAGTTTATGCATATTAGTTTCTCTTGTTATGATTACGTGAGGGATTGTTCAACGTATTCTATCCCTTATTTCCTAATAATTTGTATCGAGTCTGGTTTGGTTTGTTGAAGTGTTGAATCACATGGAAAGTTTTAACTTGAGTGGGAGCTATGACAAATGATGGAAGATCAAGGGTTGATAAATTCAACATGCAAAATTTTAGTCTTTGGAAGATGCAGATGAAAGATTACCTTTATCATAAGGATCTTTATATTCTGTTGTTTGAGAAAGGGATAAAACCGTCGAGTATGACGGATGCGGAATAAGATTTGTTGGATAGGAAGGCATTTGGGCCAATCTGGCTATGTCTTGCATCTTCGGTATCATTTAATGTTTCAAAGGAAAATACTACAAAAGAACATATGGATGCATTAGGGAAGTTGTATGAAAAATCCTCTGCTTCTAACAAAATATTTTTAATGAAAAAGTTGTTTAATATGAAGATGTCTCGAGAATGGTTCAAGATGTGAGATCATTTAATTGATTTTAATACGATTGTAAATATGTTAGCTTCATTCTGAGAGAATTTGACGAAGAAGTTAGGGCTTTATTAATTATGTGCTCTTTACCCGAGAGTTGAGATAGCTCGATAATGGCGATGTTGCAACTCGGTTCCCAGCTAACTTGAAGTTGAAGTTTGAGGATGTTGTAGGGGTGATTCTAAGCGAGGAAATACAAAGAAAAAGCTTCAGAGAATCTTCTACTTCATGGAATTCTTTGACAGTGGAAACTATAGGGAGACAGAAAAATATAGAGAGTCGTGGAAAATCAAAAGATCGGGCAAGATCGAAATCCAAAAGCAAGATAGTATGTTGACACATGAAAAGTCTACGCATGCAAAAAAATATTTTTGGAAACTTCGGGATAAGAAAAAACAACAGGAATAAAACAAGGAGGCAAATGTGGCAATGGGTAATGTATGTTAGGATGCTTTGATTCTTTCTTTGCACAATATTGTTGAATCTTGGGTTTTAGATTCGCGAGTTTCTTTCCATGCTACTCCGGATATGAATTATTTTGTTGATTATGTTCAAGGGGATTTAGCGCTTGTTTTCCCGGTGATGATAAGTCTTGCAGCATAGTTGGAAAAGATTATGTTCATGTTAAGATGCAGAATGGGAATACATGGTTATTGAAGGATGTCAGACATGTGCCTACATTAAAATGAAATTTGATATCGGTGGAGCAGGTTGGGAAGTAATGGTTATATTGTGATATTTATAGGAGACTCTTGGAAGGTTGCAGGGTGCTCTTGTGGTGGCAAGAGGTAAGAAGGTTGGAACCTTGTATTTAACCACCGATAGCACTAATGTTTGTAATCTTATCTCTTCATAGCGATCTGACATTGTTGCACTATAGGCTCGGTCATATGAGCCATAAGGGCATGGAGATCATAAAGAAATATTTGTTTGGAGTTACGTGAGGACTGCGTATATGGGAAAATGAGAAGCAAATAACGTTTCTCGATGTTGGACATACGAAGAAAGAGAGTAAGTTGGAGCCGGTACATTCGATGTGTGAGGACCGACTCATGGATCATTTCTTGGGGTTCAAATTATTATGTTACTTTTATTTATGATGCAACAAGGAAAGTTTGCGTATATTGTATTAGAAATAAATCGATGTATTTGACACTTTTGTTAAATGGAAAGCCTTGTAGAGAAAGAAACATGTCTTAAGCTAAAATGTTTTAGGTCGGATAATGGAAGGGAGTATTGCAGCAATGAGTTTGATGATTATTGTTCTAAGAATGAAATCCACATGCAAAAGATAATTTCAAGAACTCTGCGGTAGAGAATGGGGTGTGTTTGAATTAGCACACCGGTTGTAAAGATAATATATCGATCTAAGCATACATGTAAATAAAAATGGATATTCTACCGAAGAAATACACAAAACAAGAGACATAAATCAACACCCAGTTTAACGTGGTTCACCCAAATGTGGGCTATGTCCACCAAGAAATAAGTCAATCTATTATCCAAAGCTTTGACAAGATTTACAATCTTCCACATCTCTTAGATTTTCAGTACTTTCTATCACTCAAACTTTTGCTTCTTCTCCAAGAATTCTCTCTCACCAACTTTTACAAGTTCTTCTTAATTCTTACTTATAAACCCTAACTTTTATGTTTATATAGGCATATATAAACTTAGGGCATTTAGCCATACAATTACAATCAATAGATCTGCTTTAATATTAAAAATAGATCTAATTCCCGAGAGTTAATTAAAACACTCATGCACATGTAACTAATGTCGATTCGCCCTAACCTATACCGGTTCATCCTTGTTTGACCAATGCAGTCCTAGGTGATCGATGTCGGTCCCTCCTAACCGATGACGGTTACTGTGTTTTCCAACAAGTTTCACATTGCATGCTAATTCGTAGTAATTAATCTCCACAATTCAATAATCTCTCACTTGGAGATTAATTATTGCACCATACTTGTACAACGTCATTATTGGATCTTTCTTAGCTTTGTTTCTTCCTCTTCAAGTCTCAAACTCGAAGACCAACGAAGTGGAGTGCAGCTCCAACTTCTCATTTAATAATGAATTTCTTAGCATATCCGCAGAGTTCTTGCTCGTATGAATCCTTTCCGATTCAACTTATCATCCTCCAATACCTGTCGTATGAAGTGATACCTCAACTAAATGTGTTTCGTTCTCGAATGAAACGCTGAGTTCTTTGTCAAATGAATTGCACTTTGATCATCACCGAATAATTTGCAATCATCTTGATTATTTCCCAACTCTTCCATGAACCTACTCATCCATATCATCTCCTTGCTAGTCTCTCTAGCTGCAACATACTCTATCTCTTTAGTAGACAAAGCCACAACCTTCTGCAATCTTGAAATCTAGTTAATTGTCGTCCCACCTACTGTGAAAATATATCTAATAGTTTTCTCCTACCATCCGATCTTTAGTCATGTCTCGAATCAACATAGCCACATAATGAAATATCTGCACCTCCATAGCATAACTGCATGTTAAATGTCCCTTTCAAATACCCGAGTATCTATTGGATTGCTTTCCAATGCTCTTTACCTAGATTGACCATATATCTACTCACAACTCCCACTTTGCTTGTGTAATGTCTAGTCCGGTATAAACCATAACATACATGAGACTCCCAATTGCTGAAGTATATGGCACTCGTGTCAAGTATTTGACCTCCTCTTGTGATGATGGACACCGATCTTTGCTCATTTGAAGTGTCCAAATACATTGGTGTACTAACAAGTTTTGCATTCTTCATCTTGAACATTTCTAACACCATGTAGATATAATCCTCCCGAGACAAATACAATTTTTTGTTTTTCTTGTCTCTGTAATTGCATGTCAATGATTTTTTTACAATTCTTAAATCCTTCATAGTAAATGTGTGAGCTAGCTTTCCTTAAGCTCACTAATTTCCTACATACTAGATCTATGATAAGCATATCATCCGCATACAATAACAAAATAATATAACTCTCATTTTCAATCTTTTTAAAATAAACACAATGGTCGATTCACATCTCGATAACTATGCTCATGCATAAAACTACCAAACCTCATGTATTATTGTCTTGGAGCTTGCTTGAGCACATATATGCTCTTTTTCAACATGCACACTAATTTCTCCTTACCCTTCACTTCATACCCAAGTGATCACTGCATATAAATCTCTTCATCCAAATCACCATAAAGGAAAGTCGTATTCACATCTAATTGCTCTAAATGAAAATCTTCTCAGTAACTAAACTCAATACATTACGAATAAAAGTCATCTTAACAACATGAGAAAATATTTAATTAAAGTTAATACCTATTTTCTCGTGTAAATCTCTTTACTAAAAGTCTTGCCTTGTATATTTTTTGTCCACCCTCTTCTTCCGTGATCCTGTAAACTCACGTATTCTACAATGTTTTCTTACTGCTAAAGAACTTAACCAAATCCCAAGTCTGATTTTGTTCTAAGGAGTTCATCTCCTCATCCATGTCATGCTCCCACCTTTGGACGTGGTTCTTATCCTACATTGCTTCTTCAAATGTCTGTGGTTCACCATTATCAGTCAAAAATAAATAAAATAGAGAAGGTGTAAATTTTGATGGAGGTTTATTTACTATTTGTTACTTTCTTACGGGAGTTTGGGGTACCGCAGGCTCATTCTCAACCTCCTGACATTTGTATCCAAATTTGTCGCTGATCGATGTCGATTCTCGCTAACCGATGTCGGCTTGGATTTTTGTAACGATCTTCGGTTCTCTTGACCGATGTCGGTTACGGAGGTCAATCGACACCCGATTCTTCGTGTAACCACATCGGAATTACTTTTAAATCCAAAAGTTCATTTTCATTCACAAACTTCTCAACCAGCCATCCTTGGGTACCAAAATTTGATCCTTGTATATTCTCTTTTCATTCCATTCAATATCACGACTCCTAATAATTTTAGAATTCTCTAAATTCTAAAAACGAAATCTGAAATCCCAGGATCCATAACCAATGAAAGTGCATCTCTTGGATTTTGCATCTAACTTTTTCTATTTTACTTATCAACATGCACAAAAGCTTCAACCAAAAATTTTAAGAAAAGAAAATCTACATTTTTTCCGGTCCAAGTTTCCTCCGGTATTCCTCCATCTAGTGAACTTGAAGGCCCGCGGTTAATCAAATAAACTGTCAGTTGTATCAACTGCTTACGCCCAAAACTACAAGGGCAATCTAGAATGTATCTTCATACTTCTAAGCACGTTTCATGATTGTCATGTTCATTCTCTCTCGCAACACCATTCTCCTGTGGTATTCTTGGAACCATTTTTTCCCTATGTATTTCATTCACTCGAACAATAATCATTGAAATTCTTGCTACGATATTCACCACCATTGTCGATTTAAGGCACTTTAACTTTGAATTAGATTCATTCTCAATAAGGGCTTTCCATCTTTTAAAAGTCTCAAAAACATCATATCTACGTTTAATACAATAAATTCATACATTTTTTGTAGCATCATCAATTAAAATAACATAATATTAGGATCCTCCATGAGAAGCTACCTGAGTTGGTCCCCACACATTTGAGTGTACAAGCTCTAATTTTTGTTCATTCTTAGTTGCCCCAACTTTGAGAAATATCACTCTTTTGCTTTCTAAAAACACACAATGCTCACATAAATCAATATCTAAATCTCTTTCAAATTAGATAACTTACCCTTACCCTTAGCCTTTAAGATATGCATTATTTTTTACTCATATGACCTAACCGATTATGTCACATGCATGCATCTAAATCTGAAGTAGATAATGCAGAAAATAAATCAATAACACATGTAGATAAATATAACGTTCATACCTTCTTACCTCTTGTCACAACAAAAGCACCCTTGGTGAATTTCCAAGAGTCTCCTGTAAAAATAACCATACAACCAGGTTCATCTAGTTGCCCTGCAGAAATAAGATTCATTTTGAGGTTTGACACATGTCTCACATCTTTCAATACCCATGTATTTACATTCTACAATTTTAGATGAACTTCTCATTTATTAGTAATACTGCAAGGTTTGTCATCACCCAAATAAGCATGCCCAAAATTGCCCTAGACATAATTTATGAAATAACCCTTATTAGGGGTTGCATAGAAAGAAGCTCATGAATCTAAAACTCATGATTCAATTCTATTATCTAAAGAAAGAATAAGAGCATCTTGCATTACCTTTTATGCAAAGAAGATTTGTTTATTTACCTTTGTCTGGTTGGTTCTCTTTATACTTTGACCAACAATCTTTCTTTACGTGTCATTTCTTTCCACATTTTCAACAAGGAATTCCCTTACCTCTGGATTTAGATTTATTATCCCTTGACTTTGATTTCTCATTACTATTACTCTAGGATCTCTCATTCTATCTCCCCTTTACTTTTTACATTCAAAGCATTCCCAGATGATGATTCCTTTATACTCTTCCTACGAATTTCTTCATTCAAGATTATACTAACCACATCATCAAACTTCAAAATATTATTAGCATATGTTGTATTACTAACAACCATTACCAAGTTATCCCAACTATCGTGCAAAAAAAAACATAAGAATAAAAGTGTTTTCACTTCATCAAATGGTATATCAACCGATTTTAATCGATTTACAATAGATTTGAAATCATTCAAATGACTAGATGCGATTCACTTTCATGCATCTTAAAACTAAATAATTTCTTCATCAAATAAACTTTATTTGAAACACTAAGTTTTTCATATAAATTAGCAAGAGATTTCATCAACCTGTCGTAGAGAAGTTTCTATAATATTGGAAGCCACGGATGTTGTTAGGCTCAATCTTATAGATCTCAAAGTCTTTCTCACAAGAATCTTCCATTCCACATCAGTCATCTTCATAGGTCTAGACTTCTCATCCAACGGTAAATACAAATATCTTTGATACAAATAATCTTCAATTTGCATCTTTCATAATTGATCATTTCGGCCGTCAAACTTCTCTACCTTATATTTGTTTTCTACTGCCATTGTTGTAGCTCTCACTCAATCGAAAAACCCTATGTGAGTAAATTTATCAACACACAAAACCTTCTAGCAAAGCTCGATAAGCGCTTGTTCGGATTAACACACCGGTTGTACAAATAATATATCAGATCTAAACATACATGCAAATAAAAACAGATATTCTACCAAAAGAAATACACAAAACAAGAGACATAAATCAACACCAGATTTAACGTGGTTCCCCAAGTGTGGGCTACGTCCGCTAAGAAACAAGTCAATCTATTATCCAAATCTTTAACAAGATATACAATAAAGATTTACAATCTTCTACATCTCTCAGAGGTTCAATACTTTCTTTCACTCAAGATTTTGTTTCTTCTCCAAGAATTCTCTCTCTCACCAACTTTTGCAAGTTCTTAATTCTTACTTCTAAACCCTTGCTTTCATGCTTATATAGGCGTATATAAACTTAGGGCACTTAGCCATGTATTTACAATCAATAGATCTGTTTTAATGTTAAAAATACATCTAATTCCTAAGAGTTAATTAAAACATTCACATACAGATAACCAATGTAGGTTCCTCCTTGCCGACCGATGTCAATCCTAGGTGACCGGTGTCGAGTCCCTCTCGACCAATGTTAGTCCCTCTAATCGATGACTTGCCATTCTTGTGTTTTCAAAGTTTCACATTGCATGTTAATCGAAAGTAATTGAGCTCCAAAACTCAACAGGATGTCAAAAGGATGATCAAAACAATAATGGAACACGCTAGGAACAAGAGGTTACATGCAGGGCTTGCCTCTTTCTTTTTGGGTAAAAGCGATTAGCACAATTGTGTACTTGATAAACATATGACCCTTAAGTGTCTTGGATAGAGACATACCTAAAGAGGCTTCGTATGGTAAGAAAATTGATTATTTAGTTTTTAGAGTCTTTAGATGTGAGGTATTTGTCCATATAGACAAGGATGATAGGACCAAGCTAGAGGCTAAATCGAAAAAAACACTTTCAATGGTTATGGTGGTGATGACTTTGGATATAAATGTTGGAGTATTAAGGACATGTTGTCGCCCTCAAAATCCCCCTTCATTTTCTAAGTCAAATTCAAAAATTTTGAGCTCACGCCTTCTAGAAGTGTTCAAGTAAAGTTGGAAGTCTGAAAAGATAGAGAAATTCATGCTTTGAAGTTGTTTAAACTCTCCAGTCTGTGTGGTTTGATCAATTTTCTGTTTCCCCATCTAGACGCGTGAAAATTCTATTACAGCCTCCATTTGAATGAAATTGCCCATCTTTTCTATGGTCATGGATCGTTGAATCTTGTATTGTTCTCAATTCCTTGGTTCACGAAATAATTTTGAAAATCGGGTGCAAAATGGTGGAGTTTTCTTCTTCTCTACATTTTTTCCACAGTAGTGAATGGCGGGCATTCTCTTCCCAGTCAAATTTTGGCTCCATTATCCACAGTACATGAACATATCTAATTAGAGGCGGGCCGGCGAAGCAATTTGTGTTTTTGAGCCTTTTATGTAAAAAGGGCTAAAAGTCATAAAGTGACCCGCAGCCCCGATCATGCTATAAGGAGAAAGTCAAACATTAAGCCCGCATCGAAGGTCAAAGTAGGTGGGTGGGCCGGCGAAGCAATTTGTGTTTTTGAGCCCGCATTGAAAAAAGGTAAAATTATAAAAGTGGCCCGTGACTCTGTCTCCACTCAAGTGAGGCCACGTGTCAAGACCATATCAAAAGCGGGTGAGCGGGTCAAAACGTTCCAAAATGTCAGATCTTTATAAAGTCACAAAATGCAAAAGGAATCCTCCACGCCCGCTCCAAGAAATTTATCCCACGTGGACGGCTCACGGGTTAAAGTTTCAAAGGCAAGATGAACGGTTCAAATTCAAAGTTACAAAACGAGTGTAGTGGCCGCATTATGAAAAGTCTGATTTTTTCCACCATTAGCGTTTTTTGCGAATCAAGAATCTGAAAGGACACGAAGGATTGAAGAAGTTGTAACCGTTTCTTGCTAAAGAAGAAGAAGTTGTAACCGTTTCTTGGAGGAGATTTAATGGCTTCTTCACGCCATTATACGGGGTTAGCAATTGATCTTGTAAACTCACGAGTGCATTATACTTAGAGAAAGCAAATGAGATAGCCATTTTCTTCTAATTTCCTCCATTCTCAAATTTCTTCCATTCCCTCATTATGTACAACTTCTGTTTAAGCATCAATACAAGAAGAAGGATTTTGTAGCCTCTTTGATGAGGAGATTTTAGAAACTTTGAGTTCACAATCTTATCTCGTCTTGTTGTCATTTGCAGAATTGTTTCTTCTCATGAATGCATGTGTTAAAATTTATAACTAGTGCATGCGGAATCGATTTTATACCCAACATTAGTTTCCCTATCTCATTTCTCACTCCATTTCCCACCTTCGAGACAAAGTATTCCCTAACTAGAGATTGTTAACTTTGTCGCATGGGCAATGGAGTGCCCCCGCTTGATCCCTGGTGAAAGGCCACCACGAAATTCACCTTTTCACGCGCATGCATATACGACGGCCCGCACCGGTTAAGTAGAGGGACTTAGATTCCCAGAGCGTTGGCAAGGAATTCACAAATTTGTCCACTCAACAAATTCCCTCGCCACAGGACAAGAAAATCATTTGATCTAGGGATGTGGTCTTTAATGAGAAAGTCATGTATAAGCAACAGATTCTGAAAACATGAAAGAATCCAAGAAAGTATATGCATTGGTAGAGGATCTTCTGGATGGGACAAAGTGACACATGTATCGATCGGAACCTACTCAACAGACCCCAAACTCCTATATTGAGGAGGTCTTTTAGGGTAAGAAGAGAACTCAAACGTTTTTCTCTTTTCTCTTTATTATTTATTACTCACTAACGGTGGAGCCAGAGAGCTTTAATGAAGCAATGCGGGTAGATGTTAGGAAGAAGTGGTAGCAAGTCATGGATGAGGAGCATCAGGCTCTTATGGAAAACCAGACTTGGGATTTGGTGAAGCTACCCGAAGGCAAAAGAACATTGCAGAACAAGTGGGTATACAGAGTTAAAGAGGAAGGAGGCAAGAAAAGATACAAGGCCTGGTTGGTGGTCAAGGGGTTTGCACAGAAAAAAGGTATAGATTTTGATGAGATTTTTTCTCCTATAATAAAAATGACTTCTATTAGAACTGTTCTTGGAATAGTGGTAGCAAAAGATTTGCACTTAGAGCAGCTAGATGTAAAGACTGCATTTCTCCATGGTGATTTGGAGGAGGCTCTATATATGCAACGCAACCAGAGGGCTATAAGGTCAAAGGTAAAGAGGAGATGGTGTGCAAACCGAAGAAGAGCTTATATGGCTCAAACAAGCTCCACATCAATTGTATAAGAAATTTGATAGTTTCATGATGGAGCAAGGTTATATTAGATGTCATTCGACCATTGCATGTATACAAATTTTTTTGAAGATGACAGTTATATTATAATATGCTTGTATGTGGATGACATGTTGGTTGTAGGAAATAAAAATACTCAAGAAGCAACTAAGTGACTCATTTGTTATGACCAAACAAATCATTGGTATGAGGATATCTCGTGATAGGAAGGAAGAAACTCACTTTATCTCAGGAAGAGTATATTAAGAAGGTCTTGGAGAGGTTTAATATGCAAGATGTTAAACTGGTTAGGACTCCTTTGGTAGGGCATTTTAAGTTATCAAAGGAGTTGTCCCAAGACAGAGCATGAGAGAAACCAGATGTCCAAGGTACCTTACTCATCAACGATTAGCAGTTTGATGTATGTCATGGTGTGCACTAGGCCTGATATTTGCCATGGAGTGGGAGTTGTGAGTAGATTTATAAGTGATTCGGTAAAAATCACCGACAGCAATAAAGTGGATCCTTAAATACTTGAGAGGACCATGGGGACAGCTTTGTGCTACTAATGTATCAAACACCACTTTGTGTGGTTATATAGATTCATATATCGTTGCAAATGTAGACAGCAGAGGAGCATGACAGTTATATTTTCATTGTAGGTGGGACAACAATGAGCTAGATTTCACGACTACGAAGCTTGTAGCTTTGTTAACCACAAATGTTGAGCTTGTTGCTACCACAGAGGCAAGCAAAGAGATGATTTAGTTACAAAAATTGCTTGAGGAGTTAGGGCATAAACAGGGGGGAAGGGAAGCTGCATAGTGATAGTCAGAGTGTTACACACCTAGCTACGAACTCAGATTTCTACTCTAGGACGAAGCATATATAACTTAGGTACCGTTTCATCGGACAACTTTGGAGGAAGGGAAGTTGAAGTTAGAAAAGATTCATACCAATCGAATCTGCAGAAATTATGACCAAGCTGGTCACAAGGGAGAAACTGAAGCTATGTTCAGCTTTGGTTGGTCTTCACGAACGACAGTGAAGGGTTGAGAAGCTTGCTCAGAGGAAAACTAGTCTCCAAGTGGGAGATTGTTATGTTGTGGAGCCTATTTTCATATGTGGAAGTGTTGAAGACTGTACACTAAAATTATTATACACTATTCACAGTTTTTTGGCCTCGAAAAATGTGCCCGATATATCGAAAAACATGCTCTTCTCATATGGGTGGGATGTTTGACCCATAGGTTTGTGGGATGATTTTTGCCCATGGTTTTGGTACCCACGATATTGTAAAATTGCTTACGCAGTTGCCTATTTATGTGAATTTTTGCATATGGTAAGGTGGATGTAACATCAGTAGATGTGTATGAATTCGGGTGTGAATTTAGGAGAGTTTGTTGAGCATAGCTCCAAATATATTTGAGTATTGAATTGAAAGAGAGAGAGAGAGATGACTTGTAATAAAATCTGAGCAAGTGATTCTTAATAGACGTAGGCCCGATTGAGTGAACCAGGTTAAATATTGTCTTTATTTTATGTTCTTTTATTTTTCTCGCACTTTAGTTTCAAATATGTAATATTTTCTTCATATTAGTTTCTATTGTTGTGATTATGTGAGGGATTGTTTCGCATATTTTATCTCTTATTTCCTAATGTACTCATAAGTTGCATAGTTTGTCAAAAGCTTCAATGGTTATATTCCCGAGATTAATAGCTCAATCATAACCGATTTAAGCTCAATTGCATCAAAAACTTCTTCAAGAAATGCAGGATGCTTTTTCTCGATCCTCTATCAGGGTATCATTGTCCAATAACTATCAACACCAGACGGAACACTTTTCAAAATCTCTAATCTTTCGTAATCAAGTTGAAGATATTCCAATCAATCACGAAATCGGTTGAGTGTGCAAACAATACCATGACTAACACAATAATTTCACACAATTCTCCACTTTATCAGTGGATGTATAACCTTTCTCACTACATCATTGTTGGTCTATGTCTCTCTTTCATTAGGTTTTACTTCAATTAGGAGAAGTGTCTGCGGTGCTCCAACAAGCTCTACCCTTTTGTGGAGGAGTAATTGTTGGTCGTCAAACTTGCATCCGCGTCTCGGATCTAGAAGAAACAAGTCGTGTAAGACAACAATGGAACTGTCTCCAAGTTGTGGGACCTTGCGCGCTTGAGACGGATCTCCGAAGAAGGCCGGTTCCTCTACCTACCTCTAACGCTACTGCTACTCCTAATGCTAAAAGCAAATCCTAAACTAAACATGCCAAGGGACCAGGGATAGAAGGATGTGCAAAAAGGGGAAATCCTAAGCTAAGGAAGGCGATAACGCCAGGGAAAGGGTTGATCTCTCTCCATGAGCGGTGAAGGAAACAGAGAGGGCGGGAGATGAGGGCGGGCGGCGCGTGCCACAGATCAACACGCGAGCTCGGCCTTCCAACACATGAAACACATGAACATGGGGACTACAAGCACATGAGTACGCACAACATGCCAAAAACGCAAACAGAGAGGCGAGATGCAATGAAAACGAAAAGGGAAGACAAGAGTTCCACAAAACACGATTTTATTGCTCAAGGGACGCACAATCATTTACATTCACGACAGGAGGCGAGAACACATTACAGAGACCATGCCAAGGTCTAAGACCCGTGGGAAGTCGGCCACCATTTTGGCATGGTGTCGTTACAACAAAGAGGGATCCTTTTATAAAGCAGAACTCTGTTATTTATAGAAGGAGAGAAGAGAAGGAGAAAGAGAGGGAAACTCATATTCAAATCTTCAACCACCAACAACCAGTGATAAATGCCTGCAAAACCGCCTACAAGGTTGTCGATGCGCTTCCCCATGTCTGTTTGGCGTGTAGAAGAAGGAAGAAGGCAAGATCTGATTGAAATCTGGTGGTTGAGGTCGATTAGATGTGTGCATTGATGATCAAAAAGACATTTCCCTATTTTCCGCCTACCAAATCCCACCTAAATTTGATTTTGAAAAGTCCAACGTGTAGCTGATGTCAGCAGCTTTCAAATGAGACCGGGCACGCGGGAATCTGAGCAATCACAGCGAGATGTTATGGTTGTCTAAAGTCTACAGGTCGCTCTGACACGTAATGACATGTGGCGCACGCTAATTGACCAAGGAGTCGGCCAACTGTTCATTTATTTTGTCTTTTCTGCCACGTGTCATGTATCGGTTGGTTGTCAAGATTCGGCGCCTGTTGGCGCGCTTTGATAGGTTGTGTGTTGCACACTCAAGTCGACAAATGACGTGGCATAGTGACTGGCGCAGAAGAAGGCGCAAGGTGCGGAAGCAAAAGGCGGCGCGAAAGGGAAACAGAGGGAAGGCACGCGTGGAGGTGCGCACGCAGGAGGAATAGGAGAATACTTACAAGGGACAAGTATGGGAAAGGGGCGCGAGCATTCAATTAAGGAGGGCGCGCGGCAGAAAGAAAAGCGGTGCACAAGGGAGCTTAGTGTATGCAAGCGTGCAAGAGGAATGTTAGGGACTTAGCCATTTTGAAAGCAAGTCTACAGAGGTGCGTGCAAGGAGTGTGCGACAGGATAGGAAAGAAAGTGGGCGCGCAGGAGGAAGGCACAAAGGGGAAATTGAAGGAGATAGCAAAATGCGAGAGAGAGGGGAACAAACAAGGAAGCAAGGCACGCGGGCGTGCGTAAGAACCGCAACTACGTGTGCGAGGTGTCAAAAGAACAATCTTGAGTGCATGCAACCTAAAATGTGAAACATCAGAGTCAGAATGAAAGTATAAGTTATCCAGATAACTAGGAGAGTTATTTGGATAACAGATACGCTTGACTCGAGTTTTCATATCTCTGGTTCTCTACCTACTTGGTAACCATATCCCCTTGAGGTATAGATGCATCATCAATATGTGTTCTAGATTTCTAGAATGTTATTGATAATTTATGCCATCAACAAAAAAGTTGTCTCTAGTAGGGCAGTTAGTTTCTGCATTGGTTACTTAGGTATTTGGAACAAAATCATAGATGGAAGAATTATTTTAGAATGCCTCATCGTCATGTATATCATCCTTTCAAAGTAAAGCAGATATATCTTATAAAACCAGAGTTTGTTCAAGTTGGGTGATACATGGGCTTATCCGTGGATGTTTTTTCTGCAATAAATCAAGATGTAAACAATAACAACTATTCATACAAAAACTCAATATAAATAACTTAGAATTGATGTAAAATAAAAGTTTAGAAAAACTCCTTTCATTACCAATAAAGAAAACACCAAGGCAAGAAACAACTATAAGAAAATGAGGAACAATGCCAAGGACCCTGACTACAACCTATTCTTTTTTTTTTTAATGGATTTTTGTTATAACACCGAGGACAGTAATTGGTACTGTTTTATGATTTGAAAGTTTCAAATGGAAAACAAAACTTTTCTATTTCTTTGATACATATAAAAATTGATAAATATACTTTAAATCTTGATCTTCAGGATGCAAAATAAGCTACAAAAGAACAAAATACATTCTAAAAAATCCATAGAGTATGGCAAAATTTTACAGAATATTATAAAAAATCATTATAGCATGTGTACCTAATATTTTGCAAGTCTTCTCAAACAATATTCTCTGCATGCAATAAAAAGCAGCGAGCCAATCCAGAATGATCAGGTACCCCACCTAATGTGCAATAACTAAACTTTCGCTTCCTTTTCATCAAAATCAGCATGCATATAAAAAATTCCCTCCAGAATTTGCAAAGAAAAAACTGGAGGTAGATTTCAGTTTGGAGTGAACAGAATGTTTTAATAATATGTTGCCTGCCACATGGCCACGAAGAAATTCATTGCAGGCAATGCAGAGTCCCAAATCTCCATTACTCCCCATCACTGGAAAGAGTCCTCCGATGCAGCTGCAGCTTTGCATTTTGAAGTATTGATTCTGTTTTTAGCTGCTATCTGAAGTTTTCTGTAGCATGGGACTACCCGTTGCTAGATAACAGTCGCAGTTACCCCCTCCATAAGACTTCTTCTGAGTTTTTGGTTGATTTCAGAAAAGGATTATCTAGAGCAAATACAAGGCATTAGCAAATCCTCACACCATGATTATAACATACTACGGGCTAGATTTGCACCCAGACCCCGGGCTAGATTTGTGCCCGTATAGCGGGACCACATCCAACCCAATACGAGCCCCAGGCGAACGCTGCAATACAGGCGTAGCCACCTGTACCAGGACTTAAACTTGGGTGGTCGCTCTGATACCAAATGTAATGAACCATTACATCAAAACCTCGAGGTGTTAGTAAATCTGCACACCAAGATTATAATAATAATTGTTGCTCATTCGTCACAATCTCCAGAGGCAAGGAGGGACAAAAGTAAAGATTAACATTTTCTGTATCTGAAGCACATGCTACAATATTCTGAGGCGTTCAGATGATGCTTAGAATAGTCCTCAAAACTTGTACAACCCCTTCAGATAAACACAAAGTAGTCAGCACGCTACAGGATAAATGCAAAGACAACACTGAGTACTTTCCAAGATGTTTTCTTTAATATCATGGCACAAGATTTTTATGCTCGGTGAGAACCGTGCTTGATTTATCAATTAAATGTCTGATTCTGCAACGTTTCCCCAGTGTACATTGAACCTTCTAAATCTTTAAATGGGAATTTACCAAGCAATTACACGCAATTGATATCCAAACGGTATGAAAGATTTTAATATTTAGCTCATACCTATGAAGGCAAAACCATTTCTGAAAGAGTGCTCACTTGTTTTTGATTAAGCATAGAAAACATGTGAATCAAAACTTTCATGCTTGAAATGATCAAAGACTACAATATCGCTGAAGGCATTTCCTCTTCAAACAATCGGGTAAATAAGGAGATGTGTCAATCGAAACTCACGAAAGCTCTCATATAGTTTTGCAAAGCTTTCATAGCAATCTCGAGAGGGTAATTAAATTTCTTTGGTCGGTGGTAAATACTGTCTTCATTTTTTTTCTAGTCCACATCATGGAGCACAAAGTCTGAGTTAGGCACATACCCTGCCTCCTTCATCAGTCTGGTCAATTTCTCTACCATTCCATAAATTTCCTCTGTTTGTGGGTGTGATCGGTCTCCTATAACAAAAGAATGCACCTGGTTCTTGATTTCAATCCAGCTTAATCCAGGCGCCTTCTTGACCCCCTCTATCTTTCATCATTGTTCTCACCTTTGCTACATCATTCCACCTACCAGCTTCAGCATAGATGTTTGACAGGATCACATACGTTGAAGGAGGTTGCTCTCCCAGCTCAAAACCTTTTCAGCTGCACGCTGACCTATGTCTGAATTTGCATGGGTTCTGCAGGCAGCAAGTAAGGCCTTCCATAAACCAGCATTAGGCTCCAGTGGCATTTTTCAATAAACCCCTCTGCTTCATCCAGGTACCCAGAACGACCAAGAAGGTCTACCACACAAGCATAGTGCTCTGCCCTTGGTATAATCCCATGATCTTGACACATGGAATAAAAATAGTGTCGACCTTCAGCTACTAAACCTGCATGGCTGCAGGCAGAGAGAACACACAGAAAAGTAACATGGTTAGGCTTCATTCCTGCCTTTTGCATTTGTTCAAAGAGATAAATTGTCTCATTCCCTTCCCCGTGTTGGGCATATCCTGAAATCACTGCATTCCATGTTACAACATTTCGTTCAGTAACTCTGTCAAACAGTTGTCTTGCGTCTTCTATGCTACCACATTTTGCATACATTGTTGTAAGAGCATTACCGACAAAAACACCTAGTTTAAACACTGTTTTGATGATGAGTCCATGGGCATGCTTTCCCTTTTCGAGAGCTGCCAGGTTACCACAGGCACTGAGAACAGTGGAGAAGGTGGTCTGGTTAGGACTGTTACCTGAGCATCGCATCCGTGAAAATAGCTCTACTGCCTCCTCATTATGCCCAGTCTGAGCATATCCGGCAATCATCGCATTCCATGACACCACATTCCGTTCAGGCATTCTCCAAAACAGCTCACTAGCCTCCTCCACCCTCTCGTTCCTCGCATACCCCGAAACCATAGCAGTAGAGGCCACAACCGTCCTGTCAGGCATATTATCAAACACTTTGCGTGCATCCTCTATATACCCACATTTCGCATACATGTCAACAAGCACACTCCCCACAACAGCATTGCTCTCAAAACCACTCTTCAACACAAATCCCTGCACCTGTTTGCCTTCCTCCAAGGCTTCCATTTTCGCACATGCGCTAACCACACTCCCGAATGTAAACTGGTTTGGCTTCACACCACACGACATCATTCCCCTGTAGAGTCTCAAGGCATCATCACCGAGACCATTCTGAGAATACCCTCCAATCATGGCGGACCATGTCACAGAATCGCGTTTGGACATTTTGTCAAACACTTGGCGTGCATCCTCAAAACTTCCACATTTCCCATACATTATCACAAGCTTGTTCCCCACACTTGTATCCACCAATAAACCAGTTTTAATTAAATGCAAATGAACCCTCTTGCCATCTGCCAATGCCTTCATATTAAAACATGTTGTCAATATAGATACGTATACATTCGAATCTGCCGTGTCCATAGAATATAACATTTTTAAGGCTTCCTTCAGATGTCCTTGATTACAGAGACTACTGATTCGACTCTGGTTTTCAGCAAAAATATGTAGGTTTTTATATTGGTTTTTTGATGGGTTTTGGCTTGAGATATTCATGCATGTAAATGTGAATTGTAAGAGTTGTTTCAGTGTTTTCATAGATGACAAGACGAAAATTGCAGAATTTGTTCAGCATACCATAAATACCCTCACTGTCTCACCCATTTTGAACACAATCCCAGGGTTCCTGTCCCCGACCTTTGTCAATCATCAAGACATGGCGTGTCCATTGTTACGGTGTTAGTTTGTTTATGTGTTTATCGATCATGGGTTTAAGGTAAGTTCTTTATCATTTGTTGTTGTTACTTTCAACATTTTCTCGAGTGTGTCTATTTTTTCATACCTTTTTTTTGGGATTAAGAGTAAATTTGAGGGTTTTTGGATTAAGAGTGATTTACTCGAGTGTGTAGATTTTCTGGGGTGTGTATATTTTCTCAAGGTTTTGGCTCTTATTTATCAGTCATTTGTGTTTATTGATTTAGCATGCACATTAATAGAGTCATAATTTAAATTCGAGAGGTCTATTAAAACAAAAGGTGTAATAGTACATTTAAGACACCGAGGAACACATAAAGAGATTGTAACATAAATCTTATAATTACTCCAAATTAAGGGAATTTTTTTCTTTTAAAACAAACCCCTTAATCTCATTAAATGCCTTCAATGATTTTTAACTTAGAAGCAATTATAATCCAACATAAATGAAGTTTACAATCCATTTGATAACAATATAACTATGTGCAGTTGTAAAGGTCAATTAGATCTACCTAATCCCCTTTATCATCACTCTAACCGAGTGTGCATAACTTGTATACAGTTGGTTAACCTCTTCATTCAAGTTTAAGAACTAAGTGCGCTTTCTAAGTGTCGATCTCGAAAATTAGTAAACTTAGTTCCATCTGGCATTTCACACAAACTAGATGGGAACTCAATGAACCGATAGTGAATCGACTAGTTACACACTACTTAGGCAAATGTAACACTCGAATCGAGTGTTGTTACTTCCTCCTAAGCATTCAAGTGTTGATATATGATTTCTTCGTAAAAGGATATGTTCCTTTGATTGTGAAGTCATGCTTGATATGGACCGTATCTTCTTTGCAATCAAGATCTTTGACTCGAGTCGAAATATGATTGGACTCTTTTATTTCTTTCATTTTGCACTGAGTTTAATCGATCTCGGAATGAATTGTGGATTTATCCAATCTATAAGACCCACCTTGGATCGGCGGCATTGATCCAAGAGATGCTTTAAGTTTATTCGGGATGAACAAAAATTATAGACCTTACGCAGGTTGCGAGGTCCGAATGCGTTGAATAAGCTATTCCTAGTCTAACTCGACCGATCGTGTTAAATGAATTGGTTCTCGATATCATAATATCGGGAAGGTCTTGATCGTGGGCCGTAATAAATTCAGATACATTTATTCATCTAGCCTATTGGCGGTCTTTGAGTGAATCCTTTTCGTGAATGTATGTCTGTAGGTTCTTATTCTGAACATTTTAAATGTTAGACCTAAACTGGATTTATTAAGGTTAATAACCTAAACCTAAACTATAACCTATGGGTTAGGTTAGTGCTAACCTAGGCCTAAGCTATAAACTAATGTTCTAAAGTTAGTGACCTAGCGCTAAGGAGGTTAGACTAAGTATCATCTTAAATCCTAACCTATGCTTCTAACCTAACAAATGTTAGTGGAAGAAGGGGACCTATGAAGGGTGCGAGCCATGGGCGGTAGTTTCTATGGCATTAAATGGGATGGATGAGTATGAAGGACGGGGATTTAGTGGAAGTTTCAAGCATGCTAGTGAGGCGTGGCGAGTCGCGCCAAAGTTAGAAATGGTCTTTGACTTGCATTTGTCCATCGCCAACTATGGCGGTCGGTGGCAATGGAGATTGAGCGGGAATTTTGGAGTTAATACAATTAATGAACTCGGTCTTCGAGCTCGGATTTCTCGGGAAGACATGCAAAATGGAAAACTGGTAGTTTGTTTGGTTTTTCATGCGCTCCGGTTTTCTCTCTGTTTGATCACTGGTTCTTCGCACCAGTCTACTTGGTGTTGCATGGCAAATATGAGTGTAACTCACTCTTTTCTCTGTCAAGGAAAGTTTATAAGGCATGGAAATAACAAATTATTGTTGTTGAATCTAACGTGGAAAAAGAGGAGAAGGCTCGAGCTCTTTTAGTGGTCTTCTTCGGATTTTTAAGCGGCATTACCAGGCATGTTAGGCCCTAACTTTTAAAAATCTTGCTTTCTTTCAAATGATTTCATTAGAAAAACTCTGTTCAGATGATTTTTGGGTTCAGTTGGTTTTTATGGTAGCTTTGTGTGAATTGGTTGTTGTATCTTCTTACTGGCTCGATTTTTTCAAGTGAACCCTTGATGGGTGTGCATTGTATTTCGAATGGTTGTTCTACCTTCTTTGTGTTTTGCATTTCGGTTAGATTTTGTAGAAATGCTTGCAAGAGTAATGTGTGAAACAGACACTGTTGGACTCCATGAAAAGTTTTCTTGGTAGATATCGACTTCTATAGAAGCCTTGCTTTTATACTTCTTGAAATTATAGTATGTTTGGCTTCTGTAGAAGCTTTGTCATGAATACTGTATGATTTTGGATATTGTGGGAATCCTTGAATAGATAGAGTTTTTTTTTCTGTTGTAGAAGTTTAATCAAGAATACTATACGGGTTCGATTCCTTTTTGAGTCCTGGAAAGGTAACATACGTTTCTACCTTTGTAGAAGTTCAGTCGTGAATACTGTATGTTATTGGTATAGTTAGAATACTTGAATTTGATATGTATCTTGTATCTTTCTACTTCTGTAGAAGTTTATTTGAAGAATACCACATGGGTAAGACTCTTTTTAATCCTGGAGGCGTATATTATGTTTTCCTTTATGATTAATCTCAGTTGTGAATACTGTTGTGATCCTTGAGTTGTGGTCGCATGAAATCAACTTCAATCTAAACCTTGTTTTGAGCATTAGTGGTATGGATACTGTTGGAGATTTGAAATGTTGCGAGTTGGCTTGATTTTTGATTTAAACCCTCATTGTGCATGCATAACGTTCAAACTCCTTTCTAATATTCTTGTGTCCCTTTCTGTCCGCTCATGGAAAGTAAAGGAAGGGCTTTCTTTTCAAACTTTACTTGGTTTGAGACTTTGTTGTAATCCGTAGTAGCTTGGCATAGGAGGAAACTCTGAGGAAAATACTGTTATGGAATTTCGGCTTCTGTGAAGACCTTGTTGAGATTGTTTTCTGGAAAACGACTTCTAATATAAGTCATGGCTGTATTATTATAAGAATTTGTTCCAGTTAAATGAGGTTGTGCATGTTGTGTTAGATTCAGTATGAATATCACTATATATGCATAAGGAAACATCATTTGTTTAATGTTATTGAGCCTCTTGTTTGACTGTGATAAAAAGGTTGTTCTTTTGATTTCAGCCTTGGGATCTAAGTCCTTGCAGTGTTTTAGTAGGGACTAGATTTAGCTGTAAGTTGCTGAGAGGGATTGTTGTCGTGTTTGTGCATGATTACGTCTTTGTTATTGAGGTTATCTAGTCTTGTGCTTGACTGAGATAAAGAGTTAACAGTTGTGCCTTGATGCGCTTATCATTGGTTATTTTCTCGTTTCTTTTGAATAATATGGAAGGTTATGTGGAGTCTATATGATGGATTATTTATCACTGCCTTGTCACGATAGCTACTGTGTTGTTCAAGTAAGTTACAGGCAATTTTATATTTGTATCTTGAAGAATGGTAATTCTTTCCGTGGTCTCGACTGGCTTAGTCGCAGGCGTATAATGTGATTGCATTACTTTTAAGTGGACGTTACAGTCATGAACATGTTAGGAAGGGACATCTGAATGTCTCGGTTTCTTTCTCTCCTGCTGTAAAGTATATGTTGATATAAATATATTTGATTGTTGGAATTGTTAGTACATACTGTTGGATACATGAATTGTTAGGATATTCATTTTGTTGAATATAATGGCCTGTTGGATGTTGTTGTACTTGGGATTCAGATGGATAGTTGTTTTGGATACATTTGTTCTTCTTGGTCACTAATATTTATGATGAAATATCTGAAAAGTATCTAGGACTATTTAGTAACTATAATATGAGTTACACGTTTATAGTCATATTTGTATTACAGGAGCATAGTCTGAATTATGTTTACATGTTTGGTGAAATGATTTCATTTAAACAGGTTGTTTAATGAAAACAATTGGTGGATTGCGATTGTTTTAAGAATTAGTGCTTATCATGCTTAGTTCATCGAACTGACCCGTGTTGACAATTTTTGCAGATGGTTGCCGTAAGTGGTAAAAGCACGCAGATCTGATAGGATGTTCAGATTGTTTGATTTGGTTTTATGATGAATTACAGCTTGATTCTCAGAATGTACTATTTGAAAAAAGATGTTCTTTTTCTGTTGAGTATTGTATCAAGTATGCTGAATGCATAAAATGTATTTGATTAGTTCTGAAAGGAATGGAAAGAGGTATTTGTTACTTATGTGTTTGCATTCGTATCTTGTTGGGTTGATCTTCTTCGGTTCGAATGATCTTAAGAGCATTGTTATTATTGTATAATTTGGAGACTTTTGTGGTTATCTATGTAAGTTGGCAAGATTATGTGACTGAATACTTATGATTGCTTATTAGTTCTATTATGTTCTATCTAAAAGCTAAAATGGAATTTAGAACACTGTCTTTCGGGAAGCTAGGGTTAAAATATACCTGAGCAGGAAGCTAAACGAGCTGAATAAATTATTACTTCCTAGCCTTGATCTAAGTCAAGACAACGTTTAATTGGAATCTTAATCACTTTATCTCGATACTAATAAGTAAGATGAGATTTCAGCTATGAGAATGATATAAACCTAAATAGGGTTTGGTTAGCAATCTCATGTGAAGGTTGATGGTTATTGTCCAATTTCGTTGATTTAGAATTATGTATATTCTATGAACACCTTGAAGGGACCGCTAGTCTTAATAACTTCTCTTGTGTAAAGGGTTTTACTAAGAAAGGTAATTCTAAGGTGAGGAACCCAGGGATTGGGAAATACTACCCTTAAGGGAGCGTCTTATGGTATAATTTTAACTCAACGTATGTACCACTTATTAATAAGTAGATCTTTTCGAGGTGGATTTAAAGGTTGACGACACAAGTCAACTGCAGGGTTGTACCTTCGAGAAGATTAGGATCTTCTCGAAGATACAACAATGCAGGTGACTTATGACGACACCCTTTGCATTGATCGTTAAGATTTACACTTTAAAACCCGAACAAGTTACTCTGGGGTGATTAGGAATGTGGTCACGTTATAAGGCTGCCCTAGGAGACTCGGGGTATCTTGACACATTGGATTAACTAGGGTTGACCCGGTATGTCGGCGTATCCCTAGTCCCTGGGAGCATCCCTATAACGTTGGCATCTTACTAATCTGCTCTGAGTGAATAACTTGGGATAGGAGAGACTGACAAGTCGGTATAAGACATTCTACATAACATAGGAATGGGGTGAAGGATGTATTCCAGTTGGCAGTATATGCCGTCAAGGAATACGAGACATAAGCATTATGTTTCAAATCTTTGGCCAAAGTATCGCAAGTCTGCTTGATTGCGTTGTCCTAAGTCACCTAGTCTAAGGGATGAGATGCCGATGAATAATGGTAACAATTATTCGAGATAGGTTCCTTGACAGAGCATTCTAAATCCCGGATTAGGGAAGCGAACTAAGAGAGTATTGTGTTAAAATAAAAACGCCAACTCTTTGATACTCATGAATAGATCGGTAGATTACCGAGTCATGGAATGAATAGATCGGAAGTACTCAGGAGTCATTACAAATGCGTATGGTTATCTATTATGAGAATGGTTGTTTTTATTTGTGAGTTCTAAATTATGTTTTTAGAACCGGAAGCATTTATCAAAAAAAAAAATTACTTGTTCTAATGTATAAAAATGAGGATGTTACAAAGAAAAGTTTTCAAGTTATGCGTTACATGTTTAGTTTTGTGGATCACATAAGCCAAACAAAACTTGTCCCATCACAACACAAATCATCCCTACATAGTTATACGTATCACATTTCTTTAATTAAAAGTTTAAGTTTTTGTATTATGATGGCATAGAATATAGGGCTCGCCTCTCGACTCGAGAGTACGCTATCGAGTCCCAACTTAGGACCCCTATGGGAAAGATAATGATTACTTAATGACATTCATCATTAAATAATTATTACCCTTCTCGTAGCCATCCTAAGATGGTACATATATGGTTTTGTCAAATGAATAAGCGGACATATAGTTCATGTTTTCCTAACACACATTATCTTAATACTAGGTAGAATTCATCGTATCGATGCTAAATTAAGTTATCTCGTTAATGTCAAGATTGATAAGTAACGTAACTAGTTACTAAGTTATGAAGTATCTCAACCCATAGTGTCGCTACATAACTTTGGTTGTTAGGAATAGGTTTAGTCTATCTGTCTTTTCATTTTCTAGTGATATAATCTAATCTTGATTGTATCATTAATCCCACTAGTTTTTTTATTTAAAGTGTACGTATCCCTTTAAAAAAGAGATATAACCATTAAGTATTAGGACATATTAAGGTTGTCAATAATCGTAAATTTTTCATCACACTTAACATATCATATTTCATAGTTTAATGAAATAGTACATACGTTATTAAGACATCTCTATGTCGTCGTAATATGGTAATGTTGTGAAAGTATGACTATCATCATGACAATGAGATAATCTAAAGTTGTACTATGCAAATGGATTAATTAGTTAATTAATCACGTTACGATTAAGTTAAAGATAAAATATCATCATTTCATAACTTAGTATCGTTGTCCATAACAACTTTGTTTCATTGTTCTCATTTAATTTAACTTGATAATAGCATTGTCTTACATATTGTTGCACCATTTAATAATTAATTTCAGAAGTATACACCGCTATTAAAAACAACGTAAGAACATATTTACATCATACACAAGGAAATTACAAGCAACAAATGTATTTATTAAACTCAATAAGGAAGAATCCTTATTTATTGTAAGTATTACAATAGTTTCCAGATTGCTACAAATATGAAAAATGTCTTATTTAGATCTACGAATTAATGTTTCACTTTTCAATAAATACAATGATTCGTAATCGGATATTCAAACAATAGTACATGATCAATTCACGTGTATAACATCCAACAATCATGTCACTTATCTACTCCATCCTACATCTGAAGGAAAGAGTGAAGATATACATGGTCAGTTCATCGAATTGGCATGGATTAACAACTCTCAATTATGTTGTTAAATTACAATTCATATGAACATCATAAGTTTAACTTAAGATACAATTTAAATATTTCTTATACCTTACCAAGTATAAAAATCAATAGCAAATAAAGTGATCTAATGATGCATACAATGTTTCCAACAACATCTTTTCAAATCATTAAGTAAGATATTTATGTCTATATAACAATAACTTCAATAAGACTAATGTCTCAAAGAATAATCAAATAAAATTATTTTTTTAACTAATGAACTATACATTTTGCACTAAAAATACATTTACCCCTTATCAATATTTCTTGTCCTCAAATAACATTTGAAAGAAGAAAACAAGTTCCATTTCTCAAGGTAATTGTTGTCAAATATCCAACTTGAAAAAAAAAAGGAAAATTGATAAACAATCATCTTTTCATATTACCATAGACAATGTTCTATCCTTATTAAGAATGGTATAAGGAGAAACACAAGTAACATGGTTAACTACAATAAGTCTCCCCTTCCCTTCTAAATTCTAAAGAATGTTCTAAAACAAGAATTCCCTCAATCAATCTACTTGAATAGGATACCAATACAAAGAAGGATTCAATAAATATCTGTCGTAACCATTTAATATATGAGGATTAGGAATGCAAAACATCCAACGAGGGTCACTAAGTGATGCAAAGTATTCGCTAATCGTCGCGTGAGTATCATCGAATTGCATTGGATGTCATTGGTAATTAGTGATGAAGAAGAGACCTACAAAACCCCAAACTAAGCATCAAAACCCTAAAAAAGAAAGATGCATATGAAGAGGTCGAACTGTCCTCGGCGGCCATAATGGTGGACTTACTGAGCGTTGCACTACATTTCAAACCCAAATGTAGTTTTAGGTGTCTGTGTGTGAGAAAATTGTTCCATAGGTGCTCTTGTGCCAATCGCACTTTGTGAAGTATCAAGCAATAACTAGATATAGAAATGTAAATAGATCGTGAATGGAATAAAATCAATTTCCCTCCTATGCAGTGTGATGCAAATGAACCAACCTTGTCCCTTGTGATGGAGCTAGATGGATACAAATGGAGCTCTAAATGCCTTAGATGGAATGCAACCTTAGGTGATGATAGTAGTGCTCTAGTGTTTGGTCCCTCATTATGGTCTCATAACTTTATATTTATATGGTTCTCTTGTTCTAATTTCGTAATTAACCTCGAAAAGGTTGACCACTAAAAATATGGAAAGCTCAAATGGCTAGAAAGTGCCCAAAAGATGAGTACAAAGTGTAAAGAGGATTAGGGCACCCCAAATGGGACCAGGGCAGCTTAGTACTTGGGTTGGATGTCCCGATCAAGGATATGATGAATGCAAACCGACAAAACCGATGGGTGAGTATATGCGGGAGGTCGGAAGTGATGACAGAAAGTAAAGTAAAATGGCCAAAGGACATGGGTTAATTAGTACTTTCTTCACTAAAAACCATATGAATAGTAGTATAAGACCAGGACTAAATAATACCCAAAGTGTGTGATTTTGTGTCTACAAGAACCCTTTGAGTACTTTTGGAATGATATTTGCAATAGGAGTT
Source organism: Taxus wallichiana var. yunnanensis (assembly GCA_018340775.1). Taxonomy (NCBI): domain Eukaryota; kingdom Viridiplantae; phylum Streptophyta; class Pinopsida; order Cupressales; family Taxaceae; genus Taxus; species Taxus wallichiana. Next base: position 644,238,168 of record CM031243.1, read on the forward strand.
TGTAAGAGTGTCATGTGAGTTATAAAGTGACATTGACTTGTTTATATAGTCTTTCATAGGTGAAATATTCTAATAAGGCCGACCCTAGGAAGATGAAACAACCCAAAGAAGATATTCAAATTGAAAATAGAATCGATGAACTTGAGGACTTAGAAGCATGCAAGTCGGTCAAGACCAAAACCCACATCCTGACCCAATTGTACAATTTTGGACAGAGAAAGAGAAATGTAAAACAAGAAGTTTTGACATGAAGCACATAAGTTGTTTGCTTCTTTAATCATTTAATATTCCCAGTGTGATGATGACATAGCATACTTGTAAAGATAAACAAGTCACGAAAGAGTTAGAAAGACGAACTAATTGGATTTAGAAACGAACATTTATATTAGCAAGGAACATGATCAAACTTGGCATTGCACAAGTAAAAGTTACCAAATTTTAGTGTCTACACTAAATTTAAACCCACATTTTTTTAATTAAGTGTATCTTATTAATTAGATTTAACTAGACCTAATTACTACTTGGTGTGGTTAGTTTAGTGCATTTGTGTATCTAATCTCACTACCCACACCTATAATTTACTCATGTGGTATTTACCATGTCTTAAGGATGATCCCAATGTTCTAAGTATCATGTAGACACCTAAAAATACCTTTAAGGTATTTATTAGTTGTTAATTCACTTGATTTAATTATGCTTGTTTATTTGTCGATTATTAGTCCAAATCAAGTTTTATAGACATGTTTGTCAACTTTCGATGCGACCCCTTTCTCTTTCTCAACCTATGAACTCTATCTTGCTCCTCGAACACCTATCAAAAGCATATTGATACTTCTTGGTCTTTCTTTTGGTCTTCATCTAGTCAAAGTGCACTCATCCTCTTCATCATGCCATTTTTACTTTTTGACCATAAATGATACTAGTTTGTACACTAATAAGGTCCTAATTTACATTCGAAATTGTCTATAAATACACAAGCATTGCAGTTCAATTGATACTAAAGAATATCAAGAATCATTGTAAGCATTCATATGATATTAAAGAGAAATCATAATCACACAAATAGATCAAATAATTATTAGAGCATTATTATGGTTTGAAGTTAGTGGTTCATGTGGAGCGCTTGTGGCAAGTGACTTTCCAAATTTTTTTCTATGGTGGTGTTGCTGGAAAGTGTCAAACTCCGGCAACACCCTCCCTGTAAAATTTTCCTCCGCTGCCTGTAATATTTTCCTTCGCTGCCATGGCGTTAGATATTTTAAATATTTATTGCAGTCACTGTTGCGCCTATAAGTGAATTGACCGTCCAGTAATAACCGGCATGACACTGGTGTGCATGCAAAACGTGTTCAGCGCTTGCTAGACCGACTGTATTTGCCTGATTTTTGTTCCACGCGATCACATCAGCGCCAGATTATACTGTTCCAGTGACCATCCTCGACTCCCATCTGGCTGCTGCACAGTTCCGCCGGTCTCCCCAGCTACGTGTGCACCACACTCCATAAATACATCCACCGCCTTGCAATAACTTCACTTAGATCTTTCCTCGCTATAAATACGCCCTTGCATCTGTAAGTTTTCATTCTCCCTATACATCACGGCTCAGAAACTTGTAACAACCTTCTCCCTCGTACACCACGGCTCAGAAATATACCAGGTATGCATAAATATAAGTTTGTTTGGTGTTCAGTCAATGCCTGTGATCTGTTTTTCTGAATATACTCCCAACTTGTCCATTGATTTCAGTCTGCTCCTGTAACTATAATTCTATTTCCATCAATCTCAAGGCGTAATTACCATATTTATAATTTTATGCCAACTTGTATCTCTTACAAACTGTAATCTGCTTAGGCCTGCAGGCTAACAATGCGATTCTTGGCTAAATCTGTGAGGAGATTTGATCGATGGGAGTCTTTTACGGCTAGCTCTGCATTGATGTTTAAGTCTGCCTTGGCACTTTAGTTACAAACAAGCAGCAGTCCTATTTTCTCTTAAGTATTTAGCTTACGGCTTTTGATAAAGCAACTAGACCAAAATTGCCTATTAGAATAGGTGATCAAAAATTGAGAGTTTTTTACTTAAAGCTTATGGCGGTATATTTTTCATGAAATCTGTCTTTTACTATTCTGTACACATCATAGTGCAAGGAACTACAGCTTCCTATAGAATGTGTTAAAATCTGAAGCACTAGGTCTGGTTATTCACAGCCTCAAATTGCTGCATGCAAGCCAGTAGAAAAACCAGTCTTTGCTTTGATTTGTTTGTCAAATACGTGATTACATTTTATTATTCAATGCATATTTTACCACTGTCAAGAGTAGATTAAGATGGCAGCTTATGAACTTTCCTCTGTATCTTTAATTGTTTGGATGGACGAACTCTTTGAAAGGTTGACAGTATGTACAGCTAGATATGGCAGAATCTTTTAGGAGAAATGAATAATGATAATCCAATAGTAAATTACTCACCCTCCAATTATGCATCGTATACCAGTCGACTGGAGAGAGGACCAATGTGGGTCATCAACCATAGATAACCACTTTACATGTTGAAATATATTTAGGATTCAACACTGATCATCTACATTACCCTTTGAAAACCCACCGATGAATGATCTCTGATTTAGGCTCAATCTCATCGAGTTCAGTCTATATGTTTTGCTGTTGATACTTCAAAGCCTCTTTATCTGTTAGTGATAATCTTTATGTAAGCTCTGCTGAAAACTTCAATGAGCATATCTGACATTCCCATAGTTGCATACAGAGAATTATGAATAAAATATATGATATATGATTAGTCGATGTAATTCCAATTTCAGTTTCAACGAGCCAATGTTTTTTGCAATGTATATATATTTCTGTTCTTGTCAGTAGAAGCTAAATTTATACTAACAAAGTTGGTTGTTTTCCCCAGGTATTATGGCCACTCCAAGTGGAAGCCCGTCCATTATCACAATATCAGATGATACCTCTGGTGCCATTGTCGGGAGCCCTCCACTTGAACTGGTCGCTTCAAATGGAACACCACAGTCATATGCAACCCAAGCAACCACCAATGAAAGCTCCATACAAAGTGTCCAGCCACCGCTTGCGACGTCCGTCCATACTTTGGCTACCTCTGTTGCAGCTACATGCTCGACCATTTCTGGTAGAATATCAGAATCCCTCATCCCATCAGCAATGATTCTCGATAGTGATTTAACCGCTGTCTTAGACATGATGCACAAGGTAGACGCAACGTACCTTAGGCTTGACGCATTGTTCACTTTCCTCCGTTCGCTCAGCTACGACCAGTACTACTCTGGCGGCGAGGAACACTCCATTAGAGCTGCATTCAACGCTTATCTTGCATCCCTTTAATTTAAGCCCCTACCTCACCCCTACTACGACCTTGCACTGGTCATACATATGCCCCCATCTTTCATCCTACCCCACAGTAATCTCTTTTTGAAGGCCTAACTTGATAAACCTATACTTGGATAAATATGGTGTACATGTTCCATTTTGAAACCGTCGTCAAGAGTTTTGTGTAATTCCAATTATGATATATAAGATAGAGTTGTTATACATATGTGCAAGATCTCAAGGTGACTCTATTTAAGATGTTCATCATTTGTGAAAATTGAAAACCATGATTGCGATGTTAATTTGTGGGAAGCTAGCACTGCTTTGCTTAAACGATAATTACAAACCGCTTTTTACCGGACAAATTTATCTGTTCTTATGTTTGCAGGTTAGACAGAAAATTGTACAATCTCCTTACCCCATTTGCTAATTCATTTCCATTTTATTTTATTGTTTAGGAACCACCAGCATCGCAGACTCCATTACCCCCAACGATGTTCCTCCCCAACTGGCCGTACAACTGCCGACAACCCACACAGATACTTTGGCGCCGGCTACTCGCGAAGGCCACCCTGCACACTGCATGCAACTCACGCCAATTAAATCGTTAAACCCTTACCAAAGCGTTTGGACTATTGAAGGCAGGGTCATCCAAAAAGGCAACCTAAACAACTACAACACGGAAAAACGCACAGGGCAGGTTTTCAGCTTCGACATTATTGACAAAAGCAACTCAGATATAGTGGTGACTTCTTTCGACCTAGCTGCAACTTCTTACTACAACCAAATACAACTAGGTAAAACATACACAATCAAAGGAGGCACCTTGCGGCCTGCAAGAAAAGCTTACACCAACTCCACAACTCCTTGGGACATCATCCTAGACTTGAACTCCTCAGTAAAGCTTAGTACAAACCAGTCCCTGTAAACATACCGCAATATCTTTTCCGCTTCAAAACAATAGCAGAAATCAACTCCACCCCCGCCAAAACCACCATTGACCTACTAGCTATTGCGCTATCCATTACCGCCCCCTCCACTATCAGGAAAAGTGATAGCACTTTCAGCCACAAACGCACAGTCGTGCTAAGTGATAACTCGGCACTATGTATTGAAGCAACGTTATGGGGCGCTTTTAGTGACAATGAAGGCAAACTTCTAAGTGAATTATGTGCTGCACAGACATCAACCCGACCAGTCCTAGCAATTAAGAGAGCAAAAACTACAACTTTCAAAGGAACAACATTGGCCACAGGCCCTAATACACAAATCTTCATAGATCCTGATATACCTGAGGCTCATGCATTGCGTGCATGGTTTACTTCGCTCACCCCTACAACTACATACCCTTCAGTGAGTATTGCGAAAATTGAGAAAACCGATATTGCAGGCATCAAATCCTCCTCGCACCTAGGTAAACCGCTCACCTTCTCCACCGTAGCAACAATTATACACATTAATATGTCCTCCTTCAGCTATCCAGCATGCACATCAATTGTTAACAACCAGCAATGCAAGAAAAAACTTGACGAAACTGCAAATTCCTCTTGGTATTGCCAAAAATGCAAGCACGCCATCTCCCATTGTGACTACAAATATGCATTACACTTCATCATTGAGGATGGCACAGCAACAACATGGGTAACTGCTTTTGATGAGGTTGCTACATCAATCATGGGTATATCAGCACAAGAGCTACAACTTCTTGCACCTACACCTGACAAGCTTTGGCCTGTTGTTAAGCCAATTCTGTTCCACCGCTATATGTTCACAATATCCGCAAAGCTAGAGGTCTACAAATCAGAAGAGAAAGCCCAATGCACTGTTGTCGCTGCAGTTAAGGACACGGCTTCCAGCATGCAGGAATCCCCACTAGATGCATTCCTCGCAACACCTTAACTATGTATTGCTGAAAAAGATCCTACACTACCTCAGAAAACATATTATACTCATAGGTTACATATAGGTTTTTGCATTAATAAGTTACATAACCTTTAATATTCACGCATGTTGTGCTCAAGTTTTCTAATATTTATATACCGCTCTGTGTTCTTAATATGTCTTTACAATACACGTATTCGGGTGCAATCAAAGTCACTTTATACTAGCAATGCAAATACTCTCAACATACATAGCTACACTTCACTCCAATCAATCAAAAGAACTTTTCTTTTTTGCTTGCATTAACTACGTTCTACACCTACTTACTGCTACCTTTTTAACTCTTTTTTTGCAGGCCTAACACGGATTGAGAAAAATGCACAGGCCCGGTTGAGATACGCAGCCAACAAAAACAACCTCAATGAGCATCGCCGCCATAAAGCTTGCATGAAACGACAAAAGCTAAACACACAAGCACCAACCTATATAGCCAACCATGCCACCCTGCTCGAAGATCGCACACCAAATACGCATACACTCCAAAATACACAGCGCCAATTCCGCCAAAGAATAGATCACCTCCCACCTCCAAACTCATGTTCATGTTGTAGTGAATTATATGTTGGGCTACGTACAAGGCTTTACAAAGGTGCCCATACCTGTCACAGATGCATTGCTGAAAAGGATAATCGCCGCTTCTCAAGTTGGAATAACATGGACCCAGGCACGCAACCTGAGGTGTTATCTTCACTTACACAAGTTGAGGAAATGTTGATAGCAAGGGTCAACCCAATATTGCAAGTGACTCACGCTGTAGGTGGCCAATACAAATATAGGGGCCACACCATATGCTTCCCCCAAGAAGTTTCATCCATAACTAAACACTTGCCTCGGCGCGTCGAAGACTTGGACATCTTAATCATCCGAAGAATCGGAGCAACAAATAAAGCATACGATTGCTTTGTAAGCAGATCTCGTGTTCTGGCAGCATTGCAATTCAAAATAGCTCATGACCCTTACTACAAGGATGTTGTCCTAGACCACCCTGCATTGCATTCCCTACCACATCACAGTACTGATATATCTACTTCCCTACCACACTTCAATTCAGTTATCACCGACAATGCTGAACCACAACCGGAAGCAGAGCTTCACCCAAGCCCCCCGCCAAATACCCACGAGCGACAGCCATCATCTTTTGTGTCCTCCCTCCCTACAGCCACTTCAGAAGTTGACCAAATAACAAATTTCATCAAAGGCAGGGAAAAAACTCCGCTACAGTCAATTGAGTGGCCACGCATTGGTTCAACCCCGGTCAACGAATACAACACTGAGGGCTTGCTATCTATGGCTTTTCCAACATTGTTCCCAACAGGGGTTGCATTGTTCCACCAAGCACGCATCAAGAGAGTTCACATGCATGAATACGCACTACACCTACTACGTTACCATGATAACAGATTTGGAAGCCATCCGCGCTTTCGTTACTACATTCTCAACATTATGTTGCGCCACAGAAGCCAATCAACATCTGCTGTTTTCGCAAAAAAAAATATAGCCGACAACTTGCCTACCACAGTTTCGATGTTGCGCCGACAACTTGCAACCTACCCAGATGCACACATTGCAGAGCAACTAATGCGCTTTGGGTCCAACCTACGAGGAACTAAATCATTTTGGTGCAAGCGCAGACATGAACTCACAGATATGATAACCCAACTAGAAAGCCCTACGCTTTTCTTCACTTTAAGTGCAGCAGATACTAAATGGCCTGATTTACACAAAGCAATGCCGGGAACACCGACGCCGCCATCAACAACTAGCCAGCAGTGGAGGAACGCGAACTTGAACATGCACCCCCATATCGTCTCTGCATACATGGAAAAAAGATTTACAATATTTTGCGAGGAGGTGCTTCAAAAAAATGCATCAGACCGACTACACTGCACAGTGAGCTCACTACCACTTAGATTTTAATACAATACCCCGCCTACCACATTTACCAAGCTAGACCCTCTTTGTGCAAAATACAGGTACGAATGGCAGCACCGAGGCTCGGCTCATATCCACGGCTTTATATGGCTTCCAGATGCACCAAACATGGAGGACCTAAACTGGGACAACCCCCGTGATCTAGATGCGGCGAAGACTTACTTCGACCAATTAGTAACTGCATGGAATCCAAGGGGCCCTGCAAGTGGAGAACGTCAGATACATCGTTCACAGGAAGATGACCCGTGCTTGTTAGACACAAACGGGATACTTACAAACAACCCAGTAGCTGACTATGAGAACTTGTTGAACCGCGTGCAACGCCACACAAAATGTACTGAGACAACCTGCTTGCAGAAAAAAAAAGGGACACTTCAATGTAGATATAAAGCACCTTGGCCACTCCAAGAGTATTCGAGCTTGGGCTTAGATGAAACCGGTAAAAAAAAGTACACCCCTGCACGCAATGATGCACGGGTCAACATACACAACTCAGACATGCTAGCACTATGGCGAGCCAATGTCGACTGCCAGCCCGTTGTGTCGCGACATGCAGTCTTACAATACATTGCAAAATATGCAGCCAAGGCAGAGAAGAAATCAGAAAGCTACCATCACATGCTAACAAGGATATCTAATGAAGTTAGCATCGACCACCCTGCAAAGACGGCATACAGCAAATTCCTCTCTGAGACTATTGTTGACCGGGACATTAGTGCACAAGAAACCTGCCACATGTTACAAAAACTCCCCCTTTCCAATTGTAGCCGCACTTTTATTACCCTATCCGTCGGTAAGCAGGTATTCAAACGTGTCCTGCCAGACCTAGGAAACACATTCCAATTCCCTTCATTCATAGATGCATACATAAAACGCCCTACACAATTAGAGAACACCTCCCTCTTTGAAGCTGCTCATTCCTGGTCCTACAACAGCCAAAGGAAAGTTACTCAATGGCTACAAAGAAGAACCCCTGCTGTCGTCCGCGTATTCCCCCGATACACTGATGTCCCAACCCCAGATGCGATACACTATGAGGATTTCTGCTGGACAGAGCTTCTACTTTATAAGCCCTTTCGGCATATCCAAACAGACATTGGCATCTCCACATCTGAAATAACTAACCATTGGGAAAAGATGAAAAACTCCTACACCCCTTTACATGTGAACAGAGCCACTACTCTAGAAGAAATTGCACCTGGGCCAAGTAGTGACGACAGTGACTCACAAGGATCTGATCCACTGCACGCACAACTATTTGAATGGGAGCATATATCCCGCATGCACCCAACACTCAATACAACAATTGATGATCTAGACATGATAGGCCTCCGTGACTTTGACATTAACCACGATTGGAAGGTTCATTCAATCCCTGCTGCCTTACAAATAAGTGCACCTAAATTCATAGACATCGCCCGCACTGAAAATTCGCCGCCAGTTATTACTCCCCCTACCCATTTAGACACTTTGCAACTATCGTCAAAGCAACACCTTGCGTACTCAATTGTGCTTTCACATGCAACTCAACAAGGAGAACACCCACCATTGAAGATGATCATTCAGGGAACCGCTGGAACAGGAAAATCATACCTCATACAATGCATAAGAAATGAGCTTAAAAATATGGCTGGCAAACTAAAATCTTCCCTCCTTGTACTAGCCCCAACAGGTATTGCTGCATTTAATATAAAATCATCCACTATACATTCTTCCCTCCGAATACCCATCTCCGACATGAAACCCCTCGAAGGACAAGCCCTCGCAATCTTCCAAGAGCGAATGAGTCCCATACGTTATATACTCATAGATGAAATGAGCTTTATAGGTCCTACAATGTTACACAACATCAACATAAGACTTCGTGAGGCATACCCCCAACATAGTAACCACGCGTTCGGTAATTGCTCAATGATTTTGGTGGGAGACTTAGGCCAGCTCCCCCCGGTCAACGATGTACCATTATATGTAGGCAACAAAGTAGAAGCTCCCTTTGGCATGCTTTTGATACCGTGGTCACCTTGGACACAAACTTCAGGCAACAAGGATTAAACTCCACACAACTTGAATTCAGAGAAATGTTGACCAACATCAGAAACGCAGAAGCAACCATTAAGGATTGGTCTCTTCTCATGTCACGTACCAAGTCGTCCATGTCTACCTCAGAGCAATCCACGTTCATAGCTGAGAAGCACCTATTTGCAACAAAGGACCTAGCAAACAAGCACAATAAACAAATGCTAAAATCCTTGCACGTACCAATTGCAATGAGCATCGCAGAACAAAGCAAACATAACTCTGACTCAGACATCAACGACACTCAACTTGACCCGGTAGTTTTCCTATGCACAGGACAAGAGGTCATGTTGACATCTAACTTATGGGTTAGCTCAGGATTGGTTAATGGTGCACTCGGGCAAGTGACAGATATCGTGTACAACCCAGAAACACAACCACCGGACTTGCCATCCTTTGTTGTTGTCAACTTCAAACACTACCAAGGGCCCCCATGGGACATACTCAACCCAACACACTTGCCCCTACCTCCTGTCACACGTGGAAATCGTCGCCAAATCCCACTAAAAATGTCTTGGGGCCTTACCATCCACAAATCACAGGGCCTAACCCTTGACAAGGCCACAGTAGACATCGGAAACGTTGACCGCCAAGGACTAACATTCACAGCAATGTCAAGAGTTCGTTGCATCAACGACCTACAAATCCAACCAGCTTTTACGTTCGAACGCTATGCACGAATGAGAAATACCAAAAACGTAAAATCACGCAAGGAGGAGGAGAAAAGACTTTGCAACGCAGCATTGGCACACGGCGTACAAGACATCATGTAAAAAAAATTCTACGATATACAGTAGATGTTTGAGTGCAGAGCAAAAGTTACATTCTGCAAAACTATTCACATGTCTATATGTGAGGATCCACATTCAACAGGCTTCCAAGCTTACAAATGTTGTTTACGTATGGATGAAAGAAGATTTCAGTATGCTATCCAGTCCATGATCACCTTCACATCCACACTATAATGAATACAAAGAATTCAATCCCTCTCCGGCGTAACTTGCAACTCATTTGCAATTGGGTTCAACGTTATTAAGAAACCAAGTAATAATAAAAAACAAAAAGCTAAACTTAACCCCTTTGTACAGTAAATATATCTCAACGGCTTCTTTTGTCACAGGAAATCCCAATACAAATTTGTTTCACACTTGGGAAAACACTGAAACATATTTTTCCCGTCTTTTGGCGTCATCTGGAGATACAAAATGCGTAGCAACAGGCCAGCAGGTCCATGCCAACCTGATAAAGCATGGATTTGAAAGCCATGAATATCTGTCAACAGGACTTGAAGTTATGTACGTCAAAAACCAGAATTTAATGGATGCGCGGAAAGTGTTTGACAAAATGACTGAACGAAATGTGGTCTCTTGGACAGGCATGATTACAGGATATGCATTGAACGGCAGGATGGACGATGCCTGCCAACTGTTTGACGAAATGCCTGAACGGAATTCGGTCACTTGGAGTGCCATGATTGCAGGGTATGCACAAAATGGACACCGTAAAGAGGCCTTGAAATGGTTTTTGAAGATGAGGAAGGAGGGGATGGAGCTGAGACAGTGGACGTTAGTGACGATCGTGAGCGTTTGTGGGGAGCTTGGCGATGTCGAGCAGGGAAGACAGGTACATAATTGTGTTGTTAAAACTGGATTTTTGTCTTACGTTGCAATTGGGAATGCTCTTGTTACAATGTATGGGAAATGTCGAAGTATAGAGAATGCACAAAACGTGTTTGACATAATGCCTGAACGAAATGTAGTGTCTTGGACTGCGATGATTGCAGGATGTAATCTAAATGAGAGAGTTGAAGATGCATACCAGCTGTTTGACAAAATGCCTCAGAGAAATGTGGTGTCATGGAATGCAATGATCAGTGGCTTTGCCAAGAATGGAAGGCTGGAGGAGGCACGTAGATTGTTTTCAGAAATGCCGAACCCGAATGCAGCTACATGGAATGCCATAATTACAGGATATGCACAAAATGGGTATGGCGAGGAGGCACTTGAATTGTTTTCTCAACTGCAACAAGAAGGCGGTATCAAGCCAGACTGTTATACCTTTTCTAGTGTTCTTCAAGCATGTGCCAGTGTGGCAGCTATTGAAAGGGTAAGCAGATTCATTCGAATGTTATCAGATTGGGTTTTGAGTCTCACGTAGTTATTGGAGGTGCCCTCGTTAACATGTATGCCAAAAGCGGAAGCATTATGGATGCTCACTGTTTTTGAGAAAATGCCGCAACAGAATACAATCTCATGGAATTTGATGATTGTTGGATTTGCTCAACATGGCCATGGTTCGGAGGCACTCCGTCTTTTCGAATTGATGCAACATGCAGGTATAAGACCAGATGCCATCACCTTTGTGGGTGTTTTGGTTGCATGTAGTCATGCAGGCCTTCTGGATAAAGGTAGGCTTTATTTTGATTCCATGAGACAAGATCATGGCATTATACCAGAAGTAGATCACTATGCGTGCATGGTTGACCTTCTTGGTCGCGCCGGGCGCCTTGACGAAGCAGAGTTCTTCATCAACAATATGCCAGTTGAACCCGATGCTGTTATCTTGAGAGCATTGCTCGGTGCCTGCAGAATTCACTCCAATTTGGAGCTAAGCATACGTGTGGCAGAACGGCTTTTGGATCTGGAACCAGAATGTGCATCAACTTATGTACTTCTGGCAAACAGTTATGCTGCAGCTGGTAGATGGAATGATGTAAGGTCAGTCAGACTAATGATGAGAGACAGGGGAATAAAAAAGGATCCAGGGTGCAGTTGGATTGAGTTCCAAAACAGGGTTCACATATTGTAGTAGATGACACATCACACCTACAAACACTTAGTATCTATAAACTGTTGGAGACATTGTCCAAGTAGATCAAGGAAGTAGGGTATGTGCCTGAGACAAACTTTGTGCTTCATGATATTGAAGGGGAGCAGAAAGAACACATGCTCTGCTACCATAGTGAGAAGTTGGCCATTGCTTTTGGAATTATCAATATTCCCGTCGGTGCAACCATTCGAGTTATGAAGAATCTTCGTGTGTGTGGTGACTGCCACACTGCCACAAAATTCATTTCTAAGATTGTTGGTCGAGAAATTGTTGTGAGAGATGCTAGCCGCTTCCACCATTTCATGAATGGTTCTTGTTCTTGCAAGGATTATTGGTGATTTTGGGTTTAACCCTCTCATAGAAAAAAGCTCATCTAGTTTTGCTAACTCCTCCGGGCTCCATCTTTGGAGCAGAGCGAGTTTTCATCTTTGGGAATATGTTTTTGGATATCAGTGCAATTTTAAATGCTATAAGTACAATGCAAATTGCAAATACATAGCATGAGGACCAAGGATGCGAGGTGGGCAAATAATCTGTGTTTCTCTCTCTAGGACATGGATTCAAGTGTCAACAGATTGAATATAAAAATGTTCTTTTATGTTTGGATTGGGAAGGATTAGCATCCTCAGAAAGGCTGCACATACAACCGGTTCACTGCTGTACACAAGAAGATTAATAGGGCCAATCCCTTTTCTGATGTTGGAGAAAAGTCCAGGAATCCAAAATCTCAAGCACACACGCAAATATGACCTGTAATTCTTGCTTGCGTGCTTGTGCATATTTTTGCTTGCCATGATTTCATTTCTTATAGTTTACTGTGCAATTTATGTGGTCCCTGGTCTTGCACCTACCATACCACCAAATTGGAATGTTTTGATCATGAATAAAAGCCTTATGGCCAGTTACAGTCCCACATAAGCCTTATGTCTTGTTTATATGATCAAGATCATTATTATTTTCTTTGCTACTGGGCTTTGGACATGGACCAACAAAGCTATGTTTGGCCAACCATGTAGTTAACAGCATTATATCTTATAAAAAGCAATTAGAGTTTAGGTTGACCTTCAATGTATCTTGAAAAACACACTATTGTTTTAACTATACAAACTAGAACTTCAGATATGAACAGGATTTAAGAAATCAGTGAACAAGCCTTCTCATGAAAGCATCCAGCAAAACACATTTTCTTATCATTTTTATGGCAATAAATGAGGGAAAATGTTACATGATAATATAATGTGCTTAAGAATATGTCAGTACATGCTTTGAATGTGATTTTGATCATTTTACCATTATAAGATTTTCTAAAATTCCTCGTAAGGTTATATTTATGTATCATTACGAGATTAAGAAGGCTGGCATCACCTTTCTTACATGTCATGTACAGATATGAAATTTTATACATACAAAGATTTGCCTATCTTTATTAAAAATTGCATGATCTTGTTGAAATAATCTTTAGAAACCATCTTGGACTGGAAGGTGGGTACCTAATGTTGGATGACTCATCAAGATTAAAACAATTCTGCAAGCAAGGTGATCTTTCAGTTCCTACTAGACCCCCGGGTATGCAATGGGCATGTTGGACTTGAAGGTGCACACCTTACTGGCGAACTTTGTAGGATTTATGAACTATCATTATTACACAGAGTGTCTCCGATCACGTAAATTTTGTGGAGGATTGTCAAGATTGGTCACATGAGGTCTTCTCTTCAGAAATCTTCAATTATATAAATTGCTTTTGGGAATCAGTTTCATCCCTTGGCATATATGGTTCAGAGAGAAATGATAGGCTTTATCAAGATAATCACATTCATGTAATTGCAGGTCGGATTAAATATAAGTAAAATATCAAAAACACAGTCTGAAGAAAGATTTCAAAGCTAGAAATACAATCCATGTGTAATAAATAGTAAGTCGAAGCGTACCTCTGGCCCAGGGCAGATATGGCTTTGCTATAGCAGAGATGGACTTGCAGGTGCTTCTTTTAAAAATATTATATCCTCTTCTAGTAGCCATTCTCCGCCTCCCCCCATGCGATCCCCGACCCCCTGCCCTATATCTCAATGTTTTGAGGTTATTATGTTTCTATTAATGCCGAAGAAGAAAAATTAAATTGCAGGTTTCATGGTCAATTATAGATTGGATTTAAGTGAATTGGAACTTGAATTCTTATGAACATCAGAAGTTAGGGGAATCAAGTACAAGTCAGCCATGATTATTAAAACTCTTGTATAATGATGATACACCATGTACACTTATTGCTAGATTGGAATTTAGATCAATTCTTTATCATGCCACTCCTAAGTTTTGCACAACTATGGGTACCAATGAATTGTCATTGTGCGGGAACCTTTAACCCTAGAAGAGAACCCTAGTGTTTGGATTCTAGAGTGACGAGAACGTAGTAGCTATCAACACCTTTTTAAAATTATTTACTTCAATTTTGTATATGATGTTTTTCATTGTCTTTCAATTTTGCTTTTCAGGGGAATAATGTATATATACCTTATAATCTAACCTTAGTTCTATATGTTTAGTGTGTGAGTTGGAATTGCTTCTACTATAAAATCCTAATATTTACATGAAAATTGGCGGTGAGAATATATGAACCCAATATTTCATGATTCTCGCGACAATGGACATGATGTTACAATGGAAGCGACGCTCCTAAAAATATAGTGGTTGATTGGTCGTGGATCAATATGTTTGAATGCTTGGCCTCTCCTTGCCTCTTCCATAACTTAATCAATCCAAAAAATCTCCTTACATCTAGGACTCTAAAATCTTCATATTTACATAAAACTCAATCCCACATTAATTAGAGGACTTGATCCACAACAAGATATAAACCCAATATGATATAATCATTATGCTGATATAGGTGATGCCACAATGGAATGGAATTGACCCTCCTTGTTATGGAGTTTGTTGCATGTAAACGACTTAAGAAAAAGAAGAAGAAAAAGATATTTTAACGTCCACGAGGCTACCAAAGACAACCTATGGGACTGCATATCTTGCTAAAAATCTTTACTGGATTCAAATCTCCCGTTGTTGAGTTTGATAATCAACTCCCTTGTTTTTTCAACCATATTCTCGCTGAAAATATCTTGAAAGGATGCAGTAGTCACCGTGTCTGGCAAACTGAACCCTAATGTCATTATAAGCATTACACTCCAACATGAAATGTTTCTCCGATTCCACTCCACGGACATGCAAAAGACATGTTCTCTCTTCCCATGCCTCTTTAGGTCTTTTCCATCTTCTTGTTTCACACTTTGAAGATGATGTGAATTAGTTCTCAATTGAGCTATGAAGATCTTTGCTTTCCACGAGATATTAGCCCCTATAAAAGTCTTTTGTTGATGATCACATGTAGAGTTAAATTCCTCCAAATAATACCTCTTCTTTCTCCCTAACAGCTGTCCCCACATAATTCAGCAGAATTTAGCTATAACAAAAGTGTTTATCTCTTGACTATTATTAAGATATGCATTCAAGTAAACTTGTAATAATCCATAAAAGATTAAAGACAATAAAAACACAAAAATATCGTACTATAATAAAAAGAAAACAATATAAACACAAAAATATTGTACTATAATAAGAAGAGGAAAATGAATAACTGAATAGGAACTGCAAACAACCACGCCTTGAGGAGTTACCAATAGAAGTGAAACTTAACCCAAATGCATCGAGGATGGCTGCTACAACCTATTAAGACACGAAATAACAGAAAAAACAGTAAGCGTTAGCGAAACTTAATCCCGCTGTTTAATAAATATATCTCAACAACTTCTACTACAGGTAATTCCGACGCAAATTCGTTTGACACCTTGGAAAACACTGAAATGTATATTTCCCGTCTTTTGACAACATCTGTAAACACAAAATGCTTAGCAACAGGCCAGCAGGTCCACACACACATGATAAAACATGAATTTGAGAGCCATGAATATCTGTTAACAGGACTTGAGATTATGTACGTTAAAAACAGAATGTAATGGATGCGCAGAAAGTTTTTGACAAAATGCCTGAACGAAATGTAGTATCTTGAACTGGGATGATTACGGGATATGCGTTGAATGGTAGGTTGGAGGATGCATGCTATCTGTTTGACGACGTGCCTGAACAGAATTCAGTCTCCTGGAGTGCAATGATTGCAGGGTATGCACAGAATGGGCTGGGGAAAAACGCATTGAAGTGGTTTTGAAGATGAGAAACGAGGGTGTAGAGCAGAGGCAGTAAATGTTTGCGACCATTGTGAGCATTTGCAGAGAGCTTGATGATGTTGAGCAGGGAAGATAAATACATAATTGTGTTATTAAAACTGGTTTTGTGTCGAATGTTGCAGTTGAGAATGCCCTTGTTACAATGCATGGAAATTGTGGATGTATAGAGAATGCACACGATGTGTTTGACAAAATGCCGGAACGAAATGTGGTTTCGTGGACTGCCATGGTTGCAGGATGTAATCAGAATGGACGAGTTGATGATGCATATCAAGTGATCAAAAAAATGTCTCAAAGAAATACAGTCTCGTGGAATGTGATGATTAGTGGTTTTGCTGAGAATGGGGAGATAGATGAAGCGTGCAGATTGCTTGCAGAAATGCCAAAACCGAATGCAGCTACGTGGAATGGGATAATCGCAGGACATGCACATAATGACTCTGGGGAGGAGGTATTTAAGTTATTTTATGTAATGCAACAAGAAGGCTGTATCAAACCAGAGTGTTATACCTTCTCTAATATTCTTCAAGCATGTGCCGGAATAACAGCAATTGAAAGAGGCAAGCAGATTCATTCGCATATTATCAGATTGGGTTTTGAGTCAGATGTATTTGTTGGGAGTGTCCTTGTTAACATGTATGTCAAAAGCGGAAGCCTTGTGGATGCTCACTTGTTTTTGAGAAAATACCGCAATTGAATGCTTTCTCATGGAATGTAATGATTGAAGGATTTGCTCAGCATGGCCATGGCTCAGAGGCACTCCTCCTTTTTCAACAGATGCAACATGCAGGTATAAGGCTAGATGTCATCACCTTTATGGGTGTTTTGCTTGCTTGTAGGCTGTAGCCATGCAGGTCTTGTGGACAAAGGTATTACAATTCCATGAGAAAAGATCATGGCATTTTACCGGGAGTGGATCACTATGCCTGCATGGTTGTCCTTCTTGGTTGCACTGGGCACCTTGATGAGGCAGAGTGCTTCATCAACAATATGCCAGTTGAGCCAGAAGCTGTTATCTTGAGATCATTGCTAGGCGCCTGCAGAATTCACTCTAACTTGGAGCTAAGCATTCGTGTGGCAGAATGCGTTTTGGATATGGAACTAGAATGTGCATTAACTTATGTACTTCTGGCAAACAGTTATGCTGCGGCTGGTAGATGGGATGATGCAAGGTCGATCAGAATAATGATGAGAGATAAGGGGATAAGAAAGGATCCAGGATGCAGTTGGATTGAGTTCCAAAACAGGGTTCACAGATTTGTAGTAGATGATACATCACACCCACAAACACTTGGTATCTATAAACTGTTGGAGACATTGTCAGTGCAGATCAAGGAAGCGGGGTATGTGCCAGAAACAAACTTTGTGCTTCTTGACATTGAAGGGGAGCAGAAGGAACACATGTTCTGCCACCATAGTGAGAAGTTGGCCATTGCGATTGGAATTGTCAATATTCCTTTGGTGCAACCATTCGAATTATCAAGAATCTTCCTATGTGTGGTGATTGCCACACTGCCACAAATTCATTTCTAAGATTGTTGGTCAAGAAATTATTGTGAGAGATGCTAGCCGCTTCCAATCATTTCATGAATGGTTCTTGTTCTTGCAAGGATTATTGGCGATTTTGGGTTTCACCCAATGATAAGAAAAAAGCTCATCTACTTTTGTTCTCTCCATCTTTGGAACCAGCGACTTTTCATTTGTGTGAACAAGTTATTTGGATATCAGTACAATTTTTGATGTTATGGTTGCAATGCAAATTGTAAATACGTAGCATGAAAAGGAGTATGGGGGATGGGAAAATACTCCTGGTTCGTCTCTTTAGGACATGGATTCCAGTGTCTGGATCTTGAATGCAAAAATTTGTTCTTCTTGTTTTTTCAGAAGAAGTAGCATTCTCATAAAGGCCGCAAATATAATCTGTTTCATGCTGGGTACAAGAAGATTGATAAGGTCAATCTCTTTTCTAATCTTGGACAAGAATCCGTAGGTTCAGATTCTGAAGAAAGCATCTAAATATCATCTGCTGGTATTGCTTGTGTACTTGTGTGAATTTCTTCCATTTTATATTTTGTTTGACATTTTCATTTCATCAGCAGTTAGAGTTGGAATAATATGCATTGCAATTTTGCTTCATAATTCTGCCTACCATTTATTGATTTCTAATATCTTACAATGCAACTTTAATGGTCCCTGGCATTGCACCTACCATGCCACCAAATTGGCATGCTTTGGTCATAAAGTTATAACCAATTTCAAACTCGATTCGTACATGAGCATTATGTCTTGTGTATATGATCAAGGTCATTGCGATTTTCTTTACTTGTTTGTTTTGGACATGAACCCAGTGTCTGCAGCTGGAATGCAAAAAGCTGTTCTTCATGTTTTTTTCAGAAGAAGTTGCATTCTCATAAAGGCCACAAATATAATCTGCTTCATGCTGGGTACAAGAAGATAGATATGGTCAATCCCTTTTCTAATCTTGGACAAGAATCCACACATTCAGATTCTGAAGAAAGCGTCCAAATGTCAGCTGTAGTTCTTGCTTGTGTACTTGTGTGTATTTCTTCCATTTTATATTTTGGCTGACCTTTTCATTTCATCAGCAGTTAGAGTTGGAATAATATGCCTTGCAATATTGCTTCATAATTATGCCTGCCATGTATTCATTTCTAATATTTAGCATGCAACTTTTATGGTCCCTGGTGTTGCACCTACCATGCCACCAAATTGTATTGCTTTGGTCATAAGGTTATAGCCAATTACAATCCTGATTCCCACATAAGCCTTATGTCTTGTAAATATGATCGAGCTCATTATGATTTTCTTTACTTGTGGGTTTTGGACATGGACCAACAAAGCTATGTTTGGTCAAAGATGTGGGTCAACAGCATTATATCTTATGAAAATCAATTAGAGTTTAGGTTCACCTTGCATATATTGTTGATCACGCATTATTGTGTTTAGCTGTAAAAATGTGATATGAACAGGATCTGAGAAATGAGTAATGAAGCCTTCTCATGAAAGCATCCAATAAAACACATTTTGTTAACATATTTATGGCAATAATGAGGGACAATGTGATATGATATGATAATGTGCTTAAAAATATGTAATTGCACACTTTGAATGTAATTTGAATGAATTGTGGGATATTTATGAAACCAAAAGGTTTTGGTCTAAGGTTTGGGCAAAAAGGGCTTGGTTAAAATGGGGACCGTCATGGCAAAAATGTTCTGTAAGCAAAGTTCTTGAAAAATCTGAAATGAAGTTATTAATATTGTCAAGAGTTTGGGAATATTGAATGTATTATATTTTTTTACTATCGTTAGTTTTTGCTTTTAAAGATATATCTTGGTTTGGTTGTACATAAAAATTCTAGGAATATATGCTATAATGATATTTGGATCTCCAAACTGAAAAAATCTAAAGATTCTATTAGAGTTTACAGGAGAATCCACGATGAAAAACGAATGCACGAGCAATTGCAGAAATTGAAATAACTAACAATAAGATGCAATATGATCAAGAACTCACAAGGCAATAATGGCTCCAAATCAATTCATTGCTCCATATTCTCCATATTCCATAGGATAGACTGATGCAAGTCAAGTACATATAGGTGGTGAATGTGCAACCTCCTCCTAGATCAGTGGGGAATAACTCTCACTAACTAATACTAGAAGTAGAGTTGACTCCACACAACTAGTAGGCTAACTCAATAGAACTGGTAAGCTAACTCAACGAACTAGTAAGTTAACTCAACACAACTGACACCTAAGCAAGCATATCCCATGAGTGTAGGAAAGCTCCAAGTAAATAAACAAATACAAGGAAAATGAATATCCTACACTAACAGATTCTGTTAACTTTCACCCTCCAAGGTGCTATTGTGTAGTGTTTTATCCAACTGATGAAGAATAGATTTGGGACCTGTTTCAAGGAGAAAGTGGCAGGTACCTGACTAGATGTAATCTAATAATAGGCCTAACAGGGGAGGAGTACAAGAAAAGGAAAGTGCAGAGAATGGGCTAGAATTTTATAAGAAAACAAGCGGGAAGAAAATGCTGAATTAGACGCCATTGGGCGGGACATTTTTTCTTCAAAAGGGACTATGAGGTGCCTAGATAAGAAATAGCATGGTGCACACCTGGACCTAGCAGAAATTCCGTGGTTTCTATGCTTCCTCTTTATGCAAGGATTAATTCCTCCAAGGGTGCTCTGAATGCTGAAGGTATGATGGGTGATGCTTGAGTTTGTTGGTTACTTTTTATGCATGACATCTTTGTAGTTTTTTCACTTCAGAGTTTAGTTGGATCATGGTGCAAAATTCAGATGTTCATTGGTAGATTTATGGGTGGCATTTTGTTCTTGCATGTCACTAGGACACCGCATGTATTTATGATCAGTTTTGCTCCTCTTTCTAGTAAACTGTTTGTCATGTTTGAGTTTACTGACAAGGCATGTATTAGAGCTTGTGGTAGGTACTATTTGACTGTTCAGAGGTCAGTGGTAGGATTGCTATGAGTTCTGATTTGGTTACCATTATCCATAGTGATGCTGCAATTTTAGCTGTACATATGCATTATATGTAATATGCCAAAAAGAAGTATAAGACAGAAACAAAAGGACAAATTTATAAACTCAAATTTATCACTAGATAAGTTTTGTTCCTTGTTAAATTTTCAAGATAAAATTAAAGATCCTTAAGTTTTGCAATTTCATCCTGGATTACCTTGACATCAAGTCTTAAATCAATTCATTATTGCTACCACCAACATAAGTGCTGAATCAATTCATCTCGTTGATTAAATCTTTTAGCATCCACCAACTACATTCTCCTCAGCTATGTGGTCAACTTGACATTGACAAACTATAGATCAATAACCCATCCACCCTTCTTTTTCTTAAAGTATTGAGAGCGAAAAAACAGCGATATTGTTTATTGCTACAAAAAATGAGGCAGAAGTAGGCATTTGGAAGTCTTAAATGTAATATAATGATTTTTGCTAAGCTGCACAGTTAATTATAACTCTTAGTTGTAGTTTCATGTTAGAAAATATTACAGGAATATTTGATGTTGTAGATTTAAAATTGCACATGAATTTTATTGTGTTTTCTAGCCATAAGTTGCCCCGTTTCAAATTTTAGTCCATTTTTGCAAGTATGGTGGCTTCAAAAATAAATTACTCATGAGATGGGAGAATTTATTCCCATTTAATTGTGAGCCAATTTTCTTAAATCAACTAGACTTGAGACTGGCATCAGAAGACACGGCTTTTTGGTTTGAAATGGACAGAATTAATTTAGAGTCTCGTACATATCAGAATCCAGTTATAACATTCAGAGTTGTCTACAAGATTACTCCTATAAGGATATGGCCATGTCTTCTCTGATGCTATTTGTTGTATTCATCATCCTTGTGGGAAACTTGAAAGCTTATACTAAATTTCCAAGGAGTTCGCTAGCCCTAGTCTCCCTTGGGCACATTATTCATCGTCGTGTTTTTGTATTGCAAATCGGAGGTTCATAGGTATATAGAAAAGGACCGTAAATTTTCGTTAAATACAAATTGGATCTTTGCTGAACAATGTTGTACAAAAAAATTATGTTGTGCACTTGATTGTTGAACTATATTGAAGCAATTTAGAGATACTATTTTGAATGGAAAATTTTGATAGTACTTTCAAGTGCATCTAAATTGCGGCGTGTTTTGTATTAAAAGGAAATGTCACCCATTCCATGCGTGGAAACATTATGCTAACCATAATAATATCATTAAAAAAATGATGTGTATCACAAAATAACATCATTGATCATAATACATTATTTCAAAAGGTCCGCCCCTTTGAAAATTCCCCACACTCTACAGAAGTAACATGGCTTTCAGAAGATGACAGTCGGTGTTGTTGCTCTTGTTGAGAATCTACTACAGCAGGTGTTACAGGCATGGTTTTCAAGGTACCTTGCTGAATAAGGTAATCCCATCGGTCTTGTATCAAATAAAATGCCCCGAGCACAGATACCTCGATGGAAAATAGAACGTTGAGTGTCCTTAAGCTTGTCGAGCTCATGAGCTCATATGATTGAAACCCAATATAAGTATTCACAATCCCCAGTATTACTCCTCCAGTTCCTAATATCCAGTGTGAAAAGTACCATAGGCATCTCCCTTGCATGCCCCTGAGGTTCAAGTAAAAGTCAGTATGCAATGTTTACATTCCATTATAGTATCTTCTTGTTTAACGACCGATGTCTGATATGTGATGCATGCATGATGATGTAAGTATCAAGTTAATATAAACATTGAGCAACTCTCTTCAACAATTATTGACATTTTCGTTCTAGAAAACTCAATCACATGGATCAGATCTCAAAACCCCTCAGCAAACAAAACGAGACTACTATTCCTGTCCAATGTGTCTTGTACTATAATGGATTATTAATATAAATTTGGAGCTCTTCCTAAAAGGACACAGACAAAGAAGAGAAACTCAAGGAGAGAGAGAAGTTGATGAGGTTCGAACAATACAACCTTAATGGAAAAATATTGACTAGATTTCTAATACTATCCTAGAAATGGTGAAATGATAGGTTAAAAATTGGTCCTAAGACTTGAGATAAAATATTTCTTTGGCAATTTTGTTTCTTGGAACTTTGTTATTCCTATTAATAAATTTTAACTTAAAGAGGACAGTCACTGAACCAAGAAAGGATGATGACGTGCATATCTTAACGCAATGAACTAGAGATGTGAAGGACTGTTAAGATACAAAGAAATAATTTTAAGAAGTATACTGAACTTGTATTACAATCCAAAGCTTTAGTATGCCAGAGAAGAAGTTAGCAGAACCTAAGAGGAATGTGCAAAACAATAGAATGTCAATGGCCATTAAAGTTGAATGCTAACTATAGATTAGATGCTGAAACTATTCCATTCAGAACCCAATTTCACTTTCTAAAGACAATTTTTATTACCTGGAACATCAAACTGACATAAACAATTTTTTGACTCGTGTGCAAGGGAGCTCAAACTTGAAGATACAGCCGAAGTAATAAAATGCTTAAGGTAAAATTTACTTGAAAGTTATTTAGATAACAAACAAGCATGCAGACAACAGGGTACTACTCTGCTAAAATTTATAATACACTTATTCGTATCAAAGAACAGTCTTAACAGAGTTTCAAAACAGAGTAAAAGGGTGTGATTGTGCTTACTAGTATAGCCAGGATAACAAGTGAAACATTCTAAACAGTATATCTGAGATCTAGGAAAGATGAAAACTAAGTGCACAAACCATTCTCATGATATTCATTTGAGAAAAACTATTAGGAATGATTGGTGTTATAGGCAATAGAAGTAAAGAATATATATTAACACATCATGCATATACATGGACATATGTATATAACCTTAATTTACCTTTGAGGCCTCAGGAAGCCCACGATAGGTTGAAGCCATACAATTATGTACAGGCTGAGGCCTAGCCTTTGATGGGTGTAACAGAACTCGTTATTGAATTTGATCAGAGATATAATTGCGCCAACAGTTGCTAGAATGAGTGCCAAGGTCTAATTGCACATTAAGGATCCACATATTAGGAAGATTGAAATGGAAGTTGAAAAAGAGCTCAGATGATTAAGGGCCAGTAGGAGGTAGCAGCTTCCTACCTGAAGACCAACGTGGATATAAAACAGAACTTCAAGCTTTCTGGTTGAGCCCTGCTGTTTGGTAGTCCTGGACATCCGAATCAGTATTATGGCTACAGGCATGAGAAATCCCATTGATGCCCACATGAGGAATCCATGTGCCTTCTCATATGCCAGTGATTTCTGCAAAATGGCATTATATGTCAAGAAAGCAAAAGCAAATGGTATACATAGGGAACATTAAAGTACACTACGGAATGGTGAAAATTTACTTCAAACAGTGTACTTTTGAAACCAGATAGTCACTTTCCCTTTGTGTATGTGTGTCAAAGCAAGTATGCTCCATACAACGTGAATGTATTTAGATATTACCTTGGCAGCAAAATGCTTCCCATGACCTGTGTGGTGAAACGACTTATCCAGAGCTGTTACACTTAGAACAAGACTTGCAGCCATGAAAATAAAGAAACATTGCAGTCTCCCCATGGTTGTGAAGTATACCAAAGGTGGATCTTCTTGGCCAGCCAGGCAATATGAGTATGAAGACCCAGTCCAAACCTAACAGCAGTGTGGAATGGGGCTAGTAATTTTTAGGCCAAAATCTGCTTGTTAATGGTATCCTGTATCCTCCGTTCTTTACTGCATGGCAAAATGCAGAAATAGTATCAATCACCCATCAAGGAAATGATTAAAAATATAGGCAATATTTGGTTTAAAACACCACACTCCTTGAGGCTTAACTTGACACAAACATAGTAAAGTTAAAACCAAGAAATTGAAGGCGACAATTTATCTCAATAAGCATTTCTAAAGTAGATTATAGAGGCTAAATTATCAGCATTTTTGGAGTGAAAATAGACATAAATATAGGTGTCAAAAAAATTAAATTCAAAGGGTACAACTTAACACCGTGAACATTTCAAAGTAGTTCTAGAAGTACTTACGTTCTTTACCACTTGAAGAGTTTTGTCTCTTTAAACCTCTTTCTGCGTTTCACTCATAAACCCAACAGTTGTATTGAATATCACAAAACCGAGGGATCAAATTTAAAAGGCAAAGTTATCCATCTTCTCTCAATGTGAAAGGCTATTAGCAATGCAATGTTTTTCTCAGCAACCAAAACTAGAAACACCAATTTTTGTTTGCAGATTGCAGGCTTGCCCTGCTTTGGCAGAATTCTAGACCATGAAACCAAGGATCAAATTCGAAGGTAGAGGTCTGCCATCAATAATAGTGATGGACTATTAACTTCCAAAATCCTTCAAAAATTATTTAAACAAGCCACAATGTCAAAACATATTACAAACTGGATGCACCATTTAGCCTACTAAAACCTCCTTAAGTTCTCAGATCTTGCAAATTCTAGACCATGCTAACAAGGATCAAATTTGAAGGTCGAGATCTCCCTTCAGTAATGTTGAACTATTTAAAATTCCAAAATCTTGGATTCCAAAAACTAATAAAAAAGCAACAACGTCAACTTGTTACAAATTGCATGCACCATTTAGCCTATAAAATCACCCAACTTCTCAGATTCAATCCATCTATGCCTACAAACAACTGGAAAGCAGACATGACAGTCACTGAAAAGGACTTTCAGCAATGCATATGATATCACTGAAACATATCAGACCCAATGCACAACACCCAAAAGCAATGCCACCCTCCGCAATCAAAAGCTTCTCTGAGGATGATGATTTCATCCCATGGCCTAGACTGACCATATAAAGCAATGTGACCCTTCTTGGAGAATACATGATTTTGCCTTTTTACCAGCCTTTTCATGCACAATGGATTGCTTCAAACATTCTGATTGCCTGCCTGACCCCACACAGCACTAAAAAGTTTCAGCTCCTTTTTTTATGTTGTGGATTGTGGGTTGGCAGGAATGTTTTAGTCTGTTTTATTGACATTTGAATTTGTCCTGAAATTTGTACTGCAAAGTAAAAAGTCCCTGGATAACAAGAAGTCAACCATCTTTAAGGACAGAGACTAGATGGGTACTTTGAAATATTATCAATAGTGTTTCCTGTGGTGTTGTGACAGTTGCTGACTGTCCACCATTGATGGAGGAAGATATTTTAGTCTGTTTTATTGACATTTGAATTTGTGCTGAAATTTGTACGACAAAGTAAAAATTCCATGGAATGAATAAAAACAAATCTTTTTGAGATCAAAAAATAGATGGGTTCTTTGAAATATTATCCATAGTATTGCCTGTGGTGTTGTAAGTTACTGACATTCCACCATGAGTGGAGGAGAATATGTTCGGCTTTATCGTATTTGGAGCAGCCTTTTTGATGTATATGGGACTGGTTTTATATTTGAAACATTTTTGTGGGTATCCAAACTGTCTGTCATTTACTTTACTCATATTGTAGGATGTTTAGACAGATACTGATGTGGAACTAAACGTACCTGTCACAGTATATACACGAAGACAATTTTAATTTCATTTTAAATATTTATAATGGAAATAAACAAAACGTGATATGATAGATATAGTAAAAAAAAATTTAATATATTGTGAACGGTGTCACCAGGTGGTATAATTATCTCCAATGTTATTGGTCACATGAGCGGCAGTTTTCTATTGTGGTTTTCATTAGGGTTGTACATAGATTTAAGGGTGGTCCCATAGAGTTGGGTTTGTGAATTTAATTAAAACTATTTCATTTCAATTTATATTTATATTTTTCTAATATTTATATTTGACCTTGTTTATTATAAGATTGTTCATTTTTTAGAGAAGGTATTATCATATTCTTGACATATTAGGTTGATTATTAAGTGCATTAATAATTGACTTGCTTCAACTTAGTGTTAATATCTCGAAGAGTATTATGGAATTCTTGCATGAATAATTGACCTTCTTTTAACTTAGTGACAAGGTCTTAAGGGGTATGGCATTATTCTATTCATGATATATTAGATTATTTTTCTTATTTCATTCAAATATTGGTGTATTTTTGTTTATGTTGATACGAGGGCAATAATTGATCTTCTTTAACTTAATGCCAAGGTCTTGGCGGGTATCTTTCCCAATACCATCCTTTTTCTATCTCTCTAAATTTATATTGTGGTGAATGGGGTGACAACTACACTTAATCATCATCCTCACCAATTAAACTTGACCCTTTAAAAACTTAATTATTTATACTTATAAATTCCTAAATATTTGTGTTTTGCTATATCAAAAATGGATTCACCATTCAACTTTAAAATTCGAATAAGATGCTATATATAAGACTAATTAATGGTTTAGGTGTGGAGACTAATTATAAGACTAATTCATTTTTATATAAATAATTATGTCACTTGATATAAGATTAGTTGATACAAGTAACTAACTAATTAATGGTTTGGGGTGTTTTGCTATATCAAAAATGAATTCACCATTCCAACCAATATTATTAGACTAATTAGTTACTTACTTTAAGATTCTAAGTAGTTACTTTTTTCTCCTAAGTTCAATTTAGAGCCGTCTAAATTATGAGGCATGGGGTTGAGATAAGTGTTGGAGTCAATAAATACTTCAAAGTCTATATTTTAAGAAAAAAATTCAAATTACAAGTATTTTCAATTCATTTTATTTGGTCTTCAATTGGTTTATTGAAAATTAGAAGTCCTCTTGGAGTCAATCATTTATACATATTAATTATCTCAATGCATATAATTTATATGAGTAGTTGAGGATGGTGGTAGAGTGTAGTACTTGTGAAATGTAATCAAATTATAGTGAAAGAAAACAACCCAAAAATTATGACATCTTAAATACACAATAAGATTGGGAATAATTTAACTAATGGAAATTATCTATCACCAATAAACTAAAAATTATGAAAAAAAAATCTTTCAATAAATAAAATTATATAACAAATTCAAAATAAACACTTCAAAATCAAAACTTAATAAATCAATATTTAAGATACAACCCAACTTAATTATTTGTATAACATAACCAACATGTAATAGTCACGTACAACATCTTAAAAGCACACAATCATCATATTCTCAAGTAACATATATCATTGGTCCCAAGGCCATGTTCATCACTGTTATGTCAATCTCAACCTCTCGCCTTGTTTCTTTATCAACCCTGTAAAATACCGCACTTATCCATTCCAATGGGTGATATAAGGTAGTAAATAAACAAATAATTGGGATGGGCCTAATGTGGCGATCTCCATAATTATATGTTCCTAACTTCTCTGGTATAGAATTTTCATGATTAAATATATTCTATTTCAATGAAAGAATTTGAGGGCAGTTGACACGTTTTATCATGGAATGTAAAGATGGTGATGCTTTAACTTTCCCTTTTCTATTAATCAACGTAGCATATATTAAAATGATTATTTTTTAACAAGCTAGAGATATATATTTGCTTTTCAATAAATTATTATTTTATAGAAATTTATTTAAATGTATTGGTCATCAAAGATGCCTTCATGAAGAGTCTTCCTTCTAACAACATTTTCCATTAGCTTGAGTGGTTTTTAAAATAACTGGAATACAACTAATCATGATTAGCAACCCACTACAACTAATTCTATTTCTATTGATATCGTTCAATAAATTAGATATGGTTGTACTTTTGAAATGTAATTCTTGTTGGAATAATTATTTTTTGATTACGAGAAATAAGATTTTTAGAGTATTATAAAATTTTGTTGTAATTTAAATGATAATTGTCAATATAAGTAGTGGTTCAAAAGATTGTTGATGTAGGAGTATCCACATTCACTTCTAATCTTACATTAATAAAAAATATGATAAAATATGATAGAGTAGATGAATACGCTAAGACCAAGTATGTGTCGTTTGTTTCAACTTTGACTAGTGTTTTTACATAATTTTGCTTAAACATATATATTATGTTGTCCATTTTGGGTCTATATGTTATATATTTGTGAAGTTTTACATTTATACATATCTATGTGTCTGTCAATATTAGAGTGCCTAAGAAAGATCCACAATACTATTTTGAGTCCGCAGACAACCCTTTTAAGAGAATGTGTAACCATATGGAATTATAATAGAAAACTATGAACCTTCAAACACATACAACATCATTTGAGATGTTTTGAGGATCAAATTATGACGGAAGACTTATCTTGATGTCGTGCCCCTACATGTGAAATTACAAAGTCATTAGACTACCACACAAGGAGTCCTTTAAATATAGGTGCGTGAATTTTGGTGCTATAACATATAAACTTCTTTGATGGCACAAATGGAAGAATTTGTTTACACCCTAAAAATATAAATAGGAATTAGGATGTAAATAATGTTACATTTGAATATTCTAAATAAAGCAATCCATATTAATCGATACCCATAATAAAGCTTTTAATATATTGTATTATGATAAAATGAAATAACAACTTAAAACATAGGAAGGGATAAAGACTTAACTTTGTATAGAGACACATAAATGGTTTGGGTGTAGAGACTGGTTGAAATGAATGATCTAAACATATAGATGCTTTGTTTCTAAAATTGTAGCTAGAAATTGTTCTTGTTTGGAATCGTATAGATTTGGCTAGGGCATAGTAAGGTATGGTCCTACTTCATATGGTTTCAAAAATATAAATGGTGGAGCTTTGTAACTTCACTTTCTTGTCCTTTGGTTTGGAAATGTTTGTCGATGTTTGTTGTTAGGATCGCACACCTTCAACACCACCCGTAATGAATGCAACAAATAGAAACCCTAGTTTCTTACGACAAAATTCAGAACCAATTAGATAACAAAATGAAAAATTTGTGTGTGGGTGAGGCTAGACTAACCTTGGTGGTTAACCATTGTTGAACCAATCCAAGTGTTGCCATAGCATCCCCTCGAGCATGATCACGTCTCATGTAGATTTCGTAGTGTCAATGCAAGTAGTGTATGCAATCTAAGGCAATCCCTTATGTGTGTCCTTGTGTCTCTTGATACAAAGATAACATGCATAATTATAGAATAAAGAATGTACACCCAATGTGGTAGTAGTGTGATGTGGCATGATTTAGATGCTAAGAACAATCCCTTTTGTCCCTTAAGACCTATAACAAAGTTTTGTGTGACTTTCTCTTGTCAAGACATGGATCTAGGACCTTTTCATGCTTAGTAATGAAGGAAGTTAGACTCTTTAACCTAGTTTGAGTGTTTCATGTCTATGTGATAGTTGCTCTAAAGGTTATACGACTACTTTTGGAAAATTTAGGAGAGCCTTGAGTAATTTAGTGTTGATATTTACAATGTATGTTTATGAGAATGTCATATGAATTATAAATTGCATTTGAATTGCTTATATAGGCCTCCAAAGGTTAGGTATTCACATTATGACTTACCTAGGAAGATGGAATGACACTCATAAATTTTTAAAATAGAAAAAGAGTTGTTAGGAAGAGGTATGAGAGGCTGCAGGTCATCCCAAATTGTAATATAGCACGACCCTATTTTGTACGGTCCCATACATGAATTTTCATTCACGAAAAAGCTAGAGTCTGGGAAATATGCTCAAGGTTGGACTTATGCTTTGGAAAATTAATATTGTATGAATGAACAACAAATAAGTGTGTAGAGATTAACAAGTCATGTGTGTGTGAGAGAGAGAGACAAGGATATGCCAATGTAGCTTAGAATGTGAGAATTTGACTTAGCATATATGTAATCACCCTAATAAATTTTAATTAGGTTAATGAATGATACTCAATAAATAAGATTATAAATACACTCAAATTTATGCTACATATTATATAGAAGAAGTATAAAACACAAAAACACAATATCTAACAAATGCATGCAATTTTAAGCGTAAACATGATGAAAAGAGGCACTTTGATGGTTCTCAAAGTTGTTCAAGTAAGTCATGATTGATCTAGGCAGAACAAAATCTTGGGCTGGTCAAATCATTTTTGGATCTAAAACTCTCTTTCAAGACCATCGAAGACCAAAATGGATGGTATGGTATAGACCAAACTATACTATTTTACACCAGAGGAAAAAAAGGATATGCAAGTAGTAGTAATCATTGTGTGTCACTGATTTTCATTGTTTGGTATGTTCACCTTCGCATAAAACCTTTCATGTCGTGCTTGAACTTGCAAAATAAAAACACGCTTAACCAATCATTAGCTCTAAACATAAAGATGTAAATGCTTGAATCAGATTGACCTCGAGAGTCACCCCATTCATGAATCATTGAGTATTGTACTACATTTTAGATTCCATGTGGTTCTCCTAATGCTTTGTGTTGATGTGCATGCAACTAACCCTTGACCTAGTTTGGCCCTTGTGCCTCAATACCGATAGTGGACTATGCTACTTAATCTAATAGAAACCCTTTTGTGTGGATGATAAATTTAGATTTATGCATGTAGACACCCTAAAACTCCATACATATTTCTATGACATTGTTATCCAATTAGAATTAATTAAATTACTTATATCTTACCACAACATCCCCCTTTGGAATTAATTAAATCAATTCCATCAATTAAAATCCCCCTTAGAATTAATCATTCTAGTGCGTCTTTGGAATTAATTAAATTAATCCCTACACCCTTTTAGCTAATATAATTAAATATTTAATTTAATAAATGGTTAATTATTCCCTCACAATTAAATACTAATTAATTTAGTTATTTAATTAAATTCTTTTATCCACTTCACTCTACTTCTAGAAGCCTCTGATGGTGGAGGTAATAATAATGTACGTGCAACAACTTCTCAGATGAATTCAAAGATAATGATTACCCCTATAAAGTTACATTTGCATGCATAGACATGGTCATCTTACTATTTCAAGTAATTACAATTATTACCTTGGAGCCAATTTAAACCTGAGATCCACTTCTCATGGCTCTCCCCTAAGCTATAAAATCCAACCATTCCCTTTGTAAATCTATCCACGAGCTTTGAGAAAATTGCATCCAACTACTTTACTTGCCAATTTGACGCCTCGTATCCTTGTGAAAAAACATCTCGTAGCATCTGCAAACACATTTGGAGAGTAATATCAAATAGCACCCACATTCCAATATTTAACATGATCAAACAATCTTAAAGCTTCTACGGTCTTATCTTGAGGTTTGCAAGAAGTCTATAGTGAAGGTATAATCTGTTATTTGTTTATTTATCTTACGTATGCGTGATTTTACTTGTTTACATTCTGGCACACCCGGTGGGATAGCCCATGTTGCATGTGCCTATTATCTTTAAATAGTTATTACTTCGCAAAAGCACTTTACAAAGGGGCAAATGTAGACACCCCAAAATTACACACTAGTTCCCAATACTATCCCAGTTTGCATCCTAGCTCATATCCCTTTGCGATTGATTAATCAAATTAATTAATCATGTACATTCACCCCCGATTAATTAAATTATTCCATAGTACACTTTAGATAAGTTAATTAACATTTATTAAATAAAATAATTATGTTGCACATTATAGCTAATTAAATTAGCTACTTAATTAGGAAAGTACACCTATTTTCCTAGTCAAGCTCGTCGCTTCACTAGCCTAGTTAACTCAACTTGAACTAGCTTCCTCCTTCCAATCAACTCGCACTTGGAACTCAAATTCCCAACTCCACTTAGACTCCACTTCTATATTCCTATAAGTATGGGGGCAATTTGATTGTAGTGCAATTTAATTGTTGGATGTAACTTCTTCCATTCCAAATGTTTATTGCCCTTTGAAAGCTCGTGACTCCCAAACTCAGCCATACTTTTTATTCCCAAATGATTACAATTATGACCTGGAGCTTAGTCAAAATTACATCCACCTTTCATTGCCCTACCCTCAGCTATAAATGCGAGGTCATTTCCTTCACAAAATCATCATGGAATACAACAAAGTTCTTCCCATTTGTTGTTCGAATCCTCGTGAAATATGCTCGTAGCATATTGCAAATCCACCTTTAACGGCCATATCAAAGAGCATCCACATCTAATCTTCAACAAGATCAAACAATCTCAAAAGCCTCCACGATATTACTTTGAAGGTTTTGCGGCGAAGAGCTTTAGGAATGTTTGCACATTTGTTTTATTTGTCTTTTGTTTAGTTAGTTTTTCATTGTTCGCATTTTTGGCACACCTTGGGCCATCCCACGTTCTTTTTTCATTTTAGTGTATCATTTTATGAGTTAACTTTGTTTGTGTGTTTTTTGTCTTATTCTAACCTTTATGTCAAAAATTTAGGTCCCTAGGTGAAGCACATAAGCTAAAAAATCAGAAAAACCAGCTTTTTGGCCATATTTTAACGTTTTTTTTTTTAGAATCGCACATGCTAGTGTGCACTATGCATGTGTTAGCATTCATTTGCACACGTTTATGTCATTGTATACATGCTACCATTACAAAAAAACATTTTTTTACACTAGCGCACACACTTGAATGCTAACACACCGGTTGAATCCTAGCGCATGAAATAAACATTCTTTTTACATCACGCGTTCACATTACATGCACTAACCTATCACTTTGTGTGTGCTTGAGTGCAACCCATCTTTCGAATCCATAATGTTTTCTCTTGAACTCGAATTGACTCCAATTTTTTTACGGAAAGGTTTTGAGATGAATTATGCAATGAACACATAATTTTGGGATTTAAAATTATGTAAAATTCATGGTTTCATTTATCCTAACACTTATCATTTTGTTTTGCATGTTAGGTTTGTTTTTGCTCCAAATTACTAAACCTTGTGTGTATGTTTCCATATTAGTTTTCTAATGTCATATTGATCAAAATAGTGCTTAAATTTGTAATATTTAAAAAAATTGTATAAACATAACAATATCGTGTGTATGCTCTTTCCTTGTTATTAAGGGAAAATAGTTTTGAAGGGACTATACCCTGTATACAAAAGGGCTCAAAAGCCAGATATCAGAAGTGAGAGAAACAACCCAGAGAAGGGAAAACAACCAACCTCAGAGGGCTCATCAGCCAGATAAAACAACATATTAAAAGAAAGGATCCAGTCATACAATGATCCAAAAACAACAGAAGAGATCAAAAAGCAAACAATAGATATCTATCATAGAATATCTCCACCAAAAATAGCTCCAGATCCGCCAGTCATCAGCAACTTCGCAGCCAGTAAACAGCAACACAACACCACGTTACTTGATAGCCCTGTCAATCTTGGTTTTGATCACTTGCAGTGAGACAAAGAAAGCAATGGTTGTGGCCTGAGAAGAGTCTTTCAGATCCGCCTGAGCAATTTCCATATCCCTTTTCTCTTTGGGGCCCCAAATGTCTTCATTAATCCCGCTTAGGCTGCAAACACTATGAACATGTTGTTCAATGAAATTGTAAATACTTTTAAGAGCAGATAGGATGCAGTCATTATGACTTTTTGCATTTCCCATTCTGCCATCCAAAGACTGTAACTTCTTGAACACTTCAGCAATAACACCCTCCTCATCATCATTTTGTAGTATTCCTTTTCCCTTAGCTTTTTCCATATTTTTGATAACCCTTTTGAGCTCTTGGATTTCCTTTTCCATCCTACCCACTCTGACCATCAAATCCTCCTCCTTAGGCTCCTCCACCGGTTGGCTGATGTGCAGGAGGTTCTCAGAAAGCTCGAGGTCTTTGTGGCTTCTAAGAACCCTCTGAGAAGTAGGGATCTTAGTTTTCATGCCCTTTCTTTTCTTGCTAGATGAAGCAGTTTCAATCTTCCTTTCGAGCAGGGGGGGAATGGAGGCGGTGTGAGTAGGGGGAGGAATGGAGGAAGAGGGTGGAGCAGGATTCATGTGGGGATAGTTTGAGCAGTGATGATGGATGAGAAGAATTAGCCCTTGATGCAGAGGAACTACCCTAGAATGACTCTGCACTTCCCGAATGGATTTCTCCAACGAGTTTAACAAGTAATGAGGGAAGCTGATGGTTATATTTCTACGAAAGTGGTTAAGAAATATCAAATGCTTTTGAGGAATAGTAACAAATCTCCCCTCAAGAGTTACATACCTAACAACCATCCTGGCGAGCTCAGCAAAAGGCTCAGGAATCGAAGCCAACTTGATGCCGGCTGTCACAAACTCAAGATTTTCCCCTTCGTCCAGGAATTTCTTTGTCTCCACCTCTCTGTCTACCTTCTTATTAAAGAATTTGGTGCCATCAAGACTGAGTCCCGTGATCTGGTGATGAGCTCCTCCGTGATCTCAACCTCCATGTTGTTGTATTTAACAACCCGATTCTTCCATCCCTGTGTGAATTTAATAGAAATATCCTGATCAAAACCTTGAATTCTTTCTATCAAATTCACAAGACCCCAATTTGAAGATAGTTCCAGAGCACAACATCCTCTTTCCACGCTGGATTGTGGGTGGGCTCTGTTTTGCATGGCGGACCCCCCATTTTTCCAGTGATTCTGCTCTCAACGGTAAAGATTTTAGCACTATGCGTATGCAGACTTAGCTTTGTTTTTGAATCTTTCCCTTCCGTGATAGAAGATGTAATTATTAGACCATACTTTGTAATTAGTGACCCGCTCCTTGGCATTCTCCCTATGACAAGAAATGATGGCTGTCCAGTTTGCACAAATCTCATAAATCACACAAATCTTATATGATGTCATCATTCTATACTTAAGAATCCACTCATTAGCATCAACATTACAGCCATTAGTGATGATTTTCCCAGCCATGTAGATCATTGATTATGTCTTTATTAACTTGAATGGGTAGAATGTCCCCCCTTAGCCAAGTTTGAAAAGTATTGTTAACTCCAAAGTTTTCCAAACCATCTGCGACCCTATTGCCTTCCCGATAGGTGTGAGTGATTTTAACATTTTCAAAACTCTTGCATATATCAGTAGCTTCAACAATAAAATCTCTAATTGACCAGCTGGGGTGTTGCTTTTTGTTTAAGAGATTGATAATGTTCAGAGAATCACCCTCAATTATAATATTTAGAATATTACAATCCCTGGCTAGCCTTATTCCCCATAGAGCAGCAAGAGCTTCAGAGTAATGATTAGTTTGCCTACCCATTTTCCTAGAAAAAGTAGCAACAAAACAACCTCTTTGATCTCTGATGACTCCTCCACCTCCAGAATCTCCCGATTGCCTTTTGAGGCCCCATCAAAATTTAACTTATGCCAAGCATTGGGAGGCTTAGTCCATCGATGGTGGTTCTATCCATACCATTGTTATTCTTTTTGAAGACAGTGTCAATATTCCAATCAGTCAGAATGTATTCTTCTTTCTCAGGGTAAAGTCTATTTTTAGGAGGTTTAAATCTAGCAATATTATCCTGCACAACAATGATAATTTCCTTGTAGATTTTGTTACATGCCTTTCTAGTGTTTCTGAAAATGCCATCATTACGAGCCTTCCAAACTCACCACATAGTGTGAGGTAAAACAAGTTGCCACAATCTCTTCACCACACAATGCTTATACGGAGAGTCCCATTGTTCCCAGGCCTGAAGACAAGTAAGGGGAAAGATCCATTTCTGATTAAATTTTGCAAAAACAAGATGCCAAATTTTGGAAGTGTACTCACAATGAAGAAATAAATGTTTTATGTCTTCTGCCTCTTTCTGACACATGCAACATCTATTCGGCATGATGAATCCCTTCTTAATGAGGTTGTCATTAGTCAGAATCTTGCCTTTAATGATGAGCCACCGAAAAGTTCACTCTAGGGGTTAGCTCTGGCATCCACAACTTATGCCACTTAATTTCACTTTCAATAGAGGCAAAGAAAGAATTGTATCCTGATTTAACTGAGTATTCCCCATCAAAAGAATCTTTCCAAATGAGTTCATCCTTAAGATTTTGATTACTAATATGGATTAGAGAAAGTTGATTCTGTAAAGATGAAACATCAGACTGTACATTATCCTTCTCCACTTTTAACTTGTTTCCATTTTCTTTTGTTTTCATCCACCTCAATATATCCCTGTATTTTGTGTCCATACTTTGTAATTAAGTTGTCTTTAATGTGTCCATAAGAAGAAATCCAATTAAAATCAGTCCATTTATCAGTCCAGAAGTTAATGTCTTGACCATCCCCAAGCTTCCAGCTACACCCCTGAGAGAGAATATGTCTGCTGTGAAGAAGATTGTTCCAGAAAATAGAACCATTCGGAAGAGACTGATCAGAAATAAAGGAAATCTTGCTTTGGTTTGAAAGGTATTTGATCTTAACCAACTCTGTCCAAGGCTTGTGTTCTTTTATAAGTCTCCAACCTAACTTTGCAATAAGGGCAACACTCATATGTTTGATATCTTTGATACCTAACCCCCCAAGCCTCTTTGGTTTACATACCTACTCCCAAGCCACTAAATGATACCTGAACCTGTCCTCAGTACCATGCCATAAAAAGTGCTTTTGAATCTTTTCAATATTGTTCACACTGCTGGTATGTTGAACATTGACATGATGTAAATAGGTAGGTTTTGAAGCGTGCTTTTTATCAATAAGCACTTGCCTGCGCTTGAAAGTAGAGCTCCTTTCCATCCAACTAGTTTTTTTTTTGAAATCTCTTAATAAGATCATTCCAGACCTCATTAGAAATCTTGCCAGTACTTAAAGGTAGACCTAAATAAGTAGCGGGAAGAGAATTAATAGTGCATCCTAGAATATTAGCAATCTTTCTTTGCCTTTCCATAGGAGTATTGAAGAAATATATAGAGCTTTTGTCAAAATTAACTTTTTGCCCCGAGGCTTCCTCATAAAATCTAAGGATAGTTTTGATAGCCTTTGCCTCAATTATTGAGGCCATCAGAAGAAGCAGAGTGTCATCAACAAACTGTTGGTGGGAGGAGACCTGATTGCCAGAAGTTGGAGGAAAGCCTTTTATCATGCCAATGCTAATAGCTTTGGAGATAGATCTACTTAAACTGTCAGCCATTATAATGAATAATAGAGGGGAAATTGGGTCCCCTTGCCGATTCCTCTATTGCTGGAAAAAAACCAACCGGTTCCCCATTAACAACCACTGAGAATCTAGAAGTAGAAATACAAGAGTGAATGATTTTCCTGAATTTATTTTGAAAACCAAACTTGGATAAGACCTCATCCATGAATCTCCAGGAGACTCTGTCGAAGGCTTTATGCATGTCTAACTTGATAGCCATCCCTGCCTTTTTACTTTTATCCATAGAATGGATTGTTTCATGAACCATGATAATTCCATCTTGAATAATTCTTCCCTGAATGAATCCACTTCTCTTGTTGTGAAATAATCTCCATAAGAATAGGTTGCATTCTAGTGGTAAGAATCTTTGTGAAGATCCGATATATTACATTAACCAAACTGATTGGCCTGAAATCTTTGAAGTCCTTTGCATCCAACTTCTTCGGAGCAAGCACAATGTGTGTATTATTTAATTCTTTGATAAGATTTCTAGTTCTATAAAACTCATTAACAACTTTCAATAGATCTTCAGAACATATTTCCCAACATCTTTGGTAGAAGTTTTCCGAAAAACCATCGGGGCCTGAGCCTTATCCCCTTCTAAAGTGAAAACAACCTTTTTCAATTCCTCAATGGTGACATTTTTGGAAAGACTCTTAAACCTCTCAGCAGGTATTATATTATTAGGAATGGAGTCTAAGAGAAAGGAGGCCGCTTGTTCATTGTAGGAATTATTCTCAGTGAGTAGATTCTTGTAAAATTTGAGGGCTTCTTCTTTGATGTCTTCAGAATCCTTAGTAATGTTCCCATTGTCCTTAGAAACCTCAGTAATTTTGTTACAAGCTCTATGCTTGAGGGCTGTCAAATGAAAAAAATTGTATTCCTGTCTCCTGCTTTAAGCCAAAGGGCTCTAGACTTCATTCTCCAAAAGGATTCTTCATGGTTATTTATATTATGCAGATCTGAGAGAAGTTTTTTTTCCTTTGATGATCCTCTAGAGTCATACCTTTCAAGGAAACATTAAGTTCAAGCTCTTCCAACTGCTGCTTAAGTTCTTTCTTCTTTTCAAAAATATTTCCAAAAACCTCTTTATTCCAGATTCTAACCTTTTGCTTAACATTTTTCAACTTCTGTAGAAGCCTGAATTGGGCCGTCCCTGTGCCTTCCCAATACCACCACTCTTTAATTCTATCCAGAATATCTTCATGCTCGAGCCACATTTTCTCAAATTTGAAATTGCAGTGAAAAGGTTTTGACCAATTGAAGAAATTTAGGACAATAGGATTATGATCAGAGCCCATTCTGGGAGAGAAGAAAGATGAAAATTCTGATCTAAGATCCAATTAGTAGAAATAAGAGCTCTATCTAGTTTAACCTGGATCAAGTTCTCCCCAAATCTTCTGTTAGACTAGGTAAATTGATTACCATGAAGCTCTATGTCCATAAGATTAAGAGTCGAAATGAAGCCAACAAACTCTTCCATACTGAGTGAAAATTCAGAGCTTCCCCCAAACTTTTCTCCCAGATTTAAAGGAGTATTGAAGTCTCCCATAATCAACCAGTTCATGTTCTCAACATTATTTCAAACAAGGTTAACTCCTTCCATAAATTTCTTTTACCAGCAACAGTATTGGGTGCATAAATATTGGAAAGAATCCAGCTAGAATTATTCTCAAGACTTTTAAAGATTATAGCTAAATGATTCTGGGAGGAGGAGAGCACATTACCATTAACAATTTTGGTATCCTAGAAGATCGCTAAGCCTCCAGAAGCTCCTTGAGAATCAACAGCAGCAAAGGCAGCGTTCTCCCAGAAATATCTTTTGCAATCTTCAACAACTTTACTTTTCATTTTAGTTTCCTAAATAAGAAGGATGTTGGCCTGTTTGATCTTTTAATTTCCTTGAGCATTATTTGCTTAGGCCCCCCATTGAGGCCTCTGACATTCCAAGAAATAACCTTCATTAAAAAGTTTTGAGATGTAGTTGCCGGATGGTTCAAAATTCTTTGTGTACCATCTGCAATTTCTTTCTCAGTCTCTTTTTCTCTTACTTCTCTCTTGGATAGTCTACCTTTTCTATATGGGACTCCAATATTTGCAGTTCTTCTAGCAGTGGCCCTTGTGATTCTTGAGGTGGAAGCTTCCCAGCTTCCAATCTGCTTCTTTTTATCACTATAGAGTGATTCCAGAATTTCTTCCAGACTTTTTAGTCCTCGTTTCTTACTTCTCACTGTGATGAATCCATCTTTATCATAGTCTGATATACTTTTCTTGCTAGTAGGGGTAATTTCCCCTTCCTCTTTACCTGTGTCAACATCAGTCTGTTTAACCATTTTAGGAGCGAGCTCCTCCATATCAGTAAACTCTTTATCTTGGTTTAGATCTCTTGCTATGGATTCCAGAACCTCTTTGACTTTTCCTTGTCTCATTTTGAGTATCTCCAGAGAGCTATTCCTATTTAACAACTCTTGATGAGTAGAAGAAGTAGTTTTTCCATCTCTTCTTCCTTAGAAGTGATAAGAGAAATGAAAACTTTTTCATTTTCTTCATCAACCTCCATGAGAATAGTGTTCAAATCCACCGTCATATCCCTTTCTTCACCCTTTGTTGATTCCAGATCTATTTCCTTTTGGGCTTCATCAAGATTTTCTCGATCATGTATTTTAGGTCTCCAATAATTAACTATTATTTTTCTTATGTGTTAAACACTTGT
Source organism: Taxus wallichiana var. yunnanensis (assembly GCA_018340775.1). Taxonomy (NCBI): domain Eukaryota; kingdom Viridiplantae; phylum Streptophyta; class Pinopsida; order Cupressales; family Taxaceae; genus Taxus; species Taxus wallichiana. The sequence goes on from CM031243.1 coordinate 644,278,750, forward strand.
GTTTCACTCTCTCACTCATTCATTTTTCTTATGTGTTATTTTCTCTCTCATCCACCTTGTCACTTTGTAAATGTGTCTAATTCTTAGGTTGCAGAAATCCATATCTGAACTTGAGTAATCTCATCCTTTTCATCCAAGTCTTGACATCGTGATACTCATTTTATCATGGTCAAGCACCCTTGTGATCACCGTGATCTTTTAATATCTCTCTTCTATCATCTTACATCGCCATTTTTCACATTCACTTTTAAAATTGACGCCATCTTCAATCTCTCACATCATCTTACTTCGCCATACTTTACAATCTTTTTGTTGCATTGTTGACATCCTCATCATTTCTTCACTTCTCTCTTTAAAGCATTTAATTTTCTTTAATTTGAGATCATTAATCAATCACTTTCCCCTCATCTCTTATCTCCACTTTTGTGAGATTTGGACCTTCTCATCGTCATTTCTTCACTTCTTGTGACGACATTCACTTTTTCATTCTTTAAGTGCTCCCATTTCTTTGTTGTGTCTCCTCTTTTAACACACTTTTGTTAAGAGTTGGCATCCTTCATTGTCTTCCTAAGTCTCCTTTTTAACACCCATCTTGTTAAAAGTTGAGAAAACTCATCGTATTTCTAAGTCTATCCCTTTAACACACTTTTGTTAAGAGTTGACATCCTTCATCATCTTCCTAAGTCTCCTCTTTTAACACCCATCTTGTTGAAAGTTGAGCAAACTCATCATCTTTCTAAGTCTCTCCCTTCTTAACACTACTTTTGTTAAGAGTTGAGCATTTTCATCACATTTCCTAAGCCTCTTCTTAACACTATTTTTGTTAAGAGTTGAGCATATTTCATTGTGTTTTAAGTCTCCTCTTGTCGCACTCATTTTGTGCCAAAAGTTGAGAAAACTACTTTTTCACTTCTTCCCTCTTTACATTCACTTTGTAAAGGGTCGTGAAGCCTTTCAAACCTCTTCATCTTTCTTAGCACTCATTTTGCTAAGAATCCTCTAAACTAATATTTTAATCCCTCTTCCACCTTAACATCACTCATTTTGTTAAGTTTTGTGAAGTCCCCCTTTTCATTCCTCTTAACACTCATCTTGTTAAGATTTAACCTTTGCATCCTTTTGTCACTCTTATCACTCATTTCGTGTTCCCTTGTTGAATCTCTTATCCCTTAACATCCATTTTTTTTCATAGTAGAGCACATCTAACCCCTTTTAGTCTCTTTTCTCTTAACTCCCATTTTGTTAAGAGTTGGGAAATCAACTAACCCTTTTTGCTTCCTCCTTTTTAGCACTTATTTTGCTAAGGGTCAAATCTCACAAAATTTTCCTCTTTGTCAATCTTGACATTCTACATTGTTAAGGATCAAATCTAACAAAATTTTCCTCCCGTCCATCTTAAAATTCACATTGTTAAGGCTCAATTCTATCAAATCCTTTCCACTCCTATTTTCTTACATTAAATTTGTAAGGAATCGAATAACCATTTGTCATCGTTAATTTTCTCCCCCCTTTATATTCACTTTGTAAAGGATCTCAAAGTCTTTCAAACCCTTTCGTTAACAATCACCTTGTTAAGAGCCGGAATTTCAAACCTTTTTGTCTCTCTTAACACTCCTTTTGTTAAGAGTTTATCACATCATCTTGTTAAGTCTCTTCTCTTCTAAACATCCATTTTAGAAGTTGAGCAAACTAACCTTGTCAAAGTCTCATCTCTTTTGTACATTCACTTTGTCAAAAGTTCGAGCACATCCCTTAACTCGTACAATACTTTTCCCATCTTAGCATTTATTTTTCTAAGATTTCCATAATTGGAATTTTTCTTTCAAAGGTTCTTCTCTGTTTCCACCTTGAAATTCACGTTTTAAGGAAAAATCTAGCCATATTTTCAAATCTATCGCCTATCTTAACACTCACATTATTAAGGGTTCATTCTATCCAATATTTTCCACTCCTCTTTTTCATATTCACTTTATAAAGAATTGAGTAACTTTTTTCATCGATAAGTCTCTTCTACATTGAAATTCATGTTGTTCAAGCTCAAGCAACTTACTTTTCCAAACTCTCCCATCTTTACATTCACGTTGTAAATGGTTGACTACTCTATCATCTTTTCACACTTCTTCCATCTTAACATTCACGTTGTTAAGGGTCATAAAACCAAAACTTTCAATCTCGCTTCCTTATTAGCATTCACGTTGTTAAAGGTCGCATTGTTCAACCTTTTCATCACCTCTTCCATTCTAATATTTCATTTTTAGAGGTTGATTACATTGTTAACCTTTTACCTCTTCCATCTTAGCATTCACTTTGCTAAGGGTTGAGCTATTCAATCTTTCAAACCTTTTCGCCTCTTCCATCTTAGCATTCACTTTGCTAAGGGTCAAGCTTTCAAACCTTTTTGCCTCTTCCATCTTAGCATTCAATTTTCTAAGGGTTGAGTTATTCATTGCACCTTTCTTCAGTCTCCCCCATTTTCATTACAATGGTGGATTCACACACCATCATCTGCTCAGAATGACAAATGATGAAAGATACCATTACATGAATGCAAAATAAATGCAAACAATTCAATTTTATTGAATTGTGTCTATACCCTGTCAACTTGGACATCTTACGCACACCCTTTCCAAAACCTTTTGAGATGCCAAAATTTGAAAAATACAAGGGCAAAACTGATCATACACAAAGATATCAAATAATTTTTCACCGTATGCCACTAAGTAACATATAACGATATCTTTCTCTAATGCATTTTTCCTAGAAGTCTAGGAGGTCAAGATTTAGACTGGTTCTTACACCTTCCAAAGGGATCTATCACCACCTTTGTGGACCTCTCCAAGAATTTCATCAAAAATTTCTCTTTCAACCTCAAACATAACAATCACCACACTAACACTCATTACGATAACTCTTGGTACATCAACCGCAACCACAATTTCATCAATGATGGTGTCACGGATAATCAAAAAGTGCACAACATACCTGAAAAATTAATTAAAAATATAATCATAAAACCTAGCGAAGACACTACTCAACGCAGTTAAACATAAGTTTATACCTCTCGAGAAAGTCTCTGTAGTGTTTTTCAACAACTAAAAGAGGCTAACATGATAAAATATCTGCTTACAAGACCTTGGGTTGAAGGTGGACCTAAGACATACTGCTAAAAACCTCATACATATTATGACTTCGATCTCATTGATAACCACTCAACAAATAAATGTGTGTGCTTTAACAATATTTATAAGACTTAATTGACGATGGAGACATCTTTGTAGAGCTTGATGATGAAGCTCTCCCAACCAAAGACATGTCAACTTCCAAAACTTCTAATGAATATTTGATTGTTGTCCCCACTTCTGTACATATTGAAATTCAATGAGATCATGACAAAGATCAAGTATCTCTCCCTCCAAATAAATCAATCTCTTCTCCATATTTTCTTCCTAACACTCAACGAGATCATGACAACGAAGGTAAGGTATTTCCTAATCAAAACCAATCAATATATTCTCCATTTTTTTCTTCCTCCAATTCAAATAGCCACTAAAACTATTTTGGATAAAGTGACCTTTAACACCAAATGAGATCTTGACTTTACTTCAAGACTCCCTTTCAACCCTTGATATAATTGAAGACTCTATAGAAGAGGGTCCATCATCCAACATCATTGAGATTGATTTTATTCTTTCACCTCTAGCTCCTATACCTAATATCTCTAGTCTTGTTATAGAAACATAACCACAACAAGTTTGGACACTTGCAACAATGCACCCTTCAGTGTCCAAAATCCTTCAAACAAGCACTCTTGCAAGAATCTCATCAACGATGGTTCCTACATGTCAGGACATTTACATGCATGCATTCCATGAGTTGTTTATACCTATGAATATCCTTATATAACCTTTTCAAGATTTAATTGTAAATATTTCATCAAATCAACTAATCCACTACCTAGAAGGAGCAACATTGAATATTTTCTCTCTACGACCTATAAGGAACCTCAGTGTACATCTAGAGATAAATCCTTCTTTCCTCGCACTCTTCAAGTCACAGATGAATATGAATCTCAACATATTACCCGCATCAAAAATCCTCCTCTAGCATTACATAGGTCTTCTCGATCCAATTGAATACTTATATGTAAGGATATTACGGATATTACTTGTATAAATCGAGCATATACAACATAATAACATGAGAGAACACCAAAATATAGATAAATGATGACAATATGCTCATATAATAGCTTTGCCACTTCAAGGGGCAACCTCCAATACCACTTCGAGGGGTAACCTCCAAACCATACAATAACACTCCAATACTCAATATATCATTAACTACAACCTTCTAACCCCTATATATACCATTCTAACCTATGGCCAAAACCGAGGCTGACCTCCTAAGCATAATAAATCATAAATGAATGATATAATAAGATAAGGGGATGTGTGCCACATGTCGGCATCTCCATCAATATACATATACATTATAACATCCTTTCCCTAGGTGCATATCATTCCTTCCCTCTTTGACATGTTTCATCCCCTAAACATAAGAAGAAACCAAGTAATGAGTGTTATGTAAATTTTTACACACTTTGCACCATGATCGATCATCCATCCATATGTGATCCCGTAGATGATACATATCTCGCACTACTCGATTCCATTCATGACCATAGTTTATCATCCTTGGATTCCATGCATAACCAACATAAGGATTCAATGCATAACCATAATAAGGATTCCATGTATAACCATAATAAGGATTCCATGCTTCATAATTGTTGCTCCATTGATCCCCTCGTATAAATAAAGTGATTATTCCTCTAATTAATCTGTATATCTATATTGGTTAGAAATATGATGTGCCCCGGGATATCTCCATGATTTTTTTCTCTCATGTTGACGTGGATTTCCATATGCCGCAGCTTGTAGTATCCTCAACCTTATCAACCTGTTTCGAACTTTCTTTCTTCATCCACCTTTGCTTTTGATATTTTCTTTTTCTCTTGAGTAGATGAATCATCATTTCCTTCTTTTTCTTCATGTTCCTATTTTGAATCATCCTTATTCCTTCTTCTCCATATTCTAGCTCATTCTCATGGTCTATATTGACTTTTCTTTTATTTCCATTAAGCCTCGATATCCCGTAAAGTGAACTTCTTCTTTTATACTAAATCTTCATAAACTTATTTTTCATATTAACATTAATTGTCCCCAATGTCTCTAACCAAGGATACCTAAGAAAATATCCAAACCATCCATATATAAGGCAAAAAAATCTAAATGTAAAGTATATTTGTCCAAAGTAAGTTTTAAATCTTCAAAACTTGAATTTTCTTACCATTCACTTAAGCTTCTTTGATATTACTTTCTTGAATATGTAGATGTTAAGCAATATCCTTGTTGATGAAGTTATACTTACTGTTAGGGTTTATGGAAACAATTATCTTATTCCTTTGAATGCATCCATGAAACTGAAATATGGTATCTTCCTTCTTGGGAGCTATAATATCTTCTTCTACATCAATATCTTGTTTTTCTTCCTCTTCTTCATAGTCTTCTTCAACTTCTTCTACATTTGATTCTTCAATATATGTTGCACCATCATCTTCCCTTGAATCTTCTTCACCTTCCTCTTCATCTTCTTTCTCTCTTGATTCTTCAATATATTCTTCCCCATCATCTTCCTTTGACTCTTCTTCCTCTTTGTGGTCCCATATATCCATAAAAAGTTGTTCCATTTCCTCCCAAGACCAATCCTTCCTATCATTTTTTAACTCAGAAAACCAAATCCATGCAGGACCACCAAGATAATGTGAAAACCTATTCCTTGTCATGAAATATGATAAATATATATTCTTAAATTTTATCCACCATTCTTTAACATCCATCTCACCATTTCCATAAAAATTTGTTATCCTCATGATTAGGGTTTAGGAATTCTAAAAATATTTTGGTAGATGGATAAAAACACAAAGAACAAACCCTAACTGAAATTTCAAGAGCTTTCCAAAAATATAAATTTTGCTAAAAAATACCACAATTTGCTTCCTGAAAAGTGAATTTATGAAAAAACCTAAAACACCAATAACATCCACAAAACATATCCAATGGAGCTGAAATTTTTAGATATTCTGAATTAGAGTGTTTCCAAATTATGATGCAAAAATTGGAAAAAAATTGATACCCTCTTCAAGATATATTCAAAACACAAAATTAGGGTTTTTGCCCTAATTTTGGTTGAAATTACTGCTCTGATACCACTTGTAAGGATATTACTTGTATAAATCAAAACATATACAGTATAATAACATGAGATAACACCAAAATATAGATAAATGATGACAATATGCTCATATAATAGCTTTTCCACTTCGGGGGCAACCTCCAATACCACTTCGAGGGGGTAACCTCCAAACCATACAATAACACTCCAATACTCAATATGATCATTAACTACAACCTTCTAACCCCTATATATACCATTCTAACCTATGGAAAATATTGAGGCCAACCTCCTAAGCATAATAAACCATAAATGAATGATATAATAAGATAAGGGGATGTGTGCCACATGGAGGCATCTCCATCAATACATATACATCATAACATCCTTTCCTAAAGTGCATAGCATTATCTAATCATATATCATTTTACTTAGCCCTCAGATACCCAAGTCTTGTATCTCAGGACTTCTCAAATATTTTGATCCTCTCCTTTGAATTGGCCTTGTTCACCCAAGTCTTGTATCTCAAGACTTCTCATTGAATCTTCATATTCTCTCCTTTGACTTGGACCTTGTCCACCCAAGTCTCATATCTCAAGTACACCTCAAATCACTTGATTCTCTCCTTTGACTTAAACCTTGTCTACCCAAGTCTCATAAAACAAGACTACCACAATCATGGATACATTGAAAATATATTTATCTACTTTGTTGAATTGGCCCTTGTCCGCCCAAGTCTCGTACCTCGAGGCTTCTCAAATATTTTGATCCTCTCCTTTGAATTGGATCTCGTCTTTGAAGTCTCATAAGTCATGACCATTCAATTTTCATAAACATGGACCTCTCTCCTAATGATTCCATTACAATATCTCATTTGTCAAAATTTAGAAAAATTCAAAAGTATAAAAGAAAATAAAACTTTGTATTAAACCTTTATTAAAAGCACTCGCTTTAAAATAAAAAGTGAAAAAGAAAGTAAAAATAACATTAAACATTCCATCTTTTGGAAAATATCTTCATCATACCATTATCATGTCTTCACATTCTTCACCTCCCGTGACAAAGTTAACCTTGTTCCTATTGGGCAATGTGTGTCTCATCTTTGTTATGGTTTCTACCATTTCATATCTTTTCACATACGCTTTGTCTTGAATCTTATTGATGGCAACTCCTTTCAAAATAAGCTCTCTCTTTGACATAAATCTCACACTTCTTTACCCGGGTCCTTTTGACTACTCATTTTAGTCTATGATGTTGAACACTTGTGTCCTACTAGTCACATGAGGCCGAGACTTTGTGGGAGAATGTTCCTTCCAAACAAGCACAATATCAAAAACAAAGCATAAATCAATCAAAATACAAAAAAAATCATTCACTACACTTTTCATCCTACACAGTCTTCGGTGATGAGCCCATACTTCTCACTAGTAGTATGTGACTGGGAATGGCGGCAGGCGCCCTTACGTGCCTACATTTTGTCTTTGTGTTGAGCCCTTGTCTCTTACTAGTGATATGGGGCAACATGTAGGGGGTCCTTCACAAAAACAATTAATCAATAAAGATTTTGTCAAATCTAAATCAAAATTGCTTAATAAAAAACATCCCAAGAATTAATTTAGTTGCTTGTGTTAAAGAGAGACAACAATTCCTTCAATCGTACTTTGCAATCGATAGGCCATTTACAAATCTAATTCAAGTCAAAACTTATAAAGTGGAATCATCTTGGAATCAGTCAAATAATCTTGACTAAAGATGAGTTACATTCTTCTTACATGGATCATTATTACACCTTGTGTCTTAGCATCCATTATCTTCACTTTCATATCACTATTCACCTTGTTATCACGTCCTTCTTAGCTCTTGGCGACGACAGCCCTCACAGCTTCCTAGTTAGGTGGAGTCACGAGCGAAGTAGAAACACCATATCATTTTACATCATCTACATTTCTTCGAATGGAAAGAAATGTTCTATATGTTTGCACTTATAGTCACGTTACGCAAACCCCTTTACCAAGTAAACAATACAAAAACATTCAAATATGTTCTAAACTGCAAAAAATATTCAAATATGTTTTAAAATAAAAAACATTCAAATATGTTTCTCACAATCCAAAAAAAATCAAATATGTTTTTCAAAATCCAAAAAAAGTAGTATAAAACTACCCAAAATCCAAAAGCAATATAAAACTATCTAAAAACCCAAAAACAATGTAAAACTATCAAAATCAAAACATTCATCTAATGTTTGACCAAATTTAAGCAATCGGATAACATAGTTCAAAAATTTCACCATTTAATAACGCTCCTCATGATCATTCTAGATCATCTTGTGATCACCATCTTTATTGCATTTGGTGTATATCTATGCTCAAGGCAATCATTTACCCTTTCGCAATATAACTTTGCTTGGGGCACACTTTGATTAAATCCATCGTAGATAAAATTTCAATGGTATATGATACGAGTATCTTTTGGAATATCTAAGCATCAAGGTGCTTCGCTCTTCAAACCGATCCAATCCTCTCGCGTCTAAGCTATCGCCGAGGGATTTCATATCTATCTAGTTCTTCAATGTGGAACACATTCGGAGTGTCATTAAACATCGTTATTGCAAGTTGTGTTGTACTATTCTAGTTTGTCAACATCGTGATGATGTCTTTTGCTTCTTTTAGTTTTTTATTTTGTTGTACTTTGTCACTTTGTAGACCAATGCTGAAAAATTTTGGCATCGTAGTTCACGATATAACTTCAAAGTGTCATACATTCATGTTCAAATTGGGTTTGTTTGACATGTTTGTTTTATGCTTTTAGCACCATCATTTATCCATAATATATCTGGTGTAACAAATATGTTGTTACTCTTTCTTGTATCAAGTTTTCATAAAACTTTGTAAAACCATCAAAAATCATATACTTAAATTTTAAAAAATCATAAAATCATATAAATTTTCGAACAAACATTCACTTATTACGAAATCCTACAATTATAAAAACCCTAAAGTGAATATCCCAATATTTCAACACGATATTGATAAATTCATACATTTATCTACTACCCTAGTGATCGCTCCAATCTTACCACTGCTACTTTCTTCGCTTTTCATGATTCCCAACTCTTCTTGGGGCAAGTCACAAATTATTTTTCCTTAGCGATATAAGTTATCCTGGGCGATTTCTTTCCGATCATTTGTAAAACAGATCCAACAAGAGTGTCACGAGGAGTATCCAAGTATACTTCATTCTTCATCGATACTATTCCCAAGCCTTTCATAAGTTTAAGTGCTTGGGGAATTTGCATCTACTTACTTATCATTGTGGCACTTGAATAGGGCAGAGTTGATTGTCTTATTTTTCGACGTTGTGTTGCATTGTTGGTGTTTGCTTTTTACACCACTTACAAGTAGTGTGATTACATCTTGGTTCCTTTATAACCCTGATGCTTGCACCTACTTTGTATATTGGCTATGTTTTCCTTTTTTATCTTTTCTTTGTTGTGTGTGTGTGTGTTTGTTTACATGCATCCTGGTTAACCGCCTTGATTATTTCATAATCACGGTGACAACTCTATTGTGCAACAACAAAATAAAGGTTGATCTTATATTCACACTCTCCAAATGACGCTCATGCTATGAGCACAATGCTCCTTCACATCCTTGTTTTTGTCCCTTATTTCCTTCCTTTCAAGAAGCTCTCCACCGCTTTGTTGTGTCTCCCACCAGCTGAGGGGGCATTCCCTTACCATTCTATCTTATTGGGGCATCCAAATGCTTCATTGCTTTCTGCTCGCTAATCTACATGTGTCTGCTTATCTTTAAAGCACTATTACTTCGCAATATCACTTTAAAGAGGGAAAATGTAGACACCCTAAAAATACATACATATTTATATCCCATTATTATCCAATTATAATTAATTAAATTAATTCTATCTTACCACAACATCCCCTTTGGAATTAATTAAATTAATTCCATCAATTAAATACCCCCTTAGAATTAATTAAATTAATTATATTTCCTAAGTCACATTCCCACCCCTTAGAATTAAATAATTTAATTCTATTATGTCTTTGAATTAATTAAATTAATTCATACACCCTTCTAGCTAATATAATTAAACATTTAATTAAATAAATGGTTAATTATTCCCTCACAATTAAATACTAATTAATTTAGTTATTTAATTAAATCCTTTTATCCACTCACACTCCACTTCACTCTACTTCCAGAAGCCTACAATGGTGGGGGCAACAATAATGCACATGCAACCACTTCTTGGATGAATTCAAAGATAATGATTGCCCCTACAAAGTCAGTTGCAACTACACGTATATGGCCATCTTAATATTTCAGAAAATTATAATTATTACCTTGAACCAATTCAAACTTGAGATCCACTTCTCATGGCTCTCCCCTCAGCCTATAAAATCCAACCATTCCCTTTGTAGAGATCTATCCCTAGAGCTTTGAGAAAATTTCATCCAACTACTTTGTTAGTTTGACGTTTACATCCTTGTGAAAATTTGCTCGTAGCATCTATAAACACATTTGGAGAATAATATCAAAGAGCATCCACAATCCAATCTTTAACAAGATCAAACAAGCTTAAAGCTTCTACGGTCTTATCTTGAGGTTTGCAAGAAGTCTACAATGAAGGTATAATATATTATTTATTTATTTATATTTTGTGTCTCGTGATTTTACATGTTTAAAATACCCTCTTTATGTTATGTATGAAGTACAAATATGTGTCTATTGCTTCCTTATATTAGTAGATGGTAGGTAGATAGGTGTTTCTTTAGATAATAATTTCTTATGTTAGACTTGTATATATAGCGTAGACACCCCAATTTCACATCTATTTTAAATCAATTAATTCCCCTTCCTCATTTCCCACAAAAATACACTTCGAATTAATCAAATATAATTTGATTAATTATCCATTTCAAAATCTAAAAAATAACCCAATCCTCACCACATGTCATTATTCTCCATGTTTTTCTACTATTGAATTAAAAATTCAAATTCAAATTCAAATCTCCACCCACCCTTCGTGGTCCCCACTCACCTAAAATTCTCCACTTATGAATTAAAAATATAATTCAAATCCTCACCCACCCTTCGTGGTCCCCACTCACCTAAAATCCTCCACTTATGAATTAAAAATATAATTCAAATCCTCACCCATTTTTCATGGCCCCCACTCATCTAATCTTACCCACATTTTCAAACCACTCACCTAATCTTGCCCACATTTTCAAACCACTCACTTAATCTTGCCCACATTTTCAAACCATGATTACTTGAATTAATCTAAGCTAATCACTCCTCGTTATAAATACAACCTTACCCCTCCCCTCTAAACAAAGGAGAATAAGATTTCATGCCATATCTAAGTTCTTGCATCCTTCGAGCAAAGAACATCATTTTGCCTCGCCCTAATGCCAAAATCACCTCAAAATTATTTTTCCCATCTGGTGCAAAGTAAGAGGATCGTTGTTACAGGAAGGCCTTGTTCCGTCTTGAAGAAAAGCACCTACATATCACACAATCAGGGCTCAATCCAAGTTTCCTAGCCCATTCTAAGGTTTGCTACTGGAATGCGAAGGAGGAGGTATGATTATTGGTATTTTACTTCCTTGTTAGTAGTGTATTTTTCCTAGCTTACATTCTGGCATGCCCAGTTACTTTCGATCTGTTACCATTAATTTCCCAATTAGTGGTTTTATCTGTTCTTTGTTTATTATTGTTCATTATTATTTCCTTTTCTGTTCCTTATGGCCTTCTTTGGTTAACCTTCACGCTTTGGGTAGTGTTTTGTTGTGTGGTGTCTTGTGGTGTATCTACAAAGTTATAAAGAATAATGAAACTCTCAAGCTCATCTTGTCTTTGAACTCCTCGGTGCTTTGTGTTTAGTTCCCGGTTTGATTTTGCTATTTACTCGTCATCTCGTAGAAACACATGAACTAGCCATTAGTTTATCATCTCATCACAAGGGACAACCAATCCGAAAATGTATTTATTTATTTACTTTTGCTAAAATAACTACTTTGTAGGAAGTTAATCATTTTTTTTTCTTTTATTTTAGTCAATCATTTTGCAATCTAACTCTTTCTTTCTATTTATTGTTCTTTTTAACCTTGCTGTCAAAATTTTAGCTTCTCAGGTGAAGTACAAAAGTCAGAAAATTAAAAAAACCAGCTCCCGGGACGTTTTTCTCACGTTCAAAATTTTCATTCGTAATGCTACCGTAGCCCATCTTCTCGAATCCATAACTTTTGATCACGAACTCGAATGAATTCATTTTTTTACGTAGAAGGTATTGAAAAGATCTACGAATGAAAAAATTATTTTATAGATTTAGACTTACAAAAAAATTGGTTTCATTTCTTCTAACACTGCCTTTTTAACAAAAACAACAAAATTATAGTTTTATTTTTTATTTTTATTTCACGTAACAACCTCACACGTATGCTCTTTCCTCGCACTTCAAAAGTGATCTTGGAAATCAGAAACGTGAGGCCACCCGAGCTCTGGAAAACAAATTTTTTTTTTTTTAATTTTTTGCCTTACATTTCAATTTTCCACGACAACACTTCTAGGTAACGTTTTCACACTCTTCTTTCGCTGTTTTTCTTTTGTGAAGATAATCATTATCACTATTTTGCAATCATGGTTAGTTACAATAATTATTAACATTTAAAAAAATATATATATCTATTCCGATCAGTATCCGCATATGATCTTTTCTTGCGCCTTCGAGCGATCTGGAAAATTAGAAACGGTCACAATTTTTTAGTTTCTTGTTCTAACATTGCAGGATCCTCTAGCTTTGTTTTCCAACTATCATTTCAATCATTATTTTCCTTTGTCATATTATTAATATTTTTTGGTCATTGGTTGTGTATGCTCTTTTTCCTCGCGCCTTCGAGCGATCCGGAAAATCAAAAACAGCCATAATCACTTTTCTAACATTTCGTTTGCAGGATAACTACTAATTTGTTTTCTCAGAGAACCGTGTCACCGAATATTGTCAAAAACAAAAACAAAACAAAAAAACAACAAAATACCACCATTCAAAGACAATTGCTGAAACCAAAAAAAGTACGCTTAGGTACGTAATTAATTATTTTCTCTAGTGATTTATTTCAAGTCGGAAAGAAACTCCGCATTTAATCACTTTATCATATTGTTTTTGCACGTAGACAAGGTGGATTTCATCACCACCAAAGCTACATCGGTGACATGAACTTGAATACCACGCACCAACAAAGATTTGCATCTCGCATTACACTTTGAGACCTAGTCTCATCACAAGAGTTCGGTATTTACCTCGCCTTGCTCTTCACTTACAGTAATGTCTGCGTGCAACGCATGCGAGTCACGCCTAAATAGTTCTAACAACAAAGCCTCGGGCATCATCCCTATAAATCTTCAGGGAGTTATAAGGACACCATACACATTCATCCCTCCATCACACTCCACCTTTTCACAAAACCTCGTTCGACGTGGTGATTCACTCTAAAATAGGTAAGTAAGAATTGGTGAGTATCCTCCAAAGGTTTAAGGGTTCCCTGTACTCACCTCTGTCTCCCGTATAGAATTAGGTATATCAGACTAGGGTATATCGCAGGACGATCTTCTTGGAGTAATAAGAGCTTGCATCCACCATTTCACAAAGATACTTGTATGATTGCATGAAACAATGATCATTCCCCAAGAAGTTACCTCATAAGCCAAAACAATCAATCTACATGATTGCTCATTGCTTGAAAACAAAATAGTTTAGCATTGTTTTATCATAAAACTTGGCTGATATCAATGTGTTCATTGTAAAATTTTAGACCCTAGTTGTGTTCCACAAAAAAATCAATTCTCGACCAATTCAATACCAAGCGAACACATCCAAACAATCCAACAACACAGACCAAACCATCACACCAATTTCATTAGCTTGCCTCATCCAACAATACATTTGTCATAGCTTGTCTTCGGCTATATCCAACCGAGATATTGAGTGACTAGCATTCGCTCCCCATATTGTCAATTGTCAAACCATCTTTTCAGTAGCTTGTTTCACTATATCAAACTAATATTGGGTGACTTGTTTGAGTTCACTCATTATTCTATCCATCATCGCATTTTTCCAAATCACAACCAACACAAATCCTTTCATAAATCATTTTGAGTTATATCACAACCATATCGCGATTAATCTATTTAGGTTACTCTCCCGTCAATAGTCCAAAGCTTGTTTAAGCCAAATCTAAACAATGTGCAACAAATCCTCTAATAACTCGCCTCGAGTTACATCATCATCATCATATTGAGATAACTTGTTTGAGTTACTCTCCTTATCACCATCACGAGCTTATTCGTGAAAAATCTAAAGTAATCGAGTTCTCATTTCCTCACACCTGCTCAAAATTCCTACCCACTTTTCAAATTTAATTAGACACATTTCATCATAGTATTCAATCGCAGTCCAATACAATCATGAAAATGATGATGAAGAAGTCGCACAACCAGAACTCACCAATGAAGAACAAGAACAAGTCAATAAGGTGATAGAACAAAACAAAAATGAATATCTATTACACATCCTAGCCATGGGGGCAAAACTACCCCCGACTTCAGGACGGAAAATTAAACAAACTCATCGACAATGGTGAATCAAGTTATCACAATGAAATACCAAACAATCCAAATGGTTCTTCGGCCGAAGAGTTATTCACTAAAATCTAAGACTTAACAAAGAAACTTGAGGAAGCGACGACTAGAGCTGAAAGATTAAAAGACCTCAATCTAGATTCCAATACTCACGACATGTTTGATAAACCATCCCCGCTTCTCCATTTGCACAAGAATGGAAACTTATGAAAGACACCATTCAGGGAATGCAAAAACAATAGAAACAATTCAACTTTGAAGAATTATGTCCTTATCCATTTGATACAGAGATATCATGATTACCATTTCCGCCATCCTTCGAAATCCCTAAGTTTGATAAATACAAAAGTAAAGGCGACCCCCATGAACATGTCAAGGAATTTTACATGCAATGTCAGGAAGTTTCTTATCGAGACACGTACCTTTTACGATTATTCCCCAAATTTTAGGAGGACAAGCTTTAGATTGGTTTTTCCATCTACCCAAAAGGTTAGTCACGACATTTGTAGACTTATCGAGAAATTTGTCAAACATTTTTCCTATAACCTAGACTCAAATAATCTTGCTTGATCTCTAACACTAGGAAAAGGCCAAATGAAAATTTGCCTCCTTTTTACAACGATGGCACGGAATTGCAAGCCGATTTCCTCGCCGCACTCCGAGAGACAACTAGTTAGCATTTTTGTCCCTAATCTCAATGTCAAATTATCATTCCACATGTAAATGTATTGTCTGAATAGTTTCAAGAAGTCATTGAAAAGGGGACACAAATCGAAAAAGCCCTCATTTCTAAGGGCTTACTTAAAGCACCCTTTAGAGACCAACCTTATCGAGACACTCCTCAGAACCAGGACAAATCTAAATTCTTTAACCGGAATCGAAATATCGTCAATGATGGCATTACTGATTCCCGCCATGTCCGAAATGTCCAAAACCATCCCACCAACACATTAAAATCTAAACAACCCATCATTATCCCTAGAAAGGAAGTTCCTTCTAGGGATCGATGAAGAGAGTTCACTCCTCTCGAGAAAGTCTATCTAGTGTCTTTCGTCATTTGGCAAATGCTAATATGATCACATATCCCATTTTCTGCACTCTTCAAGAAGGACAACACAAACCAAATTGGTATAAAGACAATGAATATTGTGATTACCATCGCATAAAAGGGGAACTCCATAGATAGATGCATGTAATCTTCGCCATTACGCCCAAGACCTAATTGAACGTGGAGACATAGAAGTTGAAAATACTTCGAGACAAAAACACCTAATGAAAAACTTCACATGTTCAAAAATCCATTCCTAACCATGATAACAATTCAAAATATAAGGGTCAATCATCAAGTAATTTTCGAGTATGACTCACATCTCGACCATAGATTATGACCAAGACTTAGTGGCAACTATAATGATTAGAACCGATCGTGCGATCACCACTAGACGAAAAAAATGTGGGTCCCTACAACAAAAAAATCTACCACTTCGTCCCCAACATCACCTCCTAATCCACCATCTAATTCCACCGCCAATTCCTCTCCACAACCTACGCCATCATTTAATATTGTCAAACAATTAGAGAAGACTGCCGCACAAATTTCAATCATGGAACTACTTAATTCTTCTCCCGCACTACAACGCATCCTTATGCAAACATTGAATAATGCTCATGTCCCTGAGGACATCAATTCACAACAATTCCAGGCTTTAATCGCACATCTTACGATCCCTAATCCTATTTTATCTTTTGTCCTCACTGACATGCTTAATCCCAACATCGCTAATAATCATTCTTTATACGCCGAGGGTTATGTAACTCATCGTAAAATCAAGCGCCATAATCGACAATGGATCGACATTAAATATTTGTTCCATGAAACATTTACATTGTCTAGGTTACACTCGAAAATGATTTGCAAAACAATATCATAACCATTCGTGGGTATGAATAGAGAAAGAAAGTCTCAAGGCATAATCATGTTGCTCTCCAAGTTGGACCCATCACCTTAGACACGGTCTGTCATGTGGTAGATGTAGAAGTTGCATATAACATTCTTGTCGACCGACCATGGATTCATGCCATGAAAGCCGTCCCATCAACATTCCACCAATACATTAAGTTTCCTCATTTGGACAAGGAATTTACATTATGTGTAGATCCCCAAACTTTTGAGTATTGTAGATTCCTCGAAGGATGGTATCGACATGATCACTATTGTCCATCAACAGATAAATATGCTCCACCTCGTATAATCCCTAATGAAACACACATTGATCCTGATACACTCCCTAACAATAATCTAAAACCATCATCTCATAACCAAAACACATTTTCCAATTCATTATCATCCGCTAGGCAACCACCTTCCACCAAATCCTCCCACTAATCAATCATCTTCTTCCACTAATCTAGCTTCTTCTTCCAGCAACAATTATTCTTCCACCACACCATCTTCTTCTTCACTTAGCCAATCTTCTTCATCCAACCACACCTCCTCTATTAAGATACCTCCTCCTGTGAACAACCAACCTTCATCCTTCAATCCACCCCCTTCTTCTTATAACCCATTCTCTTCGCTTTTTAAGACTACCAAACTAACTTCCCCACCACATGAGGTACCTATTGGTCCCCCATCTCACACATTTAAAATCATTGACACAGGATGTGGTGAATATCAATTTCAAAAGATGGCAGACTCTTTTTATATCACCAAATCCCCACATAGCTATGACAAACCTAACGCTCCACATCTGAGAATCCATCCCACTTACCAAATGGGACAGTCAGTTTGGAAAAAGTTTGGTTATCTTGACAATGAACATATTCCAAGTTCTTCAGGATCTTGGTTATATAATGACGACTTTGCTCCATGCTACGATGAGTCCCCTCAATTTACCAAAGCTCACCGAATAATGAAAAACATGCGATGGCAGGTAAAGGACTCTGGTCCCAAATGAACAAGGTCGCTTTAGACCCTATAAATTGCACACAACAAAGACGGTAAACATGGTCTAGGTTTCATAGTGTTTGATGTCACTCCCATAATAATTTCGAGTGACAATAATGACACCATTCTAATAATGACATTAGATCTCCATATAGTCTTTTTGAGGACCTCGCCAAACACATCGCCTTTGAACATTTCTCTATTAATGTCATCAATTTTGAGTCTACACATTTGAGTCTCATAGACTCATGGCCAACCACATCATGCAGCCATGGATATGTTCCAAAATGATGAAGCCATCAAAAATTCCTCAAACTCGCAAACAAATACCTACTTCCGACCATAGAAAAGGATTTGAAATCAATCTAAATGAATCGGCCTATTTTGGCGAAGAGATAAAATATTCAGATCCTTCACCCTCAGAAAATTTGGATCAAAAGCACAAACAGAGGATTTCCCATAGTCAAAACCTCACCGCCACCTTATCCAATAAACATCTCAAAAAATTCCAACAAACACCCGACACTGATGACCTACATCAATCATTAGCATCGTTCTTCGAAAAGGATACATCTAAAATTCTTGTAGAAGAAACAAAAGACATAAACATTGGCACCACCGAACAACCAAAAATTTTACAACTTGGCATTAGTCTGTCTGACCAAGAATGCATGGAATTCACAACACTCCTTATTGAATTTCAAGATATATTTGCATGGACATATAAGGACATGCCAGGCCTAGACCCATCTCTTGTAGTACACCATCTTTTGGTATATCCAGATGTAAAACTCAGTAAAGTAAAAACTACGCAAATGCATCCCCAAGTTGCATTGCTTATCAAAGCCGAACTTGAGAAACTCTTGAAGCCGACTTTATCAAACCTATTAATTATTTGGCATGGATATCTAACATAGTTCCCATCGCCAAGAAAACTCCCCATCGAATATGCATGCAGACTTCCATGACATCAACAAGGCTTGTCCCAAAGATGACTTTCCCTTGCCAAATATAGACATGATTATTGATTCTACAACAGCCATGAAATGCTCTCCTTAATGGATGGATTCTCTGGTTACAATCAAATACGTATTGTTGAAGGAGATCAACATAAAACAACATTTACTACACACCATGGGCACCTTCGTTATAAGGTCATGTCTTTTGGCTTGAAAAATGCTAGTGCCACCTATCAACGAGCAATGATCGTCATCTTCCATGACATGTTACATGATATCATGGAAGACTATGTTGATGATATATTAGCAAAATCTAAAACACGATTAGGGCATCCAAGTGTGTTGAGATGCATTTTCAATAGATTACGTGAGTATAAGGTTAGTCTTAACCCAAAGAAATGTGTTTTTGGAGTAACCTCTCGTAAATTATTAGGGTTTATTGTCTTACGAAGAGGCATAGAAGTAGATCTCACAAAGTCAAAGCCATTATGGAAATGCCTCCTCCTCAATTATGCAGTCTTCGTGGAAAGATACAATCTATTCGAGTTTCATATCACAGTTGGCTGACAAGTGCCATCACTTTAATCAGTTGCTCAAGAAAGATGCACACTTTCACTGGAACCACGATTGCCAAGACTCTTTTGCTAAGTTAAAAGAATACCTCTCTAGTCCACCTATTCTTATGTCACCAGTTGTCGATAAACCTATGTTGCTTTATACATCTGCCACTGAACATGCCATAGGAGCTCTACTAGCACAACATAACGATCAAGGAAAAAAGCAGGTTGTATATTATCCGAGTCGAACACTTATTGAGCATGATGAGTATGTTATTCCCAAATTGAAAAAGTATGCTTAGCGGTTGCCTTTGCATTCCATAAGTTACGTCATTACTTGCTCAATCACACAACTAAGTTGATTTCCAAAATTGATTCTCTCAAGTATTTGTTATCCAAACCCATTCTCACGAGAAGAATGTCTAGTTGGGTTGTATTACTTAGTGAATTCGATGTCAAATTTGTTCCACAAAAAGCAATTAAAGAACGAGCCCTTGCACCAACTTGCTTTGAGGCACCCCTTCCTGCATAGAACCACTTTAGTTCTCTTTTCCTAATGAAGATATTCTACACATAGACATCGCGCACTTGGACTCTATTTTTTAATGGATCTTGTAATCGCCATGGATCAGGAGTTGGTATTTTTCTTATCACACCTAGCGGACATGTTATCCCCAAATCATTTCTCTTAAGATTCCCATGTACTCAACAATATCACGTAATATGAAGCTCTCATCACAGATTAAAATTGGCTATATCTTGAATCTTACAAAATTAGCTGTATTTGGTGATTCTTTACTTATCATCAAGCAAGTTACCAATGAATACCAGGTCAAGGATGAAAAACTTATCCCATATAAACGCATGGTGGATAGTCTTTGAAGCTATTTTCGATTAATTAGCTTTGATCAAATTCCTGCATCAAGTAATAAATCCGCCGATGTTATGGCAAGCATCGGATCCCTATTAGAAATCACATCTAGTCAACCCCGCACATTTTCTCATTGAACATCTCTTAATGCCTACCTATGATCTTCCTAAAAACACTATGATATGTGAGATCGTGGGTCCAAATAACCCGGTACCACGATATTTATATCTTCATTCGTGATAAAACGCTTTCCTGCCGATATGAAACCAATGCATAAACGTGCTTTAGCACAACATGCTTCTCGTTACATTTTAGCAGTAAAACTCTTTATAAATGAGGATATGATGACACCGCTCCGATGTCTTAATCGTGAAGAATCCTCGAGTGTCTTAGCAAGTCCATTCTCGTATCTCATGGAGCACACACGAATGGTATTGCCTTAGCCAAGAAAATCCTATGAGTTGGATATTATTGGCCCACCATGGAAAGTGACGCATGTCATTTTGTCAAACGTTGTCAAGCATGTCAAAAGCATGGAAATATTATCCATGCACCTTCCTAAGCATTACAATCGATAACCACACCATGGCCCTTCTCTCAATGGGGACTTGACCTCATTGGTAAAATCAGACCAACATCTTCCGATGGACATAAGTTCATCATTACCACTACCGATTACTTCACTAAATGGGTAGAGGCTATGCCTCTCACTTATGTTACCGGTAGCCAAATATCAAAATTTATTTTCAATAATCTTATCTGTCGATTTGGTATTCCATCCGCTCTAGTTGCAAATAATGGCAAATCATTTAAAAATCGGGATGTAAAAGACCTAGCCAAACGTTTTCACATTAAACTTAAATGGTCCACTCCATACTACTCTCGTGGCAACGGTCATTGCTTAAAGCAACCAATAAGACCTTAAAATCCATCATGGAAAAGATTGTCAACACCCATGGACGTAATTGGCATACTCAAATTTACCCCGCTCTTTGGGCTTACCATACATCTTACCGCACACCTACCGGAGCCACCCCATTTTCTCTTATTTATGGTTGTGAAGCCATTTTACCTATTGAGATAGAACTCCCATCCTTGAAGATCTCCCTTAAAGATGTAATTAATGAGGATGAATACCGACAGTCACGGCTTCAAGAGCTTGAGCTTCTCGATGAAAAATGACTTAATGCTCTCAATCATCTTCAAGTCTATCAAAACCGACTGCAACGCAATTATCATAAAAAGGTAAGACCTAGAGAATTCAAAATTGGTGACCTCGTTTTAAAAGAAAATCAAAAGAATACCACTAAAGAACGAGAAAAACAAGGAAAATTTGAGCCTAATTGGTTAGGACCCTATGTAATCACAAATAAATTTGATCTCGGAGCCTATAAATTGCCACTCAAAATGGTCAAGATCTTGATAAACCAATGAATGCGAGTTCATTTAAAGAAATTTTATCCTTAAGATGTTCACTATTCCGTGATACAACGTGTACATTATTCCTTTTATCTTTATTATTTTCAATAATTTAAATTTATTCATTTCCATCATGATATTTTCTTTATCAAAATCACATCTTCATATTTATCATCATGAGACAAGTGCTAGTATAAATCCTATTAAGTTTGTGAGCGTCATACTTCTTCCATTTTCTGTCACTTTCCTCTATGGTCATACCTAGAAGCTTACTGATGGTAATATATTCCCTTCAAATACATTCTCTCTTTCATAACAAAGCTCTAAACTTCGTTACCCGGTTTTTTTTGTCGTCCATCTCAAGATTCGGTGTTGAACCCTCACGCCCTACTAGTCGTGGGGCTTGAGATTGGGGGCAGCTGCTTTTTCCCAAATACAAAGCACTATTGTAAAAAAATCCATCAATTCAATAACTTATGAATAATTCATTGTCACATCTTTCGCCCTTCATAGTTCAGTGTTGAGCCCACACTTCTTATCGGAGTGTGAGACTGGGAATGGAGGAAGGTGCCTATACTGCTCTCACGCCTTGTCTTCGATGATAAACCCTTGCCTCTTACAAGTGGCATGGGGCAAAGCGTAGAGGGTCATTCTCATACAAGCATAAAAACATTGCAAAATATTCAAAAAAGCAAAACAAAACAAAACAAAAAGACAAAAAGGGAATTCACTCACCTATATTTTGCTTTGGTGATGAGCCCTGCTTCTCACTAGTAGCATGGAGCAAGGCATAGGAGTCATTTCAAAATACAAAATCTTATAGTGCTTACAAATTATAGAATCCCCAAACACTTAATTTAGATGCCTAAGTGAAGAGAGAAATATACCTTAACCTCATATCTTACTACCAACAAAACTAGCCACGAATCGTCTAAGTCTAAGCACGTGACTCATAAAGTGAAAGCCATTTTTGAAACCGGTTCAAGATCAAGTATGAAGAATGGAGTCACAATTTCCCAAAGGGATTGTTGTTAGCATTTGTCTCTATATTCATTATCTACCTCTTACGTCCTTCTTGATTCTCGGTGATGAGCCCACACATCTTACTAGTTGTGTGGAGTCAAGAATGGAGCTGGAATTCTTTTCATCATATCATCACCACCATATCCTGCCAATGGAAAGAGAATTTGTGTTATTCTGAGCATAAGTTACAACACGGAACATGGTACATATGGATAATATCCATGTTTATCGCCTCTCAAAAATAAGTCTGCACTCTGGTCCATAAATTGCCAATCACAATGTAAAAATCTAAAAACATTTGAAAATCGTCAAAAAATCAAAAATATTTGAAAATCATCAAAAATCCAAAAACATTAGAAAATCTATATATATATAATAAAACAAAAAAAAAAAACAAAAAAACAAATCTAAAATAACCAACACAATTTAACCTTTAAACTATTATCCCCAATGAATAATCCAATCACCTTATGACTACCAAATTCAAACCACTTCTTCTCGCTTGGGGCAAATCTAGCTCTCATTGTTTCCTTGTTTGAGGACAATGACCCAATGCTTTAATATGTTCTCATACCCCCGCTTAGGGCACATCCAATCAATCATCACTTTGGAACACGTTAGGGACATGTTTATTGGTTCTTGTGTTGCATTATTAGTTGTAAATTATTAATTACTTTCTTGCATCTTGATATATTACAGGGGGCATCTTGATTTTATGTATCCTGGTGTTCTCTCTAATATTCTTACATTATCTCGATTACATGTCAGATCGGGCATCATACTTTCTTTATGGCCTTTGTCTATGCTCTCTTCCATTTGCATATCGTACCGGGGCATCAAACCTTTTTGATGGCCCCTATCTATGCTATCACGCATATTACAATCTAGTCATCCTGATCTTTTATATCACGATGCATCTTGTTATGTGCTATATTAAAATTAATATGTTTTTCGTCACGTGAGTATCTTCCCGCATGATCAACATCTTACTTTGCACACCATCCATTCACCCATACTAATGCATTCTCCATTTGGGAATCCTACTTGATCATCAAGAGTGCATTTTGCGAATCCTACTTGACGATATTTCTCAAGTAGCATTCACTATCCAACAGCTCCTCCTCTCCCACCATGCCCACCATGTATTTGATTCATTCATCCTCGCTCCTCATTTTTACTCCTCCGCCACTTATACCCATATTACCCTTCTCACCATTCATGTCCCTCTCACCCATTTGTATTATTTTCATTCCCCTTCTCGCTTCCCGCTGACAATCTTACTTAATAACCCCTTCTATATGGGATCCTCGATGGAGGTTTACTCTCCCTAAGATCTTCCCACCGTAGAAGCTTCTTCACCACCTCCCTCTTATCAAACAACAATCACCACCAAACACATCTTTCCATTCCACCTCTTCTACTTCTCATTCTCGCATCATTACTCTCACTACACGAGCATCCCAATTAAGGATTTTCCTCACACTCTTCACCCTCCACTACATATATTTCTTCATCCATTCATGTTACACTCCTTTATTTCCTTTCTTTCTTATTATCACCTCATCTCATATCATATACCACTCGTGCATACCTCACTCACTCTTTTCTCATCCTTCCCCAAATCCGCCTTATGCCTAGTCATCCTACTTACACGCTTTCGTAGTATGGAAAATTCACTTAGGGTTCCCTTCACCCATTTTTTCATACCCTATTCCCACCAACTCTAACATCATCCATCTTCTTCCTCACTTGGCGATCTTACTTAACCATTCCGCCGCATGGCAATCTTACTTAAGACTTCCACTTAAGGTTGATCTGCCCTATGGCCTTTCCCCATCCCATCATATTTCCCCATCTTATTTCTCCCGCCTCTCGTCATGATCATCTTCTTCAACCTACCATTCCACCCCTGTCCCCAATATCATCTTGTCTTTCTCCTCGCATATCATCCTCACGGTTGGGTGATCCTATGAAACCTCTCTAAGAAGATGACGATCTTACTTAAGAGATTCTCTTAAGCATGACGTGTCATCTTACACTCACCCATCACTCTACAATCTCACCATCCATCTTTCCTCTTCATTCCCCATCATCACACCTTTTTACCACCACTATCACCCTCCTCTAGCTTGGAATCTTACTTAACCACTCACCCGGCATGGCGATCTCACTTAAGAGTCTCTCTTAAGGATGATCTGCTCTTGCCTTTCCCCATCACTACACACCCTTCACCCTTCATTTTTTCTAGGCATTCCCCATTATCACATTCTTTCACCTCCTTTTTGATTCTCGCAAACACCACTTCTCGCTTGACCATTTGTCATCTCTAGTTTTGCTCACATGGCAATCTTACTTAACCACTTCCGTCACATGACAATCTTATGTCAGGGTCCTCCCTACACTTAACTTGTCATCGTGAACTTCTCCCCACTTCATTCTTCGCTCACTTTGTTGATCGCTTCTTCCACCTAGTATCTCCTACTACCCACTTTTTCCTCCTACTATTATCCTTTCTCCACATATCCTCTTACACCATACATCTAATCTCTTCCACCTACAATCACATTCTTTTCCCCATTTTCCCCTTCTTGATCCATCATCCTTCATATTGTTTCTTCCCATTATTTTCATGTCTTGGTTCTTCATCCTCATCACCCGCATCCTCTCCTTGCTTTTACTTAGTCCCAACTCATCCCTCTCGCCTTCTTCACTCTTTCCACTTCATCTTCTCAAATTCCCCCACATTTCTACCCACACACACATTCGCCATTATTGTTAACACTCCTATATCATTCTTTCATCATCATCTTCTCTTCCCGAGCTAATAATTGTCAACGGGTTTTCCCTAAAAATCATCTATCCTCATTCCACACGACCTCATTCACTCCTCTTGACCTTCTAGAGTTTCCTTCATTCATTCCTCCTCTAATCCCACCACTCATTGTCAAAGGGTTTTCCCTAATGTCCCTTTGGCGTTACCATTTCCAATCCTCATTAGCTTTCTCATTTTCTTCATTTTTTTCTCTCACCCTTCCCCACCACTCATCAGTAAAAGGTATTTCCTAACATCCTTTCATTGGCATTGCCTCTTCTATCCCCCATTCTCTTTTCTCTCCTATTCTTTTCCCTCACTCCCACCCTTTCTTATCGCTTCTTACCCATCTCTCCATCTCCTCTTTGCCCTCTTCAATGTCTTTATTGTCTTCATCATACATCATTTTCCTATTTTCTCGTCATCATAGTATCCTCATTTCATGCATCTCCACATATTTTCCAATCGATGTCATTCCTCCCCTCTTTCTTCTTTTGAACATTCCTTATACCGTTCCTTTCCACTTATTACCCTCTTCGTATTCCCTTCCTTCTACATCATTTTCTTTGTTATCCTCTTCTCTCTCCACCCCTCTTCTTATTTCCCTTCCCCGTATCATCTTCTTCCCTTTTTCCATCATGTTTCCTCCTTGCTTCCCCATCGATAACCTCGGTTGTTCAACGTTGTCCTATCGCTTTTATCATACCACCCTCCACATGCATCTCCATACGATCTGCTCCATATTCTTTGCCTTGGTCTTCCTCGTAATGACACGATTCCTTCAATCTTCTCCTTGTATTCATTCTATCTTCCTTTCCTCTCCCTAATTTTCACATTTATTCTCGACCACTTCTCCTTTTCTCTACCACCCCTACCTTTTCATTCATTCTCATTTGTTTCTCTTCCTTTCTCTCCTCTTTTTCACACTTTCCTCACCCCTCATAGTTTCTTTTTTTTCTCCGCTTCTACTTCTTCTTTCGTCCCTCTTTCCATTTTCCTCCATTTCACCCCTACTCCCACCTCGCTTTTCTCCTTCTTATTTATCCTTTCCAGCTTTCCTACTTTTCTCAAATCTATCATTTATTTCACTTCCACGCATCCTCTTTACTATCTCTATTGCTTCCTTCATTTTTCACATCTCTCTCTTTCATCCCTTCACCCTCTACTCGTCATTTTCTTATTTTTTCCTTGTTTGTCCTTCATCATTCCCTTCTTCCCCTATCATCCCTCTCTCTTATTTATACCTCTTTCATTCCTTTTTTCCTCCCCTATCTCCTTACTCTTCTCGTAATCAACCCCAATCCTATCCATTCCCTTTTCTCTTTCCCACACACCTCACACCTAGCATTCAAAGTCTCGATTGAATCCTTTCTCCATTTGCATCGTGTGCAGTCATTCCAGCTTCTTCCACTCCATTATCGTCCTCTTCTCAGAGAATCTATTTCCCTTCTTTTCGAGAGTTCTCATATATTCCATTCTTTTCACTCCTCTCGAGGGGGCATCACCACATCTATCCATAATCACATCTTCTCATGACATTTTTGTCTTGGAGGATACTATGACATCCGTCACTCACCACTTTCTATTCGCTCTACCTTTTAAAAAGTAGATTGAATTCTTCCCCCATACCGTCTACTTTCTTTGAAAGGACACTACTTTCATAGTACCCTTCCAAAGAGGGGCAAATGTAGACACCCCAATTTCACATCTATTCTAAATCAATTAATTCCCCTTCCTCATTTCCCACAAAAATACACTTCAAATTAATCAAATATAATTTGATTAATTATCCATTTCAAAATCTAAAAAATAACCCAATCCTCACCACATGTCATTATTCTCCATGTTTTTCTACTATTGAATTAAAAATTCAAATTCAAATCCTCACCCACCCTTCCCCGGTCCCCACTCACCTAAAATCCTCCACTTATGAATTGAAAATATAATTCAAATCCTCACCCATTCTTCGTGGCCCCACTCATCTAATCTTGCCCACATTTTCAAACCACTCACCTAATCTTGCCCACATTTTCAAACCATGATTACTTAAATTAATCTAAGCTAATCACTCCTCAAAGTTATAAATACAACCTTACCCTCCCCTCTAAACACAGGAGAATAAGCTTTCATGTCATATCTAAGTTCTTGCATCCTTTGAGCAAAGAACATCCTTTTGCCTCGTCCTAATGCCCAAATAGCCTCAAAATCATTTTTCTCATCTGGTGCAAAGTAAGAGGATCGTTGTTACAGGAAGGCCTTGCTCCATCTTGAAGAAAAGCACCTACATATCACACAATCGGGGCTCAATCCAAGTTTCCTAGCCCATTCCGAGGTTTGCTACGGAACGCGAAGGAGGAGGTATGATTATTGGTATTTTACTTCCTTGTTAGTAGTGTATTTTTCCTAGCTTACAATAGCAATTCTTAACTTGAATTTTGAACCTTAGTGGTGGGAAAGACTGACCTAGAACATAAGAAAGGTACCATAAAAGACTAATCAACTGACTCAAAAGATAATAATTAGAGAAAAACAAAGGGGTTTTTAGACCGCACAAAGGATAGGACCGTATGTATGTCTTAACTTAACTATATGGTTTTAGACCTACACAAGATGAGACATGCGTAAGAAATACATTGTTCTAGGGATCCTCAGAACTTTACAACAAAATCATGACAAAATAATAAAGCATTGGCAAGAGATGAACTAAACCAAGCAACAGAGGATAAAAGAAGAAGGGATTATGCCACTAATATCTAGCTTCAAGGTTCATAACTCATGCATATGAAAGTGTAATAAAAACATGATGTAATAATGATTTTGTGTAGATTTCAAAGTGGTGTCTACATTTGCACCCCATTTATGCTAGTGAATGAAATTTACTAGTGTAAAGGAGAAGAAGAGTCATACTTGAGAGAGTGTCAATGAGAAAAATAACTACAAGTAGGCCAAGAGAAAATCACCGTGTATGGTGAACAATGTGATTCATCAATTGACCCATGTAGAGACAAGGGAGAAGCATGTCATAAGCATGAAAAGGAGATATCAGAATTCAAGTGCAAGAAGAAATGTTTGGAGACATGGGGATTCATGTTTCATGTGTTTGTAGATTTGGGGGTTGATTAAATCCCCAATAAAGTGATTAATTTTGTAATATGTGGAATTGGGTGTGTCGACACTAAGGGATGAGTGTCACAGGCTTTCTAGTCACCCACTATAACTCTTCCCAATAATGAGACCACATCACTACGCATGCATCTAGGTATCAAATATGTGGAAATCCCTATAAGGTAAAATTGAAATTACGTCATGTTGCCCCCATTGTGTGTTTATACAGTATACTTTTATAAAATGTAGTATTGTTGCTTTGGTGAGTTTGGAATAATTATTTTTTTCCTCATGCATTTGTACCAAATACAATGACTATGTGTGTTTAGCGCATAGACACTTTTTGTGTTCAAGAGCGACTAATGGGTGATAGAATTTGATTGAATTGTGTGATAATGAGAGAAAA
This sequence comes from Taxus wallichiana var. yunnanensis, assembly GCA_018340775.1. Taxonomy (NCBI): domain Eukaryota; kingdom Viridiplantae; phylum Streptophyta; class Pinopsida; order Cupressales; family Taxaceae; genus Taxus; species Taxus wallichiana. The sequence goes on from CM031243.1 coordinate 644,307,749, forward strand.
TGGGTGACGCTGCATACCCAATATTTCCCGATTCATGTATATTGTATGCAAATGAAGATGGATTTTGTAGTCTTTTTGTTAACCAATGCCGAGTTGGGCACACTGGCACTTCATCCAGACTAATCTAAATGCTCACCCGAAGTGTACGCAACCACTAGGTCCCTCCTTTGTGCCCTTATCCAGATGTATATTATAACATACATAGCTATCACAACCACTATAACATCCATGCATGAAGATATAACATAACATATTGACAACACATATAATAAGGAAATCATTCAACATTAACAATGGTTAATAACACTTGAATTCCCATAATTTCATACTTAGATCTAGTAAAATTTGAAATCCATACACAAGTATCTATCAGCAAACATAATTCATTATATGAAATACTCATTGATTACATCCATACTCTAATTACATCTATGTGTTGAACCATGCGCATGCACACAAAACTCTCTATGAACCTCCTCTCACACACACACATCACAGATCAAGAATTATAAGAGTAATACACCTATTTATACACGGTGGGAATTTCCTTCACTACTTACATGTGTTTTCCTAAATATAGTCGTGCTAATAATAGGTTACATGCCTTTACAACCCTCGCTTTATCTTTAGTTCAAGTTATAAATAACTTTGGCTTTAACATGTTTTAATTCCTATTAATAGATTGTCTTCATGCATCATCCTCACCTCCTCAGACATTGCATATGCTTTTCTATTTTTGGACCTTGCTTTTGCATCATGCCATTTTTTCTTGAATTATATTTTTAGCCTCTTCTAAAAAAATAGTAATTCATGAACTTGTGTACGTGTGAGAACCCTCAAGCGTGCTAACTTGTTCCTCTCTATTGTGCACCTCATGCGCACATCTCTACCTTTATTTCTCGGCTCTTTCTTCGCATGCTTTTGCGATCTCGAATGTTCTTTCATTATTTCTCTTAGTTCCTTGTGCACACTCCTGCACGTGGTCTCGTGACTTTCATGCACATCTAATACTTATCCATTTATTTCGACCAACATTACCCCACACTAGGAGTATTGTTCATCCTCGGCAATATGAATCTTAGAATTCTCCTCCAGAATGAATAAAAGAATATTATAGGAATTTAAAGAATAAAGAATAATGGATTTTTACCCATGAATCAAAGAATATGTGTGCACGCTCAACACTTAGGAATTTAGTGGTGAGAGGAGCTCTATAAATTCTTTTTTATTATAGCCTCCAATTACTTCCATATTTTCGGTCCCTTAGAAACTTTGTTCGCACCGCTTCTACTACTTCAACCACTTGCTCCAAATTCAATTCCTCTACCTTCTCCTCAACTCTTTACCACCACCTTTAATTCCAAGTTCACACCCTCTAGTGCATCCATCTTGCGCAATACCTCCAAGTGGATCTCCTCGAGTCTCTTCTCAAGTGTTTCCTTCATGGATTTGATTAGGTATCTTTTTGTTTTTACTTTGACCATGATCTTCTCGGACTCGGCCTTATTATTATTCATTTTTGCTTGTATTCTCTTTAACTCCACCTCCTCCTTGGTAGTGTGTGCGCTAAGAATGGGATCAAAATCTTGGTAATTGTCTAATTCTCACTCTTCCTTCTTCGTGGCCTCCATAACCTCTCGTGATCAATGCCTCATGCTCAACTATTTTTCTCCACTTCTTTTTATTTTTTGTATTTCGCCAACTACTCATCTACCAACCCCAGTCCAATCTTTGTCTCCACCAAGATCATGTGCACCAAGTTCTCCAAATAGTCCAAATCTGTGGGATATTCATCTTGGGAATGTTCAACTAACTCTAGGCATGCACTAGTGATACTTTTCACTATATCGGTTGCTTTATCATAGGCATATGCCATCCGCTTCTTCTCATATCTCGATCCTCTATGAGCTTATATATCTCCTTATCCTTACTTTCCTTTCCCCCCTGCATCACCCTAATTGTGGCCCCTTTATATAGATCCCTTGTTGCAATCTCGATGACCACTTTATTTAGCGCATTGTAGGATTTCTCATTAGATAACTCCGTAGGATCAATGATAGAGATTATTACACTTGGATCTTTCTTCAACTTCATTTTGGAGTAAAACTCCTTACTTCAAATTTTATCTCCTTTATATGCATCTACATATTCTATTACAACATTTTCTTGGTTCAAAAGTGAGCCCTACCACATTGATCAACTCCATTCGAAAAGGTGTTTAGCTTGACCGTGCTCTAAAACCGTGCTCATAACATCTTGGAGGGGTCATTGATATAGTTCATTTAGGGTGCCTCCGCAGATGTTCTTGTTTCTTCCTTCTTTCGATGCGCTTCCCCTTCGTGTTTCTTACATAATGTTAAGTTTCCCCGCTACTCCCTTCACCTCCTGCAACACCTAATCCTTCCCTAGATTATTGCTCTTCATCACCATTTTCCTCCCCTTCACACTCTACCTCACGCTCTCTTCATGTTTTTCATTTCACTTAGATCCTCCTCACGCACATCACACATTTCTTCCTCATGAACTTCCTCCTCATAATATTCTACTTCCTCTTGTGTAGGCTTTTCGTCGACCATCGACATATCTTCATGTAGTTGTTCCTCATGTGTTATCTCCTCATCCAACAGCTTCTACCAAGTCTTCCTCTTCTTCCTTAACATATATAACCCATTCTTCTTTACTCGGGATGGGTTTCATTGACTTGCCTTGTAACACCGATCAAAAGACGCCCTAGGTTCTTATGAGGTGTTTGCACCATTTCTTCCTTCTTTGTGTTGCCTTTGTAATTTATTTCTTCTACTTTGATCCAAGGAAGTCTATTTTTCTTCTACATTTTCTTCTTATTTTTCATTTGTTTCTCCTTCCTCCTCTTTCCGAGGAGGATTTTCTTCGTGCCTTCTTTTACTCATCCCTACTATCTACTTCTTTCATGGAGCTCAGAAGATAAAGGTACCACACATTAATATGCTTCTCTACCTTAATCTTGGGCTTGAGGTAGAGATATACCCTAAGCATGTTTTCCCACTACCACAATCATGGGGGTTATATCCATATTATCTCTGCCTCCATAGTTTCCACATACGTTGCCCTTGATGGATATACATAGGTCCGGCACAAGGTATGGTAGTCATAATCTACCATATATAAAATAAAGGTTAGATTTAATGCGTCATTTATTTTTTTCATGGCATCCTGAAAGTACTTTGTTGTGAAAGAAAACGATAACTTACACCAAGGCCCCATCTCTTTGTTTCTAAGCAAAAATGGCCTGTAATAGTGTTGTATGAATGTGAATTCTTCCTATTTTTCCAAAAGTGTTGGAAGCTCCTCGCACGCCCATTCATTCTCACATGTTTCTCACATCCATCTCTACCATTTCTCAACGCGTGTCTTATAAGAACATGTTATTGCTCCATCACAAGTAAAATCTGCAAATCATCGCGGAAGACTTATTTTCCAATTAATAGATCAACATTTTGTCCATAGGTTCGTTAGTCTGACCCCGATCTCCCAAAATAAAATCAAAAGAATTATGACACCCCAAGTAATATTTTATCCTTTACTTACATGGTTCTTCACCTTCTCGATTTCCTAAGTGATCTACGCGAAATTTTATAGAATGTTTTATGTGCCATCTCCCCGCGCAACATGTAGAAATTTCTTATTAACTTGTGTCTAACATTTAAAGCTCATAACTTACAAATTATTAAACATGTGGCCACCCTAGTGCCTGGATCAATTGTGCTTGTTATGTTAAATGTGCACGTCCTTGCTAATAGTTAAACTTAATGTTGTGGCCTCTATTGAAGTTTCATCCTCCAAGTCCATTATGATATCTCGCACCAATCAACAAACATTTTACTTTTCCAATCAACTAAGGAGTTAGGTGCATCCTCCTTCCTACAAAATAAATAAATCCTCATGTACTCTTGACATAATCCACCGGTAAAGGCATGTGAGCTTCCAAAATATGGTGACTCAGTATAGCCGCAACACCCTTGTGCTCTCCAAGTCCTTCTTGACCTTGTCATCAATAACCAGTTTCCTTCCACCATCCTCTCAAGTTAATTCCTTCATGAAATCATTCCTAATGTCTCCTTCATGGGCTTGCACTGTGATTATAGTCATTTATCTTGCACGCGGTCAATTTTGATGTCCATTGTTTCCTACTACAACTTCTAGAGGTTACTGTATCTTTGAAAATCAGCCTTCAGCACATCAATCAACAACCATCTTAGTGTTAATCTTGGGAGACCTCTTTGGTGCCATTTTTTTCCTTCTTTCAAATGCCCAACCCTCAATTTTTTAGAAAATATGTGTCCTAGGTGTTGAATGAACTTACTTGTTTAATTCTTGTTTATGCGAGGTCGAATCCTAATCCCCTTGCTCAACCCTATCTCTTATTTGCTTCAATTTTTTGCCCTTGTTATATAATTTTTGTGCCTCTAGCTCTATGATTCCAAGATCTATAAACTCTAACTATGTAAACCCTAGCTCGTCATCCCTATTTACAAACACTAGCTCATTCTCGCTTCCACACCTTCTCTCCTAGCTTCCACTTCCACTAAAGGAGCTCTCAAATCCAAGGTCCTTACACTTACTCACGTAATCTTTGGTTCACTTCGATTCTCCGGTTTGTTCTTTGCACTAGCTCTTCACACTTTAATTGTAATTTCACTTTTTAATCGCATGTTCGTTAAAAGGAAAGGTAAGAATGAATTTTTTTGCGCACTATTTATAGTTTTCCCAATTTTATCTCGCATTTAATGCTCCTCACCTACCATCATTTTTTACTTTTAATTCACTTTTTACTTTTTCTTGTGCTTTCTTCTACATTCTTTTACACACGGAAGTCATAACCTTTATGCACGCTAGTACTTCCTAGATATAGAACCTCTTACAAGCACCTTCCCGCGCACCACACACATTCTTCCTTTGCGCCACTTTCCAAGCAATCTAACTTGCCATCGCTCACTCACATTACACGGTATGGCCCTTCATGTGGTTTTCAATATAAGCAATTTCTTTTAGCACCATCATCCTTAAACACTTGTGGCACTTCCTTTGTGCACCTTTAATTTCCATCACGCACCATTCTCTAACACCGTTGAATACCAAACTTTTCCCGGACTCACACCTATCCTTTATTTCTCACGCTCATGTCTCATACCAATGCGCTCATGCCTATTAGCTTCTTAAGTAGTGTCATTGTCCCTTTATCTCTCACACACACTCAGATCTCGCTTCACCGCACTAAAGTATGTGCAGTCCACATGTGCATCGCCTAACATAGATTAATCACTCTTGTGCATGAACATGCTTATTATAACAAAACAAAACACTATAACATGTAAAGGGAAATATAATCTACGTGGAAATACTGCCTTATTACAAAGACGAAAGAAGCTTATTTATAGTAGGGATTAAAACTTAATCCCATTGAAGTAACCGAAACACGGTTCCATCAAGACCTATCATTGACATGTGCCATATTCCAATATCTTAGTTACTATAAATGGTCCCAACCAATGCACTTTCACTTCCTGTGATGGTGATGAGACCAAACTAAGTCCCATCTAATGCACAAAATAACACTATTATTCTCTTATAAAGTGGATTTAGATGTAGTATTAAGAACTAGATATCTTATTTAAGATAAAATGTAGAATATATTTGATCTATCTTTGAAAAGTCCATTGCAATCTAAATGTTTCCATTTCCTAATAATTTTTGTAAGTCGAGTCGAGTATTGTGTGTGTGTAGGTCATTTGATCTCTAGAATGTATAATCAAGTGCAAGGCTCACATGTTCAAGAGCATGGCTCATTTAGAAAAGAGCGTAGGACTCGTAGACCACATGACTCACACATTAAAGAGTGCAAGATCACAGTCATAGAGCATAGGACTCATAGAAAATTTACTCTAACTAAAATTACAAAACTCTAAATGAGAATTTAAGAGAGGTTTTTGTTCCTCTTATTGTTAGGAACTAAAATTTCTCTCTATTTTTACACAAAAATAATGGTTATGAAGATATCAACAATCAAGGAAGAGATTTTCAAGGGCAAGACTCACACAAGTAGCACTTATTCACTCCAACTAAAATTATAGGCCTCCAAATGAGAAACTTAAAGAGGTTTTTGTTCCTCTTATTTCTAGGAGGAAAAACCTCTCTCCATTTTTACACAGCAATAATAATTGAGGAGATATCTTCATTTGAATTTTCAATAAAATAAGGTTGAAGGAAAGTAAATAAGACAAAAAAACATATGTTCAGTAAAACTATGATATCTCCTCATTTCTCAATGAAAATAATAATTTCAAGATGTTTTGGAAAGCTTACAACAAGGAGCACCAAACCCAAAAAATGTTTGAAAATATTCTTCAAATTGAATTTAGTAACGATCGTAAAATAGGGGATGAGAATATGATGGGGTAGATGTCATGTTGAAAGATTCAATCATGCAAGAGCAAATTTGACAAATGGAAAGAAGTAGTGCGGTGGAATAGGTATTTCAACCTAGAGTTTTAATATTTGATTGATTCTCTTCCATGTTTGTCTCCTTCTCAAGTGGAAGAAGTATTAGTTCAATATAGAGTTATAGTGTTTGATTAAATATCTTCCATATTTATCTCCTCACAAGTGGAATAAGTAATTGAATGCAAGTGAAAGAAATAGTTAAACTTGAGTTGTATTTTTGAATAAATTCCTTCCACATTTATCTCATCAGTAAAGTGGAAAATGTAAGTCAAGTCTTGCCCAAGATTATAGGTAGGTAGTTTTATAATCTTGGAGTATTGGCCAAGGATGAGTCATAAATATATCTCCAAAGCACTCAATGTAGTAGTGGTAGAAGATGGGTGATTTTTGTAAAATTATTTCTAATTAATAAAATCCACGCTTTAATTTTCTTGGCAATAGCTTATTTTTAGTTTTATTAACCCAAATCTAATGGAAGAGCAAGGGCATACTCTTACATAAGGAGGATGGTGGTTTATTATTTTTAGAATAGAATAATTATTGTTTTACTTAGATTTTTTAAATCAACATTGTGTGTTTATTTTGTTTTGTTTATGAAGCTTCACTTTCATTTGTTTATTGTCATTTATTTATTTTCAGTTTGTTAGATTGGATTTACTTTCAATTATTTATTTTAGTTTGTTAGATTAGATTTGCTTTCAGTTATTTACTTCAATTTCAGTTTGTTAGATTAGATTCACTTTCAGTTATTGAATTTCCTTTCAAGCATTTTCAATTCTAGAGAAAAGAATTGTAAAATCATTATTTCCTTTAGCCCCTTTTGCAGATAGCCTTAGACATTTCCTGGTTTTGACATTATTCAAGATTAAATGATGAGGATTGCAATAACACTCATCAAATGGTGTGTAAACTTTTAATCATACAAAATCACCATTGTCATTCTACAAAAGACTTATTCTTAATGTGCCTATCATGTCACATTTTTGTCTAACTTTCTCTATTTTAGATCCAACGGTAATGACGCATTGCTCATCCAACCGCATTAGTTTGTCAATGCTCTCTTCAACTAATTTTTCATCTTCCAATCTTCTTGTCATGCGCGTAATACGCATGGAGGGTAACATAAAGTCCATAGGAAAATACCTCCACGCCAAACACTACCTAAAAGGGTGTGGCATTATTCAACGCTTTATAAGTTGTCATGTATGCCCATAACACTTCGAGACTTTGCATCCCATTCATTCCTTCAACCATCACATATCATCATTAAGGTTTGTCCCGGTGATATTGTTGAAAGCCTTTGTAGTTTCATTGATCAGGGTGATAGGGTGTAGTGTTATGGTGTCCTACCATAAATTTTGCTAATAGGATCCTAATAGTATCATTCATAAAATGAGTTCCCCTATCATTGGTAAGGCTTAATGGACATCCACACCGCTATGATGTTTTCCCATAAAAATATATTTGATTGTGTTGCAGAAGAGCAATCCTTTGTAGGTGAATCCTTCACCCACCTTTTCAATTATTTTTTGCATGTAATGATGTAGCATGTGTTTTTCCTATGCGCAAGTTGTGCAAATAGGCCGAAAAAGTCAATTGACCACTTCTCAAATGGATTTTCACTTTCTATCACCGTGGCATCTCATCCTAGTTTCCGATTTACCTATACTCGACAATGATCACATGCCTTGAAAAATGCCTTTGTGTCCTTATAAATGGTTTCCCACCATAAAATTGCAAGTAAGATCTTGTGCATTGTTACTTCCCTTACATAGCGTCCTTCAACTATTCCTCCATGTTTTTCCTTCATAATAGCTTCACACTCATGCTCGAAACACATCTCACAGGCAATACCTCATCTCCACCCATCTTGTATAGGTCTCATCCAATGAGATAATATGGAACCACATGAATAACAAGATGCTTATTTTCTAAAGTCTTAATTCTTGCAGCACAACTCCAAAGTGTGCAAGAATACCATAATATCTTCCAAATCGCTAGCACATGGTTCAATCTCAACAATGGGCATCTAACATAGTATCTTCTATGCTTTGTGTGTCTTTTCTAGAGTTAATCCTTGAAAAATGATCATGTCCTAAATTTCTTTTTCCAGGCTTCACTATAACTGAGAAATCAAACTCCTGGAAGAGAAGGATCCAACAACATGATGCACCCCTACAAAACCGACTTACTCACCAAGTACTTTAATGCAAAATGGTTAGTATAGAAAATAAAATGTGTTGTTAACAAGTGCTTCTTGAACTTATGAAGCACGTATATCATTGACAAGGCTTCACGCTCATAGTTGTATATTTTTTTATCGGTTAGCGCCAACTTTCTACTTGCAAAACAAATGGGAATATTCACATTTCCTTCACTTGACTACATTAAGACTGCTCCAATGGTCATACTGCAGGCATCCACATGTACATGAAATGGCTTGTTCCAAGAGGGGAAGTGTAAGATGGGTGTGGTGGTTAGCTTATCCTTCAAGGTCTCAAAATCTTGTTGTTGCGTGTCACCCCAATAGAACTTTCCTTTAGCTTTTAACAATTCTTCCAATGGTGCAAAGAATCCTTAACATAACCTTTAATAAACTTCCCGTAGAACTCAAGCATGCCCCAAGAACCCGTGTGCTTCACTGGTTGGTAGGTTCCTTCAGTCCTAAAATAACTACAATTTTGGTTGGCTTTACGAACAAGCTTTCCTTACAAATGATGTGTCCAAGTATGTACCAAAAGGAGTGGAAAAATACACTTTTGATGTTTACAGAGATGTTAAGTTGCTCGCATATTTCAAACATCAATCTCAAGAAATAATAATGATCCTTAACCATCCCATATATTATCCAATCATCCAAGTATACATGCAAAAATTATGAATAAAATATTGAAATACTTGAACCATTATGTGCAAAAACACTTGTTGACGCATTCATTAACCCAAACAAAGATAATTGTGTATCCAAAGCTTCCCATTTAGTTGTTAATGTGGTCCTCTCTTGATCTTCGTGTGTAATCCTCACCAATTGATAGCTGAGAATCCATTTATAAATAAGTAGATCTTGTGCCTCTGTCACTCCTTCTAAGATCTCTCTAGTAAATGGCGAGGGAAAAGGATCTATCACACATGAAGCATATAGAACTATATAGTCAACATAAATCTTGTTCATGTCATCTTTCTTAAAGTTGATCACCATGGGGCTTATCCATTCAGATTCCTCAATAGGCTCAATAATGTCTAACTTGAGAATCTTGTAAATTTCCTCCTTTCCCTTAACATGTAGTTTTGGATTCATCTCGGTAAAGCCTTTTTTAATCGGTCGCATACCATATTTCAACTTGATTTTCATTTCACCTAATGATGGATGTACGCCTTTACCTTATGATACCCTTTAACCGAAAGTCACGTAGTAGTTCAATAATCTCTGCAACCTCAAATTCATACTAATAATCTCCAATAATTTCCTCCTTAGGAGCATCTTCAATTCCAATGTTCACTTTCTTAGTTTTCAAAGGCACATGGTATGTGCACGCCTACTCATCTACATAGTCCATCACTTTGAGTGCACCCTCTGTGTGCTTAATATCTAGGTCCTATACTTCATCATCTATGAGGCAATAAATTTATCCTTTATCTCACTCCCGCCAAATGCATCCCAACTATGTCTCCTATGACTCTACCAGGTCCTTATGCGCCTCAATATCAAATTCACCATATAGTTGAGTCATGAATTCCTCAACCTTCGTGTTATCTCCCAATGTAATGCACTTCATGATATGTAAGGATTAATTAACTAGTGGATTACTAGAAAAATAATCAAAAGTATAAACAATACCTTCAAGTCAAGTCGTTACAACTCATTGTCTCTTGTTTGAACTCAACGTGTACATACCAGAACACACGCATCCACACAACATAGAATAAAACTTGTGTACCCAAAAATATGGTGGTAAATATTCTTGTCCTTACACCCAATGTCTATTATAGCTTTGAACATGCACCAAGGGATAATTCTTCCCATCATAACCCTACACCAAAGAAGGAAGATTTTTCTCGAGTAAACCTCATCAAGAAGACTACTCGACCTCATGCTAACCAATTAAACTATCTATGTGCATAGCCCACTAATGTGATATTGTCCCTCACAAGGTGTATAATATCATATTTCTCTAATCTCTTTCATTACATAATTGTTCTTCCATCACACGCAAGAATGATTCTACTTCCTCTTCCCCAAGATATTTTGGTAAACTAACCCTTCAAAACCGCCTAATTGTGCATGATCAATCATCCTCATTACTCGCTTGACCTTGTGACCCACCATTTCATAGGTATCATGGGCCCAATTTTCACAATCTACACTAGTAATATCACTTATCAATGTGTGTCTTCCCAATGAAGTGTGCCCTCCTTTGATGGCTCCATATTTTCCGTGCCATGCACCATACGCACATAGACTTTGTTAAGATCTTCTTCACTACTAGGTTCAATTTATGGCACAACCTTTATCTCATCCAATGGAATCACAACACGCTCATCCTTTTCTAGAAAGTAGTATACCTCTTATTGAATCGTAAGTCCGCATTGTTGGAACAACACCAAGGACATCCTAAGAGCACAGAAAATCATTTGTTTCAGCCATCTCCAATACTTTAAAATCACCTATAAATTTACCCCCCTGAATGGTGATGGTAGGATATTTCAATACCTCAATGGACATGGATCTTTTTAGTAGCCATATATAACAAAATGGAAGATGGTTACAATGGTGGCCTTCCCATTTGGTTCCATGCATCAAGTGTGAGAACATTCACTTCTGGATTAGTATCAATAAGGATATTACTCACCAACCACTCATTAATTATAACATCTAAGGTGATTTATTTGTTATATTAATGGTCTTTAGGGGTAAATTAGCATGAAGGATATGGAACTCCCTTTCTACTCCTCGCATGACATTTTATCTCCCAACCATTCTCCCAACAAAGGTATAATGTTCTCTTGCCTTAGTATTTTACATACCTCTAGAATATCATCAACATCCTTTTTGGTAGCTTATTACTTCTCACACATTCCCTCTTACGCGCTTTCTCTTTCGTGTTCTAGATATCTCCTCAGTAATCTCTCTAATGATGCCAATAGTTTTATGGTACACCTCCTTCTATTGGGCCACATCGGGTACTTTGCATGCATAACTTATTCCCTTCTCGATGTGTGGTGTTGCCCTTCCTTGATCCCACACGCGTGTTGCCTCTACATGTGTAGTGACTAATAGAGGTTGAATTTAAGGCTCAACCATCTTCTTAGGTGCCCACTACTCTTGCTTAGCATGTTCTACCTTAATGATTGTTCCACCCTTGCCCTTCTTGTTATTCTTACACATATGAGCATATAAGTATGGACAATCTTCAACCTTGTGTGCCTTATAAAAATATGTGCATACATGATTCTTAGTACACTCACGTTGATAATGATCAGGTGATCCATATGTGTAATATATCCCTCATGAAAATTGTCCTCTACCCTCACGATCATTGATTTGGTATCCACCTATAAAGCCTCCATTACCATTATTGTGCCCTTCTTTGTTATGCCCCTTTTGCGCTTATGGCTAATCTCAACATTAGTCTAACACAACCCTATTTCACAAGCCTCATGAATTTGATCAATCAAACGACAGTTGGTTTGTGTCAAGGAGTGTGCGCATCACATATCTTGAAATATACATATACATTCTTCTATGTCGCACATTGTAAAAGTGGACAATTACGGACATCATGATTCTTATGAAAAATCTCACAAGTTGTTAACAATGCAAGAAAATTCTTGTCCGTGACATTTATCTTTTGTATGTCCTCACACCTCATAATCAGTACACTAGAGTCCATTGCATGTCTCATGAGATTAATCAATAGAAATATATTTCCCACCGAGAGGCCATTACTTAATCGAGCTTTAAGGAATGGACTCATCCCAAAGATCTACATTCCTAAATAATTATGTGTGTTGTGTTGCTTCTAAGGATTTGAGTGAATCATTAAATGTCTTCTCGTGATAGATCCTCTCGGAAGGGTGCCAAAAAGCCTCCTACAAACCACTACACATGATGACTCTGATGGATTTCATAAGATAGCTTACACAACAAAGTCTTGAAACATGTGTCATATTCTCTTACACTTTCGTAAAATCCTTGTTTGATGTCCTTCAATGTGTTGATGCTCTATTGTTCGAACTCAAGTATGTGGAACTCAACCAAGAAAGAAGTGTGTAATGCATCATAATCCACTTCCATTTGATGTGCATCTTATTTCTTATAATAACTATGCACACGCCTTGAAGTGTGTTGGAAATTGACTTTCCCTATGATTTGGAGTTGTTATTCCCTTATCTCTCCATAATAACTCACACTTATGCACATGCTTAGTTACATCTTCCACACCTCTATACTTTGGTAAATGAAGAGACATCTCAAAGAAGATTTGAGGGGTCTGCATGCTAATTTTTTTGTGTTGGTTTTGTGTGGTCCTTGTCCTAGAGTGGGGCCCTGACATCGAACCTCATCCTCCACTAGGATTACCTTTGTGCGGTGGAGTTCATGAACCTCTTGATCCTCTTCACGCAACTTGGGGACCTTTATAATAACTACCTTACATCATTGTAGTAGTGCTAAATCAGCACAACAATTATTTTTCATATAACTCCACCAATAGTACTACTTCCAATGGACAACACTCTCTACTTTGTCAAGATAGCGTACCTACTAAATTGGTTCCCAAAAAACTATGTTTTTGCATGGCCATATGTGCAACCTTAATTTATCAGTGCCTCCCGAGTTGATACCAATATGTGTCTACCTCGTATCTTCTACCCAACACAAGGTGGTCCTCTATTACCTTCATGCTCGCCTTCACTATGATGATCTTATACAACAAAATCTGATCCCAAGCACCATGCACAAGGGCTAGGTGTCCGTGCTCAATCAAATGCACACCAAGAGTTCTCATTTTATCCTCATACTCACTCTCATCCGATGTCGATGGGGTCTTTCTACTATACCTCCCAAGACTTGTAGAGGTCATGATCTTGTCATCCCTCACCTTTTGTAGGGTTCTCATCACTTCTACTAGTCATCATTCCCCTCATTCGCAATGCATCCTCAACTCCGCCCTCTCTCACACATCATTATATCTCGAGCCATCTTTCCTCTCTCTCTCTCTCTTACTTCCTCTTGACCGACACCATAATTTTCCCAAACCTATGTCTTGCGACTATGTGCGGTGGGGTTTTATCCTACCATTGGTAGGCTCTCCATTCCTAGTTCAATCATCAAGATGTTAACAACTAAAGGTGTCGAGGGAAAATAAGATCCCTTGGTTAACGTAAAAACTAGAACTCTTCTTCCTCGTGACACAAGTATGTCAAATTCACATACTCTAAGGTATAACTATGCAACACACCTTCCCACCAATGATCTACAACTCTTATCCATGACACGTCCAAATTAGAGAGTTCTTGGTAATCATCTTGCCTCCACATTTTCTTCCTTCCTATCCATACACCTTTTTATCTCGCATAAGTTACAACCATTGGTATAATTCTAGTGAAAAGAAACTAAAAATGTCTCTTATAAGAAATCATAGAGGTTTTCTTCTACCCATTTGTGCGCATTAAAATCAAGTCCAATGTTGTATCTCTCGATCAAATACGTCATCATCGTTATGCACCCAAAGTTCAAAAGTATTCTCCGAAGATAGTTGGAACACCAGTAACACCGTGTGCATGCCACATCTTGTTGAGTAGAAATAAAAGAGGTCTCGACAACAAAATCAAAATGTAGTATTTTTACTAACCAATGCTAAATTAGGTGCATTGAACTTCATCCAAACTAGTCCGAATGCTCACCCGAAGTGTGCACAACCACCGTGTCCCTCCTTTGTGTGCTTATCAAGATGTAGTTTAGATCATACATAGTTATCATAACATCCATGCATGAATATATAACATAATAGATCGACAAAGACATATAATAAGGAAATAATTCAACATTGACATAATGATTAATAACACTTGAATTCCCATAATTCCATACTCAGATCTAGTAAACTTGGAAATCCATACACAACTATCCATTGCAAACATAATTCATAATATGAAATACTCATTGAGTACATCCATACTCCAATTACTTTTATGTGTTGAACCATGTGTGCACACAAAACTCTCTCGTGAACCTCCTCACACACACACACACACACACACACACACACACACACACACACACACACATCACGAGATCACTAACTACAAGAGTACTACACCTATTTATACACAAATGGGGGACTTTCCTTCATCGCTTACATGATTTTTCCTAAATATAGGTGTGCTAATAATAGGCCGCATGCCTTTAAAACCCTACTTTATCTTTAGTTCAAGCTATAAATAACTTTGGATTTAACATTCTCTAATTCCTATTAATAGATTGTCTACCTACATCATCCTTACTTCTTTGTCTTGTATGTTATTTTCTATTTTTGGACCTTTCTTTGTGTATCATGCCATCTTCTCTTTTCTTCTATTTCATCCTCTACCGGAAAATGGCTAAGTCTTCAACCCGTGTCTGTGGGATCCTCAGGCGCTAACATATTCCTCTATGTTATGCACACCTTCCACACATCCTTCCGACTTTACTTCCTTCTCTCTCACATGCATGCTTTCATGCATTTTAATGCTCCTTCTGTTTCTCTTATTTCCTTGTGCACACTCCTACGTCTTAGACTTTTGCGCATGGCTAACACTTAGTCATTACTTTCAACCAACATCCTTATATGACCAATTCGATGGACATTGATTGTTTATTTGAGATAATAGAGTATCCAACCATGTATGGTTAGTTTTATAGGGCTTCCCCGCTTTGGTGGAAGGAAGAGTGTGAAACAATTCATTTGAGATGCAAGTGAGAAGGTGAAACTATGAGATATTGTGTCACTAAGGAGAGAGATATCTAGGTGGTGTGATTAGAGATATTGAATAGAGTGATCTATATGAGACAATTAAGTAGTGTGTGATTAAGAGGGGTAAATGTAAATTGGTATAGAAAACATGTGCACCATCATAAAGGGTGTGCCACGTAGTGTAGTGATGTATGGACGCATAAGGTATCAATAACATAATCAGTAATGACATAAATGATGTGCAAAGCTAAATAGAGTAGGGACCAATATTTTGACAGACAATTTTGAGGCTATGATTGTATTATCATAGTAGGGAGTATGCTAGGGTACATAATTCCCGTGTAAGTATTGTTATAAATAGTAAAATGGAAAGTTAAAAAGTACTTTTTCATTGTTTGATTGTGGATTGAGTGTAAGAGGAGATTTGAGATCGAGAATATCCTTCAAGTGAGAGAGCCCATGTGATCAAGATTAAAGAGGGTGGGAGATTTCATTTAGGAATATATGACCCATGAGTTGGTAAGTGTAATCAACATTGATGTTTTTATGTAAAATTGTATCTATTTTTGTAATTTTTTGAAAATTCATAAGTTTGTTCAATTTAGCATAATGATCTCAAGCTTTGGGGCATACGGTACCCAACCTGCACGGTACCAACTAAGAATCATATGGTCTTGGACAAAGATGTAGAATGAGAAAATAAATGTCGAGAATATGTTGATATGGGTGTGGTTTGATGGTATGCTTAGAGTTGATTGGTGTATGGTGATATTTTGTACTATTTCCATGGACTAATAGAATGTGTGGTTTGTTTTTGGTCATGCAGATATATTTCCAAGCATGAGAGTTCCATGGAGGGTGCCATATGACAACATTATTTGCATTGGGACTAGATGATGTAGGTTGAGACATTTTGGATAGGGCTAGGTTATGATATGTGGTTAGATTTGGGGATTTTTCCCCAAATATGCATTTAATCACAACATTGTGCAAGATATGGAATGTAAATGCTTGCACATTTTGGCTTACTTATTGTGGGAGATGACAGCTTACATTAGATAATGTGTACTAGATTTTGTGGTTAGTGGTTGTAGGGGAGAGGGTGTAGGTGTTTCCCCATAGATTTCATACCATATGAGACATGCACAAAAAAATTTGGATGTGAATGGTGGTATTGAGAACCCACAATTAGCTTGAGTGCGCAAGTGATGAATTCTAGTGTTCTGTGATTGTGGAAATTTATTTTTGTGTTATTGGCATCATTCATAAGCAGGGGATGGTAGATGGGTTTTGATATCATAACAGATCTGTAGATTTTATAGTTGATAGAATATCATGGGACCCAAAATACAAGAGTCTATTGTTTATTATCTCATTCAGTACATTGACTCATATATATTCACCTTAGAAAACCATGGTTATGGTGTAGTAGTGATTTCTTTCTTACATGTGTGGTCTTATGAACACATTGTGGTTGTGTGGTTGATAGGTGAGCCATGCCTAGACTAGGCCAATCTAGAGATTGTGGTTGTGATATGGGTGATGTTGAGGAGATGATGATATGATACTATGACCTATAGATCCATTCTAGATAGGTTGACACAACATGATGTCATTTGGAGGCCATATAGAAATTTTTAGAGGGTGACCCAAGGATCCTATAGAGATGCGGTAGATGCGACATATCATGTGCTTAGAGGATCAATTTCATCCCCAAGGGTAATTATTTCAGAATGAGTATGTGACACGGTAGTTTGGGATCATGTAGGAGGTTCCTCTATACCATATTCATAGAGGAGGTCTCACACATGAAACTTATAGAGATGGAGTTCAACTAAGGCCAAACCCAATTGAGTTATTATCCCCACCAAGTAGATGAGATAAACACAAAGTGGTTTTCAAGCGAGTGATCGATGATGCAAGTTACAATACAACATATGTAGAGTGGTAATACACCACCTACTCCTCCATGTACATATACTGCACCTAGAAGAGTAGGTGGTGTAGAAATGCCTCCATCCATGGGTGGAGGATATTCTATATAGAGATTTCCCCTAGTGGAGATGTCATGGAAAAAAATTTGTGTGTCATAAATAGATGCGATGTTTGAGCTTTGGTTAGTTTATAGATAGAAATGAGGTCATTTCATTGTTACATGTTGATATGGCCATGATAGTAATTGCAGGATACTTATTAGACCATTGTTGATGCATATGTGCGGACATTGTTCCATCACAATCTAGGAGATGTGGTGACTATAGGTATGATTGAGTGAGTGGATGATATAACGATATTTTATGTAGTCATGCAGTAGGAAACCACATGCATAGTGTCAGCAAAGTGAGTGAGATGAGAGCTAAGCTGAGCGAGCACAACATTCTGATTCAAATCTTGAGACTTGGTGCAAGATTTTTTGAAAATATTTGTGGAGTCTTAGGCTAAGTATGTATAGATATATATATATATATATATATATATATATATATATTGATTTGTGGAAAAAATTGTTTTCCATATTGGTTATATACTTTGTAGTGTAGTTAATGAGATGAATAAATGTATGTGATGGTTGTTAGATGTATTTGATTTATTTTTTATTTCAAAGTGTATATTAGTTGATATTATGATGTCGGTTGATTGTTAAGTTTAGTAATAAATAGTGTAATGTGTGACAAAGCTATTATAGGTGTAAATATAATATAAGTGGGATATGTAGATGATGTATGAATGATTTTTTTATATAAGCATCAATGTGCGTAACCTCCCATAAGATCCTAGGAGTCTATAAGGTAAGGAATCCTATTCTTAGACAAGAAGGTAGGGTGATCCTCATATATATAATGGGGGACTTAGTAAAATGGTAGCCAAGATATGATAGGGAGTGAGTGAGTGTAATTTTTAGGTGAGTGAAAAATGTAGAACTAAAGGTGATCTGTTACTCAAGAAACCAAAGATGTATTCAATGGAATCACCATGAAGTTTAAGCTTAATCGCACATGTCCGATTGTGCCATAAAGTTATATGAGTCACATCTGAAATTTTTGGTACAACCTTTTATTCCTTGGCAATCCATTTGGATGTGAGTTGGTGGTTCCTTCGGAGGAAGAAATTCATTGTAAGAAACATCACTTGAGGCATCAATGGATAAGTTCTTAGTAAGAGTAACACTTGCTACCAAAAAAATTCATGGAGTAGGTGAAGTAGATCTTCTAGAATAACATGTCTCGAAAGTGATAATGCCTTTGTCCTCAAGTAAATTGAGTTTTTGATCCAATGCATAACAATCATTTTCGCAATGTCCATTAATACAATGAAAATTACAAAAATTCTTTCCCTTTTCTTGTTCAAGTCGATGAGGAGAATGATGGTCATTACATGGCAAAACAGATTATTTCCTTATTGAGTAGTGTAAGTAGGATGTCATACGGCCTATTAATAGATTTTTAAAAATATACTAGTTTATGCTTAGGTTGAGGAGGATCCTTTATAATAATGTTTAGTTTAGGCTCGGGATGACAAAAAGTGTTGCCATGGTGTAGAGCCTTAACTTGAGTATCATTAAGTATTCATTCTAGTGTTGCATCATAATCATGCACAATGGATGTAACTATAATGTTCTCATATGGAGGCTTAGGTTGATGTGGGAGTGTAATCTCTCGCTATAGATAAATAACATGTAGACAAATCTTGGTAAATTAATCACATGTGTCATAAATTAATTATTCCTTAAGAGGTTGTATGAGACCTTGAAAAAAGTATTGCATCTCTAGGTCAGTGGATTAATAAAATAGTAAGCACATATTTTCTTTGAAGAATAAGATATAGTCGATATTGGTTCAACCTCATCTTGATGTAAGTAAGGTAAGCACTCATAGGTAGCCTTAGGGCCTCTATTACAACTAAATTGGGCAAGAAAGGCATCTTCAAGTTCCAAAAAGGTACTAAAATATCTATTAGGGATGTGTGTGAAACAATACATAACATCTCCTACGAAACTCTTAGGAATAGCTTTGAGAGGAAAACTATTATTATAATATGAAACCATAAGTGACTCATAATGCTTAAGATGTAGATAATTATCTAAGGTACATGTTATTGCAAAATTACAACACCCCTGATAACTCCAGTGTGTGTGTATGTGCCATCAATGTAATCTGCATAACATTGGACCATCTCTCAAGATGTGGGACTTGCGAACCTGAGGTGGTCCTCTAGAGAAGACTAGCTTCCTCTTCCTAATTACAATACTACAACTAATCCTAATGCAGAAAAGAAAACTACCTAAACCTACCCTAAAAATTCCAAGGAGACGGGGAAAAAGGAGTGCATAAAAGAAATCCTACACTAAGGGGGTGATAACACCAAAAAAGGGGGGTGAGATATTTTGCTGAGGGAGGATGGAAAAGGGAATGGAGTAGGGAGAGGCCAAATAGTTGTGACACAGACCCAGATCCTAACCCACCATCAAATCTCCATGAAACACAACACCCTACACCTGTAAATGTAAAATACATGCACAAGAAAACAAACACAAAATGGAGAGGCACAAAGAAACAACAAAACATGAGAAAGGGTTGAAAAACACCACAAAACCATGATTTTATTGCTCTATAAGGTGCACAAACCATTACATTGATTCTCAGAGGAATAAATACGCTGATGCATATAAGAGAAGGCTTACAACTCATTGGAGTTGGAAAAAATCCACCAAAGTTTCTCTAGTCGTAGGAATGTCTCTACAAAAAAGAGGAGTTCAATTCCTTTTTATATTCATTTTGCCTTAATTTCTAAATTAAATGCCTAACAGGTGGTTGACCAACCTCACCTACCACAATTAATGCTATGCTCACACTTGGTTGTTGAGCTATCTTTTCATGCTTAAATGCCTAACAGAAGCATTAATTATCTCGACAGTCACGTTAAATATTCCGACGGTGTAGCATTAAATATTCTAACAGCTTAGCTAAACTATCTTTTCATGTCTCTCCTTCCCGTGATCCATCAACTTTCCAACTTGAGCTGCTCCATTTTTGAGACCACAAGCCATCCAACTAGGTTGGGTTGGACGTCATCCAACCACACTAGGTTGTACAACTACATCTATTGACCATTCATCCAATCCTATGACTCATCCAACCATGTGGAGGTGGGTGTCCATCCAACCCATGACCATATGCCTATGTCATCAAATGACCCATTTAACTATCCACCCATCCAACCTTCTCATTCGTCCAACCCTGCCCGTATATGGGATTGGATGGCCAACCAACCAATGGTTCATCCAACCCACCATCTAACTAGGTTGGATGACAAGCCTAATCTCTCGCCATCCAACTAGGTTGACAACCATTTTCCGATGTACCACTATCAATTCGAACAACCCGGTAACCCGACCAACCATACATCTAACCATGTGCCATCTAACCCATGTGGGGCTGGGACTTGAGTCCAACCCCGAGCCCACCATTCCGTTGCCACAAAGAGTCGACCAACCCAGCTTAATCAACATGGTGTGTCATCCGACCAACCATCTAACCATCAACCAACCCCCAAGCTTCCAACCTAGGCATCCAACCTAGTCCTCCAACCCCAAGTGTTTCTGACCATTTGTCCAACCTCTAGGTGTCTAATCGCCATACAACCCAGTCGTCCAATCTAGTCGGGTTTGTCACGGCAAGCCGGTCAACTTGCCTCGAGTCATCTTGGCTTGCTTTCTCTAATATCTAGGGCTGAAATTTACTGGTCATTTGTATGTCACGCTGCAATTTGAATGGTTAAGTCCATTCATGCTGAGTTATCCATATTAACTCGAGGGGTGAATTTGGGATAAAATTGGTGACCTCTCGAGGCCATCTGTCTGCTAGATGTTTGACTAGTTGCCTTGAAGTATCCATTGGGCATGGATTCAAGCCTAACCTTGAAGACTGGTTTTCTCTTTGAAAAATAATTCCCGTATCCGTATGAACTTAGCATTTGGACTAAAACCACCTTGGCCTACTCTCAAATCTTATTTTGGGATTTTGGATAAAACTTGTAAACTACCCCAAAATTGAATTTGACCAAGGCAAGGGCACGAGAACCCTGGACCAAAAACTAGTCTATTGGGGCTGAATATATACATCGTGAAAGATTCCCCAAAATATGATTTCCCTCATCAACATGGTTTGGCCGAAATGCCGAAGATAGGAATGCTCCTAGAATCGATTTTCTGGATACAAGAAGAGGTATAAGAGCTCAACTATGACTGATCTAGAGAGACATGAGAGATGAAAACATTGGAAATTGTCCCTCAATCTGATTTATTTTCTCTGCATTTAGATTTACTTGAAGATAACAATTGTTTCCTGTAACTTTGAACCCCTTACTACAACACATTTCTCCCTCAAAAATATGATGAACTGTGCAAGAAAGCAACCACCACGCAAAAACTATGTACAAAACTAGAAATAATACACACCCCAAATGGGATGTGTTGAGTGTGTGTAAGCACTTCTTTTGCTGAAATCAAACCTACTCCTACTCTACCCTAACCAAAATTAAATGGAAGCTCAAACACAACCTGCCATTGGTTGTGAGAAGTAGCTACCCCTCCTCACAAGATGCGGCCATGTAATGGATTTTGCAATAGGTGTGGCCATATGCACGAGTGAAAAATTAAAGGAGGAAAATTATCCACTGACTAACCAAAGTATCAATATTGAATAAAAGGAATACCTCCTCAAGTTACTCATTGTGTGGATCCTAGAGGCTTCGATGCTAAGCTTCGTTGCTTTGAATCTCATCCTAATGCCCTAAAGTAGACATGAGCATATGTGGATTCTCCTATGTTGGCTCCAATGAATCCAAGTGTCCGATTGGGCATGGCCTTTTCACCTGTCACATCAACTCGCTTTGCTCTAAATTTCAACCTCCATAATGACTCCTCCTTGTTGACTTTCCCGAATGGAGTTGTTTGCACATTTATTTTGACCTTCTTGTGCATCTATGAACAACTAGTCCTTTGCCTTGATGACTGATTTGGAAATGATGTCATCCTTGCTTCCTTCTCCTTCCTCGACCACATGGAACTCCTCCTCAACATGTAGCTCTTCGGGATTACTTACGACATCTGATGGAATCATTTGTGGATCACTGCAATCAGCTAAAACCTACTGCTCATTGTGGATTTCCTCCTCTTCCACTTGAAGACCAATATTATCTACACATTTGTCCTCTTCCTCCAACATGAAGTTTGACAAGTCAAACTCCTCCAGCTTCTCGCTTCTGAGGGTCATGTCTCTGGGAAGTGAGGTATTTTTGAGTGTCCTCCTCCATTACATGTTCATCAACTAAATTAGACCCTACAACTGAGAGAAAAAACTCCCAATGATGTCTTCCTCATTTAGGGCCTCCAAATTTGACTTATTCTCCCTTTGTGCTCCTCTCTGTTGAAGCTCCAGCTTCTTCAAATTAGACAGATAATTTGCCTCCTCTTTATCCTCTTATGCTAAGGGTTCAACCTCCTCCATGGTGCTCTGGATCTATAACTTGTTCACCATGGTGCTCCTCATCCTTCAACATGAAGTTTAAAAGCTCAAACTTATCCTTCACATAATAACTTGGGAGGATGAAGTGGGAGGAGGGACTAAAGTCTCTTGTGTAGTTTGTTCTACGCTTAAAATCTCCATAGCTATTTTGTTCTTCTCCATAGCCTAAACATGTTCTTCTTGCTCTAATTCTGCTACAACATCAGCTTGCACCACATGTTCTCCAATCTTTGCCTCCTCTAAAGGCTTGACCATCAAGGGGATCTTCTCTATTCCAAACTTGGCAGCCCAACTCTTCAAAAATTCTGTCATTTCATCTCTACTAGGCTCTATCTCTTGCTTTTGCCTCTTGACTGGTTTTTTGTATTTCTTCCGACATGGACTCGTAAATGCATGAGGAGGGATAGGTTGGGGTTCAAAACAAAATTCATTACTTTTGGTGGTGGAAGGGAAGGTATTATATTCTTCTCTTGTGGAGGGGACTTGGGTTTGGAAGGGAAGAGGGTAGAAAAATTGAGATGAGGTGGGAGACTAGAAGATGGAGAAGGAGATTCCACACTAGGGGAGACATGCAATGATCTTGAATCATGACAATATTGAAATGATAAAGCTTGGGAGGAGAAAAAGAAGAAAAAGGATATGGTGAATGACTTACCCATTGACAAGGTTGTCTTGCACTTTTCTCATAGGCTTCTATCTCCTCGGTCCAATGTGCAAGTTGGGGCAACATCTCAACCATGAAATCAAGCTTCTATCAAGGATGAAATATATTGGCATAGAGTCAACCCATGGAAAAGGTTCCCTATAGCCAATTTTGAACACCTTCATCTATGTTTTTTCCTAAGATTGAACCATGACATCCTCCATTCTTTGGATCTTCTCTAAAAAATCAACACTCTCCATTTGACTTTTGTCACTACACGCATACCCCTCCTCTCGATGCCTTCCATATCCGAACCGATACCGGTACTACTCATAGTGGTAGGCATAGTGATTCTAGATTTTCTCATAACATGGATATGGACGAGTTGAGAAAACATCGAGGTGGACTACATTGTTGTTGTTATAAGTGTGAATTTCATTGTGGGAATGAAGTCATGATTTCACAACTTCATGGAGTGGAAGAAAATTGAGAGAGGTGGAAAGAAAATAGATGGAAATGAGTGGAAGGAAGAAGGTATGTAAATCATAGATGGGTTTTTGACTAGATGGAGTCACCGATGATGTTTTGAAAGTGCATCCAAAGGCTGAAATCTTCACCAAGAGCACATGGAACTCGATGAAGTGAAGTCTTATTTGAATGTAAAACTACACACCCGCAAAATATATTATGACTAAGATCTATAGTGGATCACTTGTGAAATGTAGAGCTTTCACCGCTTGTCCCACCGTGAGATGCCAAAACCGTTAGTGCAAAATTTCAACACCC
This sequence comes from Taxus wallichiana var. yunnanensis, assembly GCA_018340775.1. Taxonomy (NCBI): domain Eukaryota; kingdom Viridiplantae; phylum Streptophyta; class Pinopsida; order Cupressales; family Taxaceae; genus Taxus; species Taxus wallichiana. Next base: position 644,332,138 of record CM031243.1, read on the forward strand.
CGATAAATCCAAAGGTGTGTGCATGGGCCATCAATGTAATCTACATAACATTGGACCATATCTCAAGTTGTGGGACCTATGAACCTGAGATGGTCCTCCGGAGAAGGCCGCTTCCTCTTCCTAATTATAATACTACAACTACTCCTAATGCAGAAAATACAACTACCTAAACCTACCCTAAAACTTCTAATGAGACAAGGGAAAAAGGAGTGAATAAAACAAATCCTACACTAAGGGGGTAATAAAGACTTAAAAGGGGGTGAGATATTCTACCGAGGGAGGATGGAAAAGGAAGGGAGAAGGGAGAGGAAAAACACCTCGTGACATAGATCCGCATCCTACCCTCGCCATCAAATCTCCATGAAACACAACACCATGCACCTATAAATGTAAAATACATGCATAGAAAAGAAAAAAAAAATGAAGAGGCACAGAGAAACAAAAACATGAGAAAGGGTTTTAAAACACCACAAAAACATTATTTTATTGCTCTATAAGGTGCACGCATAATTACATTGATAATCAAAGGCATAAATATGCTTTTTAGGCACAGAGAAGGCTTACACCTCATTGATTTGGAAAAATCTACCGTGAGTTTCTCCAAATACTTAGAATGTCTCTATAAAAATGAGGAGTTTGAGTCCTTTTATAGTCGCAGTGTGCCCTAATTTCCACATTAAATTCTTGACAAGTGGTTTACCAACCTCACCTAATACAATTAATTCCCTACTCACGGCCTTGGTTGTTGAGTTGTCTTGTCACACTTAAATGCCCGACAGAAGCATTAATTATCTCGATGTGTCGCGTTAAATATTCTGATAGGTAGCATTAAATATTTTGACAGTAGTTGAACTATCTTTTCATGTCTCCCCTTCCCTGTGATCCATCAACCTTCCATCTTGAGCTTCTTCATTTTCGATACCACGAGCCATCCAACCAAGTTGGGTTGACACGCCCAATCACACTAGGTCAGAAACTTCATTAAGTGATCATCTGTCCAATCATGTGACTTGTCTAATCATGTGAAGGTGGGTGTCCGTCCAACCCATGACCATATGCCTACATCATCAAAAGACATGTCTAACTATCCACGTGTCCAACATGCTCAATCATCCAACCAGTGCCCATACATGGGCGACGGTTACACCAACCAATGGGTCGCCCAACCCAAATATCCAACTAGGTTGATGACCGCCCGATCTCTTGTCATCCAACTAGGTTTCATGGCCATCTCGTTGTTGTACCACCGTCAGCCGACCAACTTTGTGAACCGACCAACCATGTGTCTAACCCTGTGTTGTCTAACCCATGGGGGTCGGATGGCTTCTAGCCTAAGCCTGTCATTGTTTCCACAATAGTTAGCTAACCAACCCAGTCGACCAACTTGATGTGTTTCGATCAACCTGCCTAACCACCAACCAACCCCAAGGCATCCAACCCAGGTGTCCAACCTAGACATCTAACCCCTAGTGTCGCCTGACCACTGCCTAACCTCCAAGTGTCTAACTATCAAATTGGTCAAGCCATCCTAGCTCGACTTCTATCTAATATTTGGGGTTGAAATTAATGGTCATCCGAATGTCCTGCATTTTGAATGGTTAAGTCCATTTATGTTGAGTTATCTAAATTAATACAGGGGTGAATTTGGGATAACGTTACCATAAAACTATTGGAATGAATGCATGACATAATTTAATGGGACCCGTGATTGGAATATTTTACTATGAATAGTATTTCCATAAATATTATTGAATTAATGCTAAGATAGCAAGATTTTCTTTGTAGGGTAAAAATGTGTACTTTAGGTTATAAATCTCCTACGCATGCATAAGAGAGGACTTCTAGAGGAGGTGTGGAATAGACATCAAGAGGATCTTTTAAGGGTCAGACTCATCATTAATAAGTGGCCATAGATCACAATTTTGTTTAAAGTCAATATTGGGTGATGTGTCATTAGGTAGAATTTTGGGTTTTATGGGCTTATTCGCATATTTAGGTTTGAAAGGATTATTACTATTATCCTTACGTAAATCACTCACACTAGGAGAGGAAACTAGACTACGTGTATCACATGCAAGTAGAGGAGAATAAAAATGTTCATTTTGGATAAGAGAAATAGAAACAATGTCATCATCGTGCACATTATCATCTACAAATGGTGGAGGATAAGTAAGGATCATTTCATTTGCTTTCAAGAGGATTAGTAGAAATAAAAAAATAACTCAATCAATATTTGTATTATGAATAGAATCAACTACATCATTGTTGAATTCAAGAGTATTAGTAGAAACATTAATGATGTCAACAATATAAATTCCTTTGCATTTAATGGGAATAGTAGAAACAAAATTAAAATCATGTACGTGCAAAGTAGAAACATTATAATCAATGTCATTACCATGACATTTAGGAGTGAAAGAAACATAATTATAGTTAATTATATCATGTAGAGAGAGAATAATCATCATGGATGTCATCATTTACACTCAATATGAAATGAGGATAATTCGTCATCAAAAACATAAGGCTCGCCATAAATAAGTGTACGAATAAAAAGAATAGATCCTCATGCAAGCTAGAAACACTCTCATCATCACTAGAGTAGATGGGATCTATAGTCAGAGGTGGGGCATTTTTCAAGGAGGGGAAGGAGGTTGGTCACCATCACTATCGCAAGCATCTATATGTCCCTCAAGGACAGGAGAAAATTAGTAGTGGTGGTAAGAGTGGGGAATACAAAGGCCATGGTATCCTCAATAGATCAGTAGAATAGTGCTAAGGGGGTGTCTTAGGTATAGTAGTAAAGTGAGGTAGTTTGTCTCGAAACACAATAGGATTAGCCTTTTGATCATAATTGAACACTATATCATCCTTAGTAGGAGAGAGTGAAGGAACAATACTAGGAGTAGCCTCCGAGTAAGGGATGACCTCATAATGGAAGCTCTTATTGTAAAATAAGTGGTAGAACCATCAAGGAAAGTATGAAAATAGGAATGCAATGATAAATATAAGGATATTGTGTAAAACCAAAAGTGGTATGGACCTAATTAGAGGGATGACAACCCTTGTGATTTTTCAAATCCCTATAGTAAGCCATGATGACACAAAGGGAAAAAAACATGCAAGAAATTACACATATGCCCTAATTCAACACTAGGGTTTGGAAAATCAACATACCTAATCAAAAAGGTTATACAAGAACTAAAATTAGGTTAAGTGTTCAAATAAAATTGGGTTAACTAAAATTTATTCACCCTAATTATGTTTAATTAGTTTTATGAATGATACTCCAAAGAATTAAGATGATATGTACACTCAATATTATTCTAAAAATCAAATAGAAGAAGTATATAACATGGTGAACACAATAGCTAACAAATACATGAAATTTGAAGTGTAGACATGATGGAAAGAGGAACTTAGTTCATAAAGTTATCGAGTATGTTAATGAGTGATATGGACAAGAACAATATCTAAACCGGTAAAATTAATTCTTGTGGATCTCGAATTCTCTGCTCAAGACAATACAAGAAGGGAAGGAATGGATGGTATAGTATAGAACAAATTGTACAATTTAGCACATGTATGAAATAAGGACATGTAACTTCTAGTGATCAATATGTGTCACTAATTTTCAATATTTTGTATCTTTAACTTTTTACAAAACCCTAGATGTCGCACCTAAACCTATAAAAAAACCCTAGTTATCCTTCAACACACTCAATAAATCATTAAATTTCAAATAAATATGTAAATGTTTGATTCAGATTGACCTTGATGGCCACCTCATTCACGATTCACTAAGTGTTGTACTCTACATTTAAGAATCAATGTAGTTCTCCTAATACTTTTTCTTGGTGTGCATGCAAATAGTCAGACCTAGTTTGGTCGTTTCTACCTCAACATTGATAATAGGTTATGCTACTTTATCCTAATAAAACCTTTTTAAATAGATGACAAATTCATATTCATTTCCTCTTATGTTGTGTATGCAGATGCAAATGTGTCTCGTGCTTCCTTAGTAGATGATAGGTAAATGTTTTCACCCTTTTTAGATTTGATTAAGATTTACACATAACCAAAAAGGAATGAAATAGAAGCTACATGGGGTTATTCTGATTAATTAACTTCCAACATTAACCATTCAATATCAAAATAATGCATTAATACTTGAAACAAATGTACATGATACAATACAAGTTCATAAATATATGGGGTTGAGTGTACTTAGCTGATTACAAATGATTTTAGGAAATTTTGGGTGATATGAATGATGGAATAATGAGATCTATCCCCGATAATGCCTCAAAACTAGAATTGTGACCTAAAGATGCTCCTGAAAAGATTGTATAGTAGGGGAAGGAATGTTAATATGATCTTAACTATTTATATGGTCTTGACCGTACTCAAAACCAGTGATATGTAACTCTATAGGTATGTCACTTGTTTGGATATCTTCATCGCCTCTCTGGCGCACATGTCGGCCACATTGCTGGGAACCTCAAAATGATCTACTCAACCTTTGAAACCATAACCATGGATAGGGAGTCTTACAAAACAAAAATTATTTGGGTCAGGCACCCTCGTGCACTACTAACATTAGCACTACTTCAAAGATTCCTCAAACCACATGTCATTCTCCACCTAGTGTGAGAAATGAAAATACAAGCAAAAGCAACAATAAGAAAATAATGAAAAGTAAACCTCCTTACAATTTGGTCAGCAAACCTCAAGATTATATTGCTAAAGTGTTGCACTTGTTGAATCTCTTAGAAGAATTTGATTGTGGGTGCTTCAAGTTTGCTTCCAAATGGAGGAGGAAATGCTCTAAGCAAGAATGAACATGAGGATGCATTTGAATGGAAAATGAGTAGAGGTATGCTGCAATTGCACAAAGTTTCCGAGGATTGTTTGTGATGGATATGGCATGTTATTTATAATTGAAGGAGCGTTCATGGAGTGGTTTAAGGTTCTTAATGAGATTATGAATGCATTTTCCTAAAATAGCCATTGATTTGGCTATGGTATTTCTAATAAATTGAATATCCATTGACTTACCGAGGTGTGATGAATTTTCAAGATGTAATAAGTTCAGATTCTGGGAAGGTGGTCTGCACATGCATTTTCACTACTTCCACCTTTGTATGATTCTGAAGTGGAGTGGTGTGGGGTTTTTTTGACTTGAGTGACTAGGATAGTGAAGTGGAGTGTGAGTAGATAAATAGATTTATTTATGTTTAAATAACTAATTAAATTAGCTAAGGAATGTGAGTGATAATTAACTATTTAATTAATTAAATGTTTAATTAAATGAGCCAAAGGTCATAGGAGTATAGTTTAAGCGTGATTAGAGTTAATTTAATTAATTCTTAAAGAGATATGGGTGAATATGATAGAATTAATTTAATTAATTCTTAAAGGGATATGGGTGAATATGATAGAATTAATTTAATCAATTCTTAAAGGGATGTGGATGAATATGATAGAATTAATTTAATTAATTCTCAAAGGGATATGGGTGCATATGATATAATTAATTTAATTAATTCTTAAAGAGATATGGATGAATATGATAGAATTAATTTAATTAATTCTTAAAGGATATGGTGAATATGATATAATTAATTTAATTAATTCTTAACGGCCATGGATAACTAAGAATAGGCTAGAAATAGGTATGTATTTATAGGGATTCTACACCGATGTGTGATATCTAGTTATATCAAGCAATTAGATTTGGCATTCTTTCTTTGAAAAATCTTGACTAGAGTTTCTCTCTTGCAAATCTACTTGAATGAGTGACTTTGGATGCTTGCAAATGTGGGGAACATTCCCCTAGACCTAGTGGGAAGCCTCAAACTTGTAGAAGTTCCTCTCTAACGAATGTGTAGAGGTATTTGCAAATCAGAGGGAGATATGGGTGCCTTTGTGCTAGCTTTTGTAATGTAAGTTTATCACATTCAGTGTTAGGTTATAAATGAGGTGAGTTTCACTTACTTATATATGATTCTGAAGGTGATTTAAGTTACAAAGGCCAATTGAGGAGGATTAAATGACCCAAAGAATATTATGCAACTAAAACTTTGGGATCAAATGAACAAGGTAAAAACCAAAAGTGAACAAGGTAAAACTTTCAGTACACTAGGGTTAGAACCATTTCAACACAAATCGCCCTATCAGTATGTTTTTAACCCTAGAGGAGAAATCTAAAGTTTGAGGTTTGGAAGATAACAAGTGGAGTTTCTAAATGGATTTCATGCATTCAATTCTTAGAAATTGTTGAAAAATGAGTGTGTATGACCAAACAAGCTATATAAGAGACCTAGAGATGTACTTTTACAGAATGGGTAAAGTGTACTTATTTGAGCAAGAGAACAATATCAAAACCAACACTTGTCAAAGAGTGCACTTGTTTGTTTTCCAATATCTTGTTGTTTTAATGTTAGCATGCTCCATGATGAAACCTATTACAACATAGAATGTAGTAAATTTCATGATAAATAATTTAACTTTAACTCAAATGAAAAGATGTAATATAAATGAAATTTAAAATTGTAAATAGTTAAATAAAGAGATGTAAAATGTGGAAGGAATACACCTGCTTGTTTTACAGGAAGATTTCTCATTCTTTACTTGTACTTGGAGATTTGGATTGTTAAAATTTCCAAATAACTAGGGGTGATCATTGATCAGATTGAGAGAGATGCCAAAGTATCGTGCATAACCCAACATATAAATTTTGAAGAGAGATAAGAAGAATGAGGAGTCAAGAACCCTATTCAAGGAAGAAAATTGTGTATCAAAGTAATTTAGAAACTGTTGATCGTAGAACACTTGGCAAAAACTCACACAAGAAGTCCACGTGGGAAAATAGGCCAGGTTTAAGGGCGCAAATGGATAGGAAGAACGCACATGTGGAGCAGAAGTTCAACATTCAGACTTAATTGATGTTTTAGCATGAAGACCTATTTTTAGAAGATGGCGTGTGGAACACGCCAAGAGGCAGAGACGTGCACACCACGCATTGTCTATCTTTAGAGGATCAGATCAAAGTGTTTTGCATGGAGACAAGCTAAGAATAGGATTGTCACTTTAGTTAACTGTAAGAGGTCTATAGATAGCACACTTGCATGTGTGGCTATGCCTAGTAAACGACGTGTGGCTATTAATAGCATGCGGCTATTTTTGGAATAGATAAGCGGTGAAGGGAAAGTCCCCACCCTATATATATGTAGTAAATTACTTGAGAGAAAAAAAGAAGAGAGATATATAGGTATATGTAGAGCGTAAGAGGTAAGCATAAAGAGATATGTGCATATGACTGGATTACTATATCATATCCATGCGCGCATCGGTATAGAATGCCATTATTGTAAGGATATTCTCAGTGTTTATTAATAGATGAATCTAAGTGTCATTGTTGTGTGTAATTGAGTAGTGCATGTTCCCGATTCAATCATGATTATTGTTTAAGCTTGTTCTTTTATAGATTTGAATATGGCATGCATCAGAATGATGGATTAGTTATGGATCTATATGTTTCTTCCTTCATCACGCTAACATCCTCGCTACAATAACCCTAAAGAGGTACCTAGTAACTTTTTGCACAAGCTTGAGTGAGCGCCTCCTAGGCCGAGTGATGCGTCGCTGCTCTAGGGTATTATCTCGGTGAATTCTAGGCTACATCATTAGTTCCATTGTTTGGACCTATTTTTCAATTGTTTTCAGGATGGTTCACGATGAAGATGTACCGGCTTAACTCTAAAGCAAGTATTGAGGAGTGGATACACGACCTAGAGGAAGAATATGCATGATAGTTTAGCAGGGATCCGAGTTTAATGCATGTACTTGGGTAGAATAGAATATGTATGACAACTTATATCGAGCTTTTTCGCCATCTTTCCAAAGAGAATTATACGAGTGGCTGATCACTTATGCATCTAAATTGGAATTAAAGGTATCACGACTTGTCTAGACATAGGAAGAATTTCAGTCTCTTTATGATCCCGATCTAACTGGACTCGCTATGGATACTTGGTTTTTGGTGTTCTAAATAGTTATATTCTGAATATTCAATTTCGAGATATTATTACTTGAGGTAGCTGAATTCCGCTTTTGATATCCTGAGGAGCATACTCGCAAGGTATTCCAATGGAGATTAAGATCTTGATGGTAAATTTGAACCTGAGAGTAAACCAATGGCTAACTAAATGTCACCACGCATGAGGTCAGGAATGTTTTGGTGAAAGATGGCATACCTAACGGCAGAAAGGTAGAGAGAGGAAAGGTAGCTTAAGTATAATGAGGCACATGAGAGGGAGATATAGAAGCAAAGTACCGTTGAGAAAGTATAGCGTTGAGGAGAGAGATGGCTCATGAAGGATTTGAAGCTCACATAAAAGACATGGAGCCGCAGCATCGTGAACTCACCCATCTTGGAAAGCATGACAAAGATCCCCCTTGGCTTCACATGAAGTGCACTAACAAATACTACCTCGGGCCGTGGTGTGTATCTTAATCCACCTAAAGGACTCTAGCCCTCGCACTTGGTTTTCCAAGATCTAGTGCGACAAGTAACCAATAAGCTAACTTGGGAAGTAGGAGAGCAATAGTAAGTCAGGAGCAAGTACATCAATGGCAAGTGGACAAACGACTTTAATGTTATTTGGAGGAACATTCTTAGCACATCATCCACACAAAACGTGAGCATGCGTAATGTTGGATTCACCTCTCGGAAGTGGAACTACCTCAAAGACTATAGGGGTTTAGTATAGTACTACCGCCGAGCACAAGGGAGTACATCTACAGTCCTATTCTAGATACATGTGGAGGATTAGGAGGTATAGGTGGTTCTAGTTCTGGTGGATCTGGTGGTTCTGGAGGCATAGGAAACACATGAGGTTCTGGATCGTGTGGTTAAGGCCCGTAAAGAACCACAAAATATTTATATGGACATGTCTCTTCATCTTTCGTGAGTATAGCGGCATAGAGGATGTTGTTGAGCATGTGCACATGTGTGAAATATTGTGGCACGTGAAAGGGATCACAGATTTTAAGTGCAAATCAAGTAAATTTGCTACTACATTATAAGGACATACACACAGCTGGTATAGGAAGTTTTACCTTGATCAAACTTGCGTGGATTATGCAAAGATTGAAGGATGCATTCTTAAAAGAGTTATATATACCCGAGAGTTTGAGCAAGAGTATCAATGTGCTCAAAGATATCAAGCAAGGCACTACTAAGAGTGTACATGAGTATGATGCCCATTTTAAGACACTTCTATCTAAGTTGTCTTATGATATTCATGCCAGCTAGCATGCACAATGGTTTGTTGGAGGATTGATTACACCATTCAGAAGAGCACTATCACATAAGACATACACGATCTCGCGTTAGCACCGGCAGCAGCCTTTTCATTTGCGTCGAGGTAGTTGGGAACATCGACACTAGCTTTAATCCATTCTTAGAGGCACATATCAGCAACTATGGAAAAATAGTTAGAGAAGCTATCAACGAATTCAGCCCATGAAACATGCTCAGGGATTTGGTGTACAGATTGTGAAGTGGAAGGTCACACCAAGGATAGTTTCCCTTGCAGATCTATACAATCATCAAGCTATTGACCGTGACATCTATCATTTGAATCAGATGTTAGCCACTCGCCCTTTGTTACATTGTGTGACAATAAGGAAGAATGTATCCTATTTTTGCAAGATTTACAAGTCCATGACCCATGATACTGAGGATTATTGATTGATTGTTCAGATCCATGATGCTATAGACATTGGGGTATGACAGAAAAGTGTAACGGATAACTCTAAGGACAAGAACGAGCACCAGGATCGGGATCATAATCAACCGTGCTATGACAGGAATGAGGGCCGTTTTGAAGGAGGTCGTGGAAGAAGAGTGGATATCAAGGTGGATATGGAGGACCGTGCCGTGGCAAAGGAAGAAGTGATTTTCCTCAAGGAACGTGATATACATGTGGATCCCCGATCATTATAGGCACGAATGTCCCTGTATGTTACATGTTCTTTCTGCGGAAAGAATCATAGATATGAAGATTGCTCGGACTTAAATGAGCATCCGAGTAAGAAGCATAAGCAAGAAAACAAAGGCGCCAAGATGGTTAGAATCCAACACACGGTCGAAGATCAAGTGGATGCCCAAGATAGCACCAGACTCTAAGGCATTGACAATGAAGATTACTACACGAGCTGAAGTGGCACACATAGGAGAGGCATCTTACTAGAAGCCTACAATCATTAAGGAGGAGGTTCTGCATGCAAGGTACCCAGATCCTGCCCATCATAAGGAAGTCTATCAAGAGACCATGGAGGTCCTAAAAATCTTCAAGGTGAAATACAATGTTTAAAAGAGCAGTCCAGAAAGATGGAATAGAAGAAAGAAGCAGGGAAGGTCCCCTTTGATATTGATGACATCAGAGAGGTGTGTAAAATGTCAGCACCAAGAGAATATTATTCCATTATTAGGGAATTGGTTGAAGGGGAACACTCCACGCAAAAACACTGAGAATGAACGGCAGATCCTACATGCAAATCTTCCCCCTGATAGCATTGACTATGATAAAGAGATCACTCTGAATGTTGTTGTAGATGGATGGTTATTGAGCAATATTTTGATTGATACAGTGTGGAAGTCAATGTGCTTACTTTAGATGCATGGGTACAAATGGGGAGACCTCCATTACATCCATCATCTAATGTGTTGTTTATGGAAAATAGGACTAAGGCCACTCCCATAGGAGTTTTGAAGGATGCATCCATAACTATACAAGGGGCCAAATTCACTGGGGATTTTGAGGTATTAGCACTTGCAGAAGCAGATAGTTTTCCAACCTTGTTTGATGCCTTTGGTGTTATGCAAATAATATTTATTTGAGATTCAATAAGGGGTATATCAGCTTTGAGAACAAAGAGGAAAGGGTTGTGATACCTTTGACAAATGGGAAGTCTACACCATATGTTGAGCCTCTAAGTGAGGAGGACTTAAACAAAATCTATGTACGTGTTATTTAGGACCCAGAGGTCAATGAGCCATCAAAGGAAGGCATCCTACAGTGGGAGGATTCTCATTCTATTAGTGATACTACGAGTATTGCTTGTGACAATTGGGCTCATGGTACATATGAACTAGTAATACGCAAGGTAAAAAGTGCAAATTGCGCAAGAATGGACTTTGTTTTGTTCGACGGGTAGGTGGTGCAGTACCTTGGTATATAGGAGTAGAAGATCTTCCTGTATTTTTGAAAGCAATGTAAACATAGTGGACTAATCAAATTAAGAGAAGAGATATGTTAGTATGTACCTTGTACGAGACAACAACGCGCTGATGGGTAGTTCATGGAGATAATCTTACAGAGTGGAAGGAGATCAAAATCGCCTTATCTACCAGGTTTGTAAGAAGCAATGCACCTACGCAGATTTGCACTTATAATGGTGATCAACCTATTCAACACCACATTCAGCAGTGTGAGAGACTCTAGACAGCAAGACAGGAAGCATTACCACCTTCACTCTGGGTGCATAAATTGTATTCCACTCTATAAGGGTGTGCACGCGCTTGGTATGTATATACATAACTACATCGAGAGACTGGAAACTAGAAAAATTGATCACAGAATGATCCGCACCTTTGACTACTTTTCTTCCCAACCCCAAAGAGAAGAGGCATTAAAGTTTGTCAAGCGGTTAACCATAGGAGATAGTGCAAATTCGAGGAACTTATACATGAATTATTTGCAGACATAATCAAAGCGCGTGTTTTGAAGAAGAAGGAGAAGACTCCATATTGCTTGAACGTGCTTGTCTTGAGAAAGAAAAAGGAAAGATGGTGTACATCGTGGATGATGAGGAAGTTGAAAACCTAGATATTGACCATTCATAGGGGGCACGAGAGGTCTTGGATAGTGCAGATAAGGATACACGTGCATACCATGAACCAATGAAGACAAAGAAGGTCAATATAGGATCGGAGGCTGAGCCTAAGGAGGCCATAATTGGAGACTACTGGTCAGACTCAAGGTGGCAAAGATTATTGAGTTACTACGAGATTACCAGGACTTATTCCCTCGAGGGTATCATGAACTTAAAGGTGTGCATGAATCACTTGGGGAAATGAAGATAAAACTTAAGGAAGGTGCACGTCCAGTGTGAAAGAGACCTTACAAAATGAATCCTAATTTTCACGAAAAGGTAAAAGAAGAAATTGATAAAATGTTGAAATTTGGAATTATCAAGCCCTTGATGAGTCGAATGGGTTAGTCCAATGGTGATCGTGATCAATAAGGATGGTAGAATTTGAATATGTGTGGATTACAGGTGAGCTAAATGTTGCATGTGTAATGCACCCATTCCCTACGCCATTTACCGAGGAAATACTAGGAGTAAAGCAGGCGCGAAATATATTCCTTCACAGATGGGTTTTCTAGGTATCATCGTGGTAGGATTGCTCAGAGGATCAAGAAATGACAACTTTTACTACTGAATGGGGCAGCTTTGCCTATATTGTGATGCCTTTTGGACTAAAAATGCGTCTCGTTGTATTCTCGCGATAGTTGTTCGGGCATTCTCAGAATGCCCCATTTATGATGTGGTAAGAATAATACCTTATATTCACTAATATCTCGGTAATATTTTTTTAAATTAACTTATTACACTTATTAAGTTGGAACCTAGAAATTAACGTCACCATAATAACCAAGCATTTTATTTAGTAAAATAATTATGGCCCAAGAATTGTTTAAACATCTTAAGGGTAATTCCCACACATTAAACGATTGATTTGTTTTTATTTACACACCTAAGATCAACCACTAATATTTATTTATTCACCAAATGAATAAAAACACCCATACTTGGTTAATTCTTTCATAAATAAATTCACCCACATTTAAACACATATCCCGTAAATTGAATTCCACATAATGAAATAATTTTATCTACATCACCTCTTATTATTATTTTTTAAATACTATTGTTGTGGGAAAATGATATTTTTTTTGAGTTTAAAAGGTCCATATCATGTCCAAAACGCATTCTGGAAAAATTACACAGAGTGTTTAATGTGTTAAATTTGACGTCCATATGGCCGTCATTCTACCTTGTTTTAGAACTGCAGTGACGGTCATTTGACCGTCAAATTTAATATGGTCATAAATTTTGATGTGTTCACTTTTTTTCGATTTTGAAAATTTCTGTACACTTGTGTGGGTTTCATATTTGTATTTTTTTGTTTAAATAATTTTTTTAAGAAAAGGAAAAAGTATATATCAGATCCACAAAATAGGCATATACCACTTTAAAATTTACCTATAAACCATCGTAAATTGACAATTTTAAAACCTGAAGTAACTTATGAAAAATAGATTGTATTCACAACAAATTCTAAGTATGTAAGCATCAAAATGGATTCTTAACAATAAAACTTTTCCCTTGAAAACAATTATCCAATTTCTACAATTTAGAAATAGGAATAAATTTAAATCTGTTTTCTATCAATTCCTCATGCTATAATGCTTTGCAAAAATGACTTATAGGGAAATAATAATGAATTTATTTTCCAAGAAAACAAACTTCTTGTTGAAATCAAAAATTCCTTTCCAATACAATAATTAAATTTCTTCTTTCCCAATCTTATCAAGGAGGAAATACACTTTCATATGTAAATCTCAACATTTAAGTTTACATTTATATTGGAGAAAAACTTGACCACAAAGTAACCAAATTCCTTATCTAGGAGAGACTCCTATATACAAATTCTTTTCAAAGGAAGAACTAATTCACAAGAGTATACTTCCATTTCAACAAGCAGAATATTGACTTACTTCATGCCACATATCTTTTATATTGTATTTTTCAGAATGAAGATCATAATCACCATAATACAACTGATCTCTCCTTAAAAGAGAAGATCCAAATTTACAACAAAACATCATTCTTAAGTAACATGGTTTGTGAGGATAAACATATCCAAAGAAGGTCTTTCATTTTTGTTCCAATTTGTTCTCCACATAGTCTCCAAGACCAAGAGAACAAGGCTTGTTTTACCACCCAACCTACAGGCATCATTACATGCCTTTCCAAAGGTTGGAAAACATGCTAGCCTCCCCCAAGCCCAAGGGAGAGAGAGCTAGCTTCCACAAATGTGCACAAGAATAAGGGAGGGGTAATTACAAGCATGTTACATACAAGACTAAACCATACACCACAAAACACAACAAATGTCAATCAAATAAAAAGAGGAGAAACCATATTCATCCTCACCAAGGGGGAAGAGTGGATAAGACATCCATTAGTACCATAGAGTGTGGTCCAACCATATGAAAACACACTTACAAAATCTTCAGAAAACCTCCTTATCTCTCCAAAACAATCATCCCTCCTTATTGCTCCTCCATTTGCCTAAATTCCTCCTTGGGAGGATTTTCAAACCCATTGGGTTTCCTCTCCAAGGATGGGGAAGGGGTTCAACCATATGAAACACCTTCCCCACCTCAAACCAAATGAGTGGATAAAAGAGAAACCAACATGGCTTTCCCATCAAGCCATGAGGTTTAAGAGGGAAAATCCCTCCCTCTTCCCCAACAAAACTCCCAAATCCATCAAGCCATATGATGGATGGAGAAAACAACACAAGAACACAACCCAAACAAGCATGCAACTCATACAACAAAACCATACTTCAACAATATGAAATCTACAAGTTAACATGTAAAATAACTCAAAACAAACAAAGATCCTACCTCACAAAAAGTTTTCCAATCTCTAAGCTTCTCCAAATCCTTTTCCAAGCAAGAGCTCCAACTCCAAAAGTACTCCAACACCCAAAAATCCCAAGCCAAAACTTCTCTACATGAGGTAGTAATTCAATAAAAACTCACATAATTCTTCCTCACCAAAAGGAAGGTGTGACATGTGTCACCATCCTCTTCCTTCCATTACAAAATTCCAACAAAAATAAAAAAATAGAATAAAAACAAAACCCATTTAACCACTAAATCCCCAAATCCCATTAATTCTCATAAGTCAAACACATAACCCTACCATCCAACATGGATGTGACTTGAGAGAGGTGTTATGGTAGGGAAATATTCCCATTAAACCATGAAAATAACCCCTCTTACCTATAGGTAGGGTCCAAGGGTTATTTTCCATTAAAAGAGAATCCATAAAAGTAAATAGGACCCCAATAATTTCCATGCAAAGACAAATTTTAGGTTTGTAAATTTTGGACTCTTATGATGAGGATGTGGCGCCCACTCAAGGGTGCCCATATGACCCAAATCCACATTAATAAAGCCACCAAATAAACAAATTTATTCCTAAAGCAAGTGGGAACCACTAGGTCCCCAACCTAATTTTCTAACAAAATAAATAACATAACACAATAATTTTACATAATATGCAAAATTACAAACTAAGGGTCACCCATGGTGCCCAAACAATACAAACAACTAATAAGGCCTCATACAACTAGCATGGTTAGGACTTAGCCCCATGGGCCACTTGCACACATTTGCGTAGCCACCCTGAAACCCATGTTCTCCCGTGCCCTGTATCCTGCACACTCGATGCAAACATTAAACGCATCTTGCCCAATAAAAGTGTAAATCAACTACTTCGTAACAATCAAGTCTAAGAATGCAATCAATGCTAACACATCATCAACATGAGATCGTAAATAAGAAACATGCGCAATTTGACACAAAATCACCATGTGTTAACGATTACAATACATATAAATGACAAATATCCATGATATCATGTGCTCTCATCAATAATCAAATAGTTTATATCATCCAGGTGTGTGACCAAACCATGTATCCATCATATATCAATTAGGCCCAAATAACATAGCAATATGTTAGTATCCACAACACCTACTAAAATGTGCTAACATACTAATCAAACTAAATTGACGCTATGCGCCCAAATCACCATACATGTCCATGAAGATCAATTAACATAATATAATATCCAAAATATGTCATAATCCCTGTCAAATCATAATTATGAGTAAACAATCAGCAGATAATTGAGGGTAGAAAATGTGGGCACTACACATTCAAAGATTTTATTCACAACTTCTTACAAGTTTACCTAGATGATTGGATAGTATATGGGATCAGAAAGATCATCGTGACAATTTGTGCTTAATGTTTAAACGGTGCATACAATTGAGTATTTCTTTGAACATCAAAAAGTGCATATTTGCTACACCTTTTGGAATACTGTTGGGACACATAATCTGCAAGGAAGGATTGCTTGTTAATCTAGCTAAGGTTGCAGTCATTCTAGGCCTGGAAGTGCCTACCAGTCAAAGTGAGGTGTGCATATTTTTAGGTCACACAGATATTATAGAAAATTCATCAAGGGATATGCAAACATTGATACACCTCTAGAGGATTTACTGAAAGGAAAAGGTACATTCTATTGGGGAGAATCACAGCAGCGCGTGTTTGAAACATTGAAAGAGAAACTTACTACCGTGCCTATCCTACATTTTCCTTCATGGGATAAACCATTTCAGACACGTGGACGCCTCCGCACAACCATTGGCTCAATATTATCTCAACCTAGAGAAGGTATTGTCGATCATCCTATCTGCTTTTCTAGTAGGAAGTTGACTCTTGTTGAACATAATTATACAACTACAAAGCACAAAGCTTTGTCAATTATCTATGCATTGCACAAGTTTCGACAATATTTGCTAGCTACACCATTTGTATTCTATACGGATCACATGGCATTGAAGTATTTGGTGAACAATTCCGCCTTTGAAGGGCGCATATGCAGATGGGTAGTCCTATTTCAAGAGTTTGATTTCATAGTTGTGGTGAAGCCAGGGAAAAGTAACTCTAGACCAGACCACTTGTCTAGAATCAACTCAAGAGAGGAATCATAGACAATTAAAGAAACCATGTCGATGCCAAATTATATAGGTTACATCGCGCACCATCGTAGTTAGAAGACATTGTTGTCTTTCTCCAGATCGTGTAGCACCAAAAGGAATGAAGGCATTAGAAAAGAAACAAATTTTGTTATATGTGCGCTGCACCATTTATGTTAATCAAAGTGGTGACCTCTACAAATTAGGTAGAAATGAAGTATTATGTCATTGTGTATTATAGCATGAGCGTAAGGATGTTATGGAAGAAGCCCATGGTGGTATTGTAGAGGCCATTATGTAGGTGATATGAATGCCCTAAGATCCTACTTTTGGATTATGGTGGGAGACATTGTATAAAGACTGTAAAGAATATTGTAAGGCGTGTGACCATTGTCGGCGCCTACAAAAACTAGGACAAAGAGATCAAATGTCACTAAGACCTATTATCGGTGTAGAACCATTTGAGAAAAGGGCCATTGACTTTATAGGACCTATTTCGCCAGCCGCGCTAGGACTGGATCACGCTATATCATTAGTTGTACATGATTATCTCACACTGTGGGAAAAAGTAGCACCTACGAAGGACTATACAATAGCTAGGTTTCTATGGGAGAACGTTTTACAAGATATGAATGTCCTTTAAGTTTGACAACCGATAGGGGTACACACTTTTAAATGAAACCATAAGGATCCTATTAGATGAGTTTATGGTTGCCCACCATAAGGCTACACCTTACCAACCTCAAGCAAATGGAACTTCCGAGGCTTTCAACAAGATTTTGAGCCAAACATTGAACAAAATTTGTGATGTTGGAAGGAAGGATTGGGATGATAAAGTGTCACTGCTTCTATGGGCATAGAGAACAACTTATAAGAGATTTAACAAAGTCACACCATTTCGCTGGTGTTTGCGCATAAGTCATTCTCCTATAGAATTTGTGTTACCTTCTTTGCACATTGTGTGCGCTGGAGGTCTAGCTGATGAGCATGCTTTAGAAGAGTAGATTGAAAAGATGATTCAGTTGGATGAGCGACGAGCCATAGCACGTTGGAGTCAGAAGCAAGAAAAGGCCAGGTAGAAAGCATGGCATGATAGAAATATAAAGGAGAAAAAGTTGGCGGTTGGACAAATGGTACTTCTTTATGACTCAAATTTCTTGTGCCATCCAGTGCAAGCTCAAAGTACATTGGTTGGGGTCGATTTCATCACTTACATATTGAATCTTGAATCAAAGCTTCCTTAGAAGCACTTGATGGAACATGGCTACCAGCTTATTTTAATCGGGAGTAGGTCAAGCCCTACTATAAATAAGTCTTCTTGGTTTTTGTAATAAGGCAGATTTCCATTTAGATTAGGTTTTCAATTATGTATTTCCTTAATGTATTTCTTTCATTGTCATTATGCTTTGTCAATTTAGTTGTTTTTCTTGTGTAATAAGCGCACTTGCACGCATGAAGCTAATTACTACATGGATCATGTTTATGCTCAAAGAAATGCACATCCTTTAGTGTGGGGTGGTTATTGATATCCAAGTAAAATAGTGCGGAATTGAAAGGTGAAAGGAATAAGTCATACGGTGTGTGCTTTAAGTCAAAAGAAGATTGCTTCTCAAAAGTGACCAAGAATGGAGATGAATGAAAGGACAAGATAACACGAGGTAAGTAGAGGCTATGATAACTACCAAGAGAAGGTACAAAGTGATGAGGTACTCGGGCATAAGGTCGCAGCACCAAGAGAAGTCTGTGACTAGAGGGTAGGAAGGCGTGCTAAAAGGCTATAGCTGGGCGCAAGATGTACCGCTTGAACGAACGAATTTGGTCAATGAATGAGAGGATATTGTAGGTGAAGGAGCAATAAATGCATCAAAATTTTAAAAACTATATAAGGATGGGATGTGAATTCATTTTTACCAAACGACTAAGAGTATTTGAGGAAAGAGCTAAGTGCAAAGAGCCGAGTGATTGGGTTAAGGTGCGAAGGGTGTGAAACCAAGTGTGACAAACAGATCTATGCGAAAAGAAGCTTGCATCCCCGGTGGTGAAGGGTTTGAGTGAAGCAAGGTGACAGAGAGGAGTTAGGGCACAAAGTTTCCACCTAGGGCACAATTGAATCAAGCTAGGGTTTGATTCAAATTGTAGAGTTAAAGAGGAGACGATTGCAAGGTAAAAATGACACCCAAGAAGGCAGCTACAACAAGAGCAAAAGGAAAGAAGAAGGTGGTCAGTCGAGGAGGAAGAGATGGCACCCGAAAGTGATTTTTTAGAAATGTAATATCTAGAAGGAGTCATCATCATCTAGGAATGGGATTCACCCATCAAAAAGAGCAAAGTAAGCAAATACAATCACAGGACCTCGAGAACAAGAAGGAGCTCGATTCCTTGCTCACTACGAGGATGAACAAATGTACGGAAGATGACATGCCGGTTTATGATGATGCAAGTGAGAAGCTTCTGAAGAGAATTGGGGTCTACCAATTATACAAGCTTCCATATTTCAAGAATTATGAGCCCTTATACTAGTGGCTCATGAGCAGAGTGCACGAGGACTTCTTCTACTTTGCAGAATGTAGAGTTAGAATATCATCCGCACACGTTTCCAAAGCACTGTAGAACAAAAGGATTTATTTGGTTGGGAATTAATGGATGGGGATATGGCGACCATTTGCACTAGAAAACAACTCTCTTGGTCAATGCATACCCACATGGATGAGCCTGAATTTGATGTATGCGAAGAGCCATGCATGTTGAGATGGTTGAAGAAGGCACCCCAAGCTAGAGATATGATAGTAAAGCCTAATGTCATGTCAGATGAGCAGGTCAGCAATGCATTGGTGGAGGTTTCTCCGAAGTCATGAGAAGAAGCATGGACAAAGATGCAATGATAGGAGCATTCCACGAGGAGATCAAGACAAAGGATGCAAAGGTAGCACACATAATGCAAGAGAGGGACTTAACACGAAAAAGAACGAAGTATTTATCAGCATCACAGAGGAGATTGGAGACAATGTCATAAGATCTAGGCCACACTTAGAGACCAAGGTACCACAGATGTTTCCCTCAGTGATACATTATGTAGGAAAGTTGGTGGACCTGGTACTTGAAGATGAACCTTTATGCATGTCAGCGCCAAGGAATTCAGAACAAGAGGTAGAACGAGAGAAAGCTTCAGTGATGTGAAAGATTACATCCTATGAAGGGCTATTGCAAGCGCTATAAGAAGTATTGAAGAAATCAGACCAAGATTTGAACATCTCGCACATCTCCGCAGGCATCTATCAACATAAAGACCACTGAAGAAAACAATGAGGTCCAGAGAGAAATGAAGGACGAAACATTGGGCTGCGTAGAAATATTGTCAATGGTTAAGCAAAAGTGCAAGGCCCCTGCAGCAAAGACAAGAGCCATACAAGACTTAGATGGAAGAGCTTGGGAAGCTCATCACAGCATAAGATGGATCTTCTAAAAGGAAGAATGACCTTAATGTCTAGCGTTGTGTTGGTTCTATAGAATGAAAAGGGGGAAATTACGAGGATGAATTCAATTCCATTATTATGGACATTCCAAAAAGTGAGAATAAGCACTCATTTGAATGGTAAGCCTTGGAGACCGGAATAAAGGAGGAGTATCCGAGTTGATACTTAAAACTCGATACAAAGGAGGCTGCCTCATAAAACTTATTTATTCATCTACATTCTTTCATTCTTATTCTTTCCATTCTTCTATTCTTTACTTCAATTTTGAGATACCCATTGTCGGGCGGCGACAAATGAGATTAGTGTGGGGTAATGTTGATGAGAACACTTGACATAACTCACACAAAAAGTCCGTGTGGGAAAATAGGCTAGGTTTAAAGGTGCGAATGGATAGGAAGAACGTACACACGAGCAAAAGTTCAAGATTTAGGACTTAGCTGATTTTTGAGCATGAAGACCTATTTTTCAAGATGGCGTGCGGAATACACCAACGAGGTAGAGACGACGTGCCACACATTGTCTATCTTTAGAGGATCGATCAAAGCATTTTGTAGGGAGACAAGCTAAGAATAGGATTATCACTTCAGCTTAATCAAGAGGTCTATATAGAGCACACTTGCATGTGTGGCTATGCCCGTAAACGACGTGTGGCTATTAATAGCATGCGGCCTATTTTTGGAATAGATAAGCAAAGAAGGGAAAGTCCCCACCCTATATATATGTAGTAAATTACCCGAGAGAAAAAAAAGAAGAGAGATACATAGGTATATGCAGAGCGTAAGGGGTAAGCATAAAGAGATATGTGCATATGACTGGATTAATGTATCGATCCATGTGCACATTGGTATAGAATGCCATTATTGTAATGATCTTTTGTGTTTATTAATAGATGGAATTTATTAGTTGAACCTAAGTGCAATTCCTGTGTGTAATTGAGTAGTGCATGTTCTTGATTCAATCATGATTATTGTTTAAGTTTTTATTTCATAGATTTGAATATGTCATGCATCAGAATGATGGATTAGTTATGGATCTATTTGTTTCTTCCTTCATCACACTAACATCCTGCTACAAAGAACCTTAAAGAGGGACTCGGTACCTTTGCACACTTTGGGTGAGCGCTCGCCTATGCTTGAGTGATGTGCCAATGCGTCTAGGATATTATCTCGGTGAATTCTAGGCTGCATCAGAACTATGATATCTTCCCTTTAAGTGTAAGAGGAGAGGAATGACCGCCATATAGAACTTAGCCACTTTGATACCTCCCATGACCCCATGAACCATGTCGTTGTAGAATGATCTAGGCCCAATTTTGTAAATTAGAACACACAATTTAAAAGAGAATAAGTTTCCCTAAACTCTCCCCATGTACCACACAACCGAGTAAGTAACAAAATAGAGGTGAAATGTGATGAAATGTAGTAAAAAAATGAGACACATGCCCCTATTATCCATGAAACTGAAAATGAAACTTAGTGATGTAGAGAATAAGGATTTAAATACTTCATGCCCTCTAAGAATGATATGAACTAAGTCATCTGAGTCTAAAACTATGCCAAAAACATCTTCTTGTAGGTGAAATTTTGAAACTCGCTAATAAATTTATCAGTAATCCCTGGGAATAACCATAGAAATGGTTTAGGAGCATTTGTATGGTCCCCACCATACTTGTACATTTTTGACCTTATGCTTGCTTAAATTAAAATCTCTTTATGTGATGTCATTTTTGAGTACTTTTGTAATGTGCTTTCCCGTGTCTAAGAATAGAATTTTGTTTGTGTCTATTGTAGGTGTAGAATATACCTAGATGAATGTCTCGTCTTTTGAGGTGTGTGTGATAAAGAGTTTGAGGTGTGGCTCAAAATAATAAATGTGTAACCATGTTTGATAAGTCTAATAATTTGTGTAGAAAACATATTAATGGATGATGTGGTGGCCACCAAGAACAAGATATTCCCGTAAAGAGGATCCTCTTAGTAGATATTGTGGCACGCAACAAGAGCAACAATTGTAACAAGAATAATAGTATCATAATTTCAACAAGAGAACTAGTAGAAAACAAAAATAGTATTGTATATGTAAGTAGAAACAAGTGCAAAGATAGCAGTGTAAATAGTGTCACACAAAAGAATTAGTGCTTGCAAATATGGGACACTCGCAGTGTCATAAGACAATCAAGGCCCTTGAGCCTACAATCAAGAAATGTCATATAATAATACACGATGTCACAAAAATAGGACACACATGGTGTCACAAGAAAAACAAGGCCCTTAGGCCATAATTAGAGTTCTAAACAAGTAACTACACACATAACTAGAAAGAATGTATAAAAAAAAAGAGTATCATAATGTGATGAAATGACATAGCAAGTGATATATAGAAGCATGTGAAAAAGCTATTGTCAAACACTACACAAGACACATATGTTAGTCTTGTTAGCTCAAAAGATAACAAATACACTATATATGTAATTAAACATAATGATGAAGTGAAAAGGAACTATAATGAAATAATAACACCTAGATTGTGTGGAGGGATGCCCCTAAAAAAGTATGTAAGGAACCATGATAGCTCCCATAATCATGTATCAATTTGTATGTCCTACATCATACTCAATATACCTCATGAACGCATTTGTGTAATGTTCGCAAACAAAGTTTACTTAGTAAATTTTCATTGTATTTATTATTTACCTTAGATCATAGTTTGTTACTATGTTACTGTGGTAACTAGTTGTTTTACTTAGGTAAATCGTGGTTTATTATTTGGCTAGATTGTTATATTGTTATATAAGAATATTTGTACTCTCGTATCCAGATTGATGGTTTATTATGAGGAGTATTGTTGCACCTATACAACCTCCCGCTTGTCTACATATGGCTATCCAAAATCTATAAATATTGCAGCCCCCATTCATTTTGTAATCTACTAGCAATCATCTTGTAAGTTACTCATATAATATGCTCATTTTACATTAATAAAATAATCACACGATGCCTCCATGTTTTCGATCCTCAAAGCATTTGGTATCAAAGTTGAGTTTTAAGTTCATGTGAAAGAAGACATGGTCAGTAGGAGGACCGAAAAGTTTTAAGAGTTCTTTGGAGACGAAAACTATTTCTAGGAGAGAATGTGATGCTTCTAAGAACTTCCCAAAACCACCTCGCATCCCCAAAACCTTTATTTAATTTGAAGGTGTTTGAAAAGCAATTTTTTTTTCATTGGTACCTCCCGCATTAGAGAAATTTTTGCACTATTAAGAATTCTGGTTATGAAAACAAAAAGAAATAATTTTTTCCCCAATTAGGGTTTTACCTATAAAATTAGAGGAATTTTTATCTACAATTAAATTTGTACACTACCAAAACTTACGCTTTGTTGTTGCATTGAACGAGTTGGTTGTCATCTTCTGGTTGACCAAGTTATGTATTTTTCCTTGTTTTAAGGCCAAGATGTTTGGGTGAGGTGATATATACAATCACTAAGAACCTAACCAAGCTAAACATCGAGTTGGCTCATCAGTATTGATGGATCTATTGGACGCATTGAGGATCGAGATAAAAAGTTGCCCTATGTTACATCAGTAAGAAAAAAAGAGTTGTGTGAACATTGTTTGAAGGAACTAGCCTTGAACCGTCGCCACGCTACGATTTGAGCCATAGAGCCACCGAGACCTTCACACAATGAGTTGTGATTTGTCTATACTTATCCACAAATTGGCAAGTTGAGATCCACCTAGTTTTGAGTTACTCACCGGATTGAAAGACCCCTACACACAAACGGTGAGCTCCAATCGATGACCCTCGTACACAAATGATGGGCAATAGAACACTACTAGAACCATGTAAAACAAAATAGAGGCCAAGCACACTACTTTTACCTATGACATGGGGTTCAAATGGTGGAAACAAAATAAACCAAATTGGAAAATTCAAAAACAAAAGGAGCATTTTAGCTCCTCAGAAGCGGTATCCCTAATTCCCCTCCCGTGCACCATGTGGCCCTCCAACTACGTGATACATCTTTTAAAAATGTTAGTCCTTTTTTATTAGTTTAAATTAACAAACCTTCAAATTATATTTCATGTGTTTTGAGCACCTATCTCAAGTTAAGAGAAGACTCTTGGGAGAGGGTAAGTCACAAGTTTGACCCCCAAGCCATCAGATATTGTTTTTAAAAAATAGCAGATTTTTTGTAGAACTGCCATATCTAATGGTCTAAAACCCCAAAGTTGCTAACAAAACTAAATCCCCAGTTAGTGACAAAACACTAGTTTTCGTCAAAAATATTTTCTACATAGCCATAAAAACTCATTCGGGGCCACTTTTTCCAAAGGAGGGGTACCTAAAAGTGTTGTTTTCAATCGCTTTTCAACTGAGAGCCATTTTGAGCTCCGGAGGCCACTAAGGCCTTGAAAAGAAGTTTTTTTAACCTTTCATTCAATTTTTCCACATAATCGGCAAAAAAATATTTTCGGTATTTTTGCATTAGTTTGTGCTAACAAGACATATAGTTGGGAACAGTCTAACCACCAACTATGGAAAACAATGCTCCAAAATTATTCTTACCTCGACTCCACGCTGCTTTGTGGAGACAAATATACGTGTGGAAGACCAAACTATGAACTCAACTCGAGTTTGAAGATATTTGTCATGTTGTGAATACTTCATCAACTAGATCACCGAATGATGACGCAACCTAAGAAAGCTGATAGCTTGACGTGGCCAATCAAAAGGCCAAACCGATAATATTGTTCTCGTGTTCAATGACATCCAACCCCACATTAGAGATGTCAAATCATCCAAATAAGTGTGGGACAAGTTTGAGCACAATATATGAGGCTATAATCAAGAACACAATATTGAATTTACAGAGTCATTTGCATACGCCAAATTCAATCCAAACGATAAAGTAGAAGCCTTCTTGTGGAGAGTTACAACATTAAGGGATTCACTTCTAGCCTTGGGAGAGGAGGTTTTTGATACAGATTCAAGCGTGGCGTTGCTCCAAGAGAACTTCATTCCTCTTACCATATTTTTGTGACAACACTAAACTTGTCATATTAGACCATCAATTTTGAAAAGTCAGAATTTTCTCAACAAGAAGAAGAGTTGGAACTATCTTCTCATTAGAAAGGGAAGGGAAAAGTGTAAACATAAAATCTATGCACTTGGGTACATTTCTAGGTCCTAAAGCATGCTAATGTATGCATGATTCCTAAGCAAGAAAACTAGTAGTTGACAACTCTTTTTGGGCATTTTCCTTTATCTCTTACACTTTACTAGCCTTACATATCTTACACACTCTCAAAAACTAATGCCTAGTTAGGATGTATGCCCAAGTGATCATTTCCTTTATGGGCGCTCCTGTCCTTCTTTATCCTTTTCTTACTCATTTGGGTGTCTTTCACTTCTTGGTCACCTTTTTACGCTTTGAGTTGGCCTTTTAGTTGTCAATTATGAAATTCAAACAAAGGA
This sequence comes from Taxus wallichiana var. yunnanensis, assembly GCA_018340775.1. Taxonomy (NCBI): domain Eukaryota; kingdom Viridiplantae; phylum Streptophyta; class Pinopsida; order Cupressales; family Taxaceae; genus Taxus; species Taxus wallichiana. The sequence goes on from CM031243.1 coordinate 644,358,006, forward strand.
ATCATATATATATTTAGTTACTTCTTCTAAATCAAGGGTTAAGCACTATAAACATTATCTATCACCACCTAAACTTGCAAAAAGGAATAATATCACTACAAAGCATACATAGAGTATATTCATACAAGGGACCAGGGTCAGCATTGATCCAATACACATTATAGGAGGGGAGTTCATTCTATTCCATCACACACATACTACATACTTAGAGAAATATAGATCTAGCTTGCTATCATAATGTAACTTACACAAGGGAAACCTAGGGCATCATTACACATACATACACACAACTAACTACACGTAGTCCGAGATGTAGTGCACCGCTTGGTTGTAAGTTCACTCTTTTGGTGACCACTGTAATGGCCTTACTCCCCATTCTACATTTTATTTATTATATTTGATGTGGTTTGTGGGCATGTGTAGCTAGTTATCTATTTTGTAGGTTACATGTGTGACCGACAACATTACAATGAAACTAGAGCGACAAAAAAGATCAACAACAAAGATCCTCTAGCTCAGAAAATACCGAACATGAGCATTTGATTAGACACTAACACCCGCTTTAGTAACTAGCACCCAGCTTCAACACTAGTGCCCAGCCACTACTTAGCACCCACACACTCCTATCCTCTTGTGGGTGCTTTTGTCATGTGTAGTTTGAGTTCCGTAACCCTCGATGAGCCTTGAAAACACTTTTCCTAGTCTTTCTAAAGAATCGCCCGACCCGTATCACTCTCGGATCACACATAATCATCAAAGTCACCTTATCTTCTCATTTGTTTTGGGTTTCACATTGTTACATGCTTATTGCTTGGTGTCTTACTATAGTTTATCATCAAAATATCATTAGTTACAGTAGTTTCTCTTAAATAAGGTTTAATTTAATTTAGATTAAATCATTTGGTGAACTCATATCCTTATTCGAACACTAGATCTTAGTCTTGCATATTATCTCCCTCTTTATCGCCAACTTAGATACCCTAGGATCCTTCCATCTTCACCAACATGAGTGTCTCTCTCCCTTCCTTCTTGCAGGCCAATCCTAAATGTGAGAATAAATACAATTTTTTTTTGTCTAACACTTACATTCATCCCAACACTTCTCCTGAGTATGTGTATCATAGATTCACTACAACATTATCTTTTAATGAAGAGCATATTACCTTTACATCTGCTGAAATTTCTTCTCAATTTGTTTTAGATAATGATCCCCCTTTATATTCATTTTTATCAATAAAATAGGGGTTAAATGATCTTTAGTTGATATTGGATCTAGGCTCAATATTTCCAATTTGGAATTTCTCTTAATTTCGCCTCATCTATTTCTATTCGTGGCTTTGATAATGTTCTTAAATATGTCTTAGGTACTATCACACTTCCCATTACTATTGGGCCATGCACTTTTCCCATCCCATGTCATGTAATTCCTAATAATCTTAATTATAATCTTCTTCTTGAATGACCCTCGGATCCATGCCATGCATGTGGTCTCTTCAACCCTTTAGACACATCTTAAATTCCTATATCAAGGTGTCAGCCTACGAGGCCTTAGAATATCCCTCCCCATTTTCCTTTTGCAACACTATTGAACATTCACATGAAGCTCCCACTTCTACCACATCCCATCCTCATTTCATAAAATATGGTCTTGCTTATCAAAGATATGCTTCACATACGCTTTCACCGCACCAGATTAGGCTACGATGGAAAATGAATCACATAACCGATGTCCATTCCCACACAATCTACCAAACTTGGCATCAAATATCACCCTTCGTCCACTCCTCTAATTCCCGCCACATCTTCTCCTAAGAATACAAGGGAGATCGGGTTTCTAAGTCGAACAGGTCGGGCGAGCAAGTCAGGGAACATGTCTGAGGACCTCTCAAACCCGACACAAAGGGAAATGAATACATGTCGAAGGAAATGTAAAACCCGACAGGAACAACATGTCGGAAGGGTCGCAAAACCCGACAGCAAAGGGAAATCGGGTTTCCGGGTCGGGCGAACAAGTCGGAAAAGCATGGGGGGAAAACATGTTGCGCCACCTCCCAAGCCCGATGCATATGCAAGTTACACCCCGAACCCTAAACAAAGGAAATTTAATAATAGCGGCGCGGTGCGGGTTTCGGGGAAAGCACGAACATCAAACACATGCCGCGGTGTCCTCCAAGCCCGATGCGGATGCAGAAGAGAGTCCCGAACCCGACCAGAACGGGCCTGACGCGGGAAATATGACAGTTCGCCATTTTTTGGTCGTTGAGGTTCTTACGTACCGCCATGATGGATGGAGTTAGGCGTAGTTTTGGAGGTGGTTGGGCAAATCTCGATTTTCTCACTTCTCCATCTCTTTCCCTTCTATAAATTGTAAAGGATGGGCTTTTCCTCAAGGTTGGACATTTTTGTTTTGTGCCTCCTCCCTTCTTCTCCCCCGGCAGTGGATTTGTGGAGCAAGGACCTTCCCATTTGAAATTGTAATGCAACCTTGCCTCTTGGCATTTTGCAGTTGTCAGATCACCCTGGAGCAAATTAATGCATATCTGTGATGTTTTCTCAACCCTCTACGTGTTTATTTGTGTCCTCCCGATCTTCACCGTGAATCGCCATCTCAGGCATATCTTTTACATTACATTTTATTGGTTTGTGTTTATTGGCAAGACATATGTTCTTCATTCCTGCATCACCTCCTTAGCTTAGGTTTATTTTTATGCATTTCTCCCTCCCTGTCTCCTTGGTAGTTAGATTAGGTTTTTGGGTAAACCTCTGCGTTTCATTGGTGCATCTGAACAGAGGAATAGGAGCCGGCCTTCATCCGGAGAGCTTTTCCGATTTCGCGAGGTCCCACACTTGGGAAAAGCTCCATGTTGTGCAATCGCACTGAGACTTTCAACCGAGTGCGTTGCAGAGTCCCAGGGGTGCTGCGATTTCGACACCAACAGTTTTGGCACGCCCGGTGGGACCAAGAGGTCATTCCATCAAGTTTCGAAGGAGTTTTCGTGAGTTTCGACTGAGAAAATCGCAGTTTTACAAATTTCAGATTTTGCACCTCCTAGCCTGAACTCCGAAATCAATTTTCAAGGGTTTTTCTCGCTCAAAACAAGTTAAAAAATTCACCAGTTGGTAGATCAGAGGGAAATCTTCAAAAGGGTATTTTTAGTTTTTTGGTATTTTGATTTCCAAAATTTCGGGTTTGCAGTGATTTCGGGATTTCGGGATCCGAAAACATCAAAACAGCCTTTCGGGTTTTGAGGGGTGTCGGACATGTTCCAAGTTCCGACACATAGCAATTCGGGTTTTGTGGGTTGCATCGCATGACCTGAGTTCCGCCTGCACTTTTCGGGAATCCGCAGCTGCACAACAAGGCCCGAATTCCGAATTGAAGATTGTCTCCTCTGGGTCCTTCAAAGTTTAAATTATTTTTTCAATACCGTCAAGTTTGGTGTGTAACTTGGCAAAATCCAAATTTTCTGAGGCTTGTTATCTAGCACATCCGCGACTCAAGGGATAGAGTTCAAGGGTAGTGCAAAGACAAGTTTCCTGTGCACATGAGAAGAATTCAAACAAGGTCTTATACTCGAGAAGAAGGGCTATTTGTCCACTTGCAACTTTCACCAGGTTGGGGAAGGAGAGGAAGAAGATCACAAAGATCACCATCTCCACCTAACAGGACCTTGTCTACACCTCCACCTGGTAGGCCTTTTCTCGCATCAACCAGGGTTCTTAGGCCAATCATAATGGCGCATCTACCACCAAATCCTTTTGTCAATTTCACGGGCAGTAGTCCACTTGCCCTAAATGCTCAGAACCAAATTCCAGTTGCAGCGCTAAAGAATATCCCCTATTTCACAGGAGAAAACCATACTACTCCTATTGATCACATCCAGGATATTGCTAATGTATGTGCAATCCACGAAATAAATGAAATGGATGTTGTAGTTAAGTTGTTGGCTTCATCTTTCAAAGGTAAGGCCTTACAATGGTTTAGGAGCCTTGCAGCAGGGTCCATTACGAATTGGGACCAACTTTGTTCAGCTCTTTGTAGCCAATTCGGGAGAGGGCGGACAATTTGTCCTTATTAGAACAACTGACAACAATCAAAAGGGCTCCTAACGAACAAATGGCAGATTTCAACTTCAGGTTCCAACGGACATGGGACAGGATTCCAATAGCTGTTAGGCCAACTGCCGAAGGAGCATTCCTTTATTTCTTAAAGGCTATAAATTCAGACATAGCCATGATGATCCAATCAATGGGAGGGACAACGCTGCCAGGGTCCTATGACACAGCGAATCGTGAGCAGAGAACTGTTTGATCCAAGCCGGAAAGCTTGCACCAAGGCCGCCAATGCCTCTCTATCCAGATATGGGAAATCCTACAACCAGTCAAGCACCCGAGTTGAATCCCATTCCAACTCCTAGAAATCAAAGCAATAATGAGGCATCCACATCTTCAAATACTTCAAAGGAATTACAGGAGGTCATGAAACAACTGCAGAACCTTGGAAACGAGCTAGTGACTATCAAAAGACAAAGAAGCTCAAAGTGCTGCACCATATCACCTCAAGCGCAGCACTGTGCTAGGCCCTCATACCAATGTAATAGACCACCACCACCTCAGTCAGAATCAAAGCCAGAACCAAGGACAACCTCAAGCCCCTGCCATTTCGGCCGTATGATCCAAATACAAATGACGCCCTCAAGAGCCTTGGTCCCGATACAAAATAACATGGCACAGAGTACGACCGGTGTTACCCATGCAATCTCCCTCACAATCACCAAGATGTTTCAATGGTGCATCAATCGCCTCGATGGTGCAAACCATTGGTGTTCCTCAAGAACCAAGCCAAAGGGGAATCAAAGAAGAAGAAACGCAACAAGAAGGACCTCCGACGTAAAACCACATTGCCAATCGGCAAACGGAAGACTTCTGTGGAGTTAACCAACAGCCTTTTCAAGGCGTGGCTGCCAACACACGGTCAAAGAAAAGAGGCATAGTAGAGGAACAACCGCCCAATCCAGTTGTTTCTCAACCCACTCTTACACAACAGGGGGTCAGCAGACCAAACATAGCTCCAAATGTGCAAAATCACCTAAGGTACCGGTTGAGAACGCATGCGCTGCTCAAGCTCCGTAAAAGGTCACACTCAAGTAAGGGGCAGCAAAAAGACAGCTTCATCCCCTTCAACATCATCGATCAAATGAAGAAGACACATGTGAACATTTCCATGTGGAATCACTTGCATCCTGGGCAACGAGATTTATCAGTAGTTCTGCAATGGCTAATTGTCCGCCACAAATGTATCAAGCCGTGGACACGGAAAGTTCTCACTAATGCAAAGCAACATGATGGGGGCCAGACAAGGAAAAATTTGAAGCCTCCACCATTCTATGTTTCATTGATTGTTGAAACCACTTGGTACACAACTGCATGATAGATTCAGGAGCAAGTAGTTCAGTGATGCCGAAGAAAATAGCAGATCAACTGGGTTTGAAGTATGAGCCAGTGCTGAAAGGGGTAGTACAACTAGATGGAACAGTAGTGGGAACAGTTGGGGTCATCAAGGGGTTAAGCCTAACACTACATTCATGTCCTAATGTTACAGTCCTGCAAGATGTGTCTGTAATTGACCTCCCGCCACTCTTCGCGTTGTGTTTATCAAGAGACTTCACTGCAAAAATTGGTGGATATTTATCTGCAGATTGGTCGCACATGATTTTCAGAACAAGGTACGGGGCCAAAGCAACAATCAGATCAGAATCAATTGCCAATTTCCATATTGAGCCTCATGTACCAAATCCTATCAATGCAAATTGCTCAGCCTTTGATCAGGAGGAGTATTCAAGTGATCTCGAAGCAGGTACTAAGGTCGAGGGAATTCTTGATTTAACTTTGGATGAATGGGCAAACAAAAGTCATGAATTTGACCCCTATAAGGAAATTGAAGAATCCGAATTGGGCGTGTATTGTATACACGAAGAGAATTCACCCATTCCCGACATCATTCAGCCTGAACAAAGAGATGAAAGCAAAGTTTGGAAATTATTCTTCGATGGTTCGAGAAGCAGACAAGGTGCTGGAGGTGGTGCAATGTTGATTTCGCCACAAGACATCAAGTATTATTCAGCTTTTCGTTTCCAGTTTTCTTGTTCAAACAACACGGCCGAATATGAGGCCTTGATTCATGGAATCCATTGGGCCAGGAAAAGGGGCATAAAGAACTTGCAGGTGTTTGGAGATAGTGAGTTGATTGTCAACCAAGTTAGGGGACAACATGCTACAAAGAATGACCTGCTAAGGAGCTACAAGAATAGGGTATGGGACCTCATTGAGGATTTCAAGCTTTCAACATCAGTATCCATACCTGTGAAGAAAAATGAGGCCGCGGATAGGCTCGCAGCAGTTGGAGCAACGTTTGATGTGGTTAACAACATCGAAGAGAAAACGCAGCCACACATCCATGTGGTTGTGAGGCCAAAGCAGCCCAGATAACAACACAAGCCGGCAGTGTTTGAGAACGATCACCGATCGTCAATTTCTTAAGAAGAAGCTGAATTCTCACTAGAAATCGTGATAGGCTAGAGCAAAGAAGACGGGGATCAAGTAGTGCAAATGCGAACAAACAAGCTTCCCAAGGGTTTAGTAACGCTTGAGTCTATCTTCAACCCTAACGACCAGCTCCGTAAGGAAAAGGCTAACATACAGGTCAAGAGAGAAGATTCAGAGCCAATTCTGGTTGGGGAAAACAAAACACTTCAAATTGGTAAAGTGGCCACTAAGCAGGAGAAATCAGATTTCATACAGCTTTGCCAAGAATTTCCAGATGTCTTCGCTTGGAGCTATGAAGACTTAAGAGGATTCGATCCAAATTTGGCACAACATACCATAGAATTGGATCCGGATGCTAAGCCCATCGCATGTAAGGAGACCACCAACCTCACATTGAGCCTCTAATGAAGAAAGAGCTAAACAAGCTAATAGAGGCAAGCATTATATTCTCGATCAAGCACTCAAGCTGGGTTGCGAACTTGGTTCCGGTCAGGAAGAAGAGCGGAGAAATTAGGTTATGTGTGGACTTCCGAGACCTCAACAGGGCATCTCTCAAAGATCATTACCCACTCCCTTCAATGGAACAAATATTGCAAGTAGTATCCGGTTCAGAGAGATTCTCTCTCCTAGATGGCTACTCAGGGTATAATCAGGTGATGGTGAAAGAGGATGACCAGTTCAAGACGGCTTTCACCACCAAATGGGGCACATATGCCTACAAGAAGATGCCATTTGGCCTATCAAATGCTGGAGCCACCTTCCAAAGGGCAATGGATATGGCATTTAAGGGGTTGATCAATAAAATAGTTCTAATATATCTTGACGACATCACTGTATTCTCAAAAATGCAAAGGATCACCTTTTTCATCTAAGGCAGTGTATTTCAGGTGTAGAAGATTTGGGGTATCATCAATCCCAAAAATGCATATTCTTGGCTCACGAGGGAAAACTTCTAGGCCATATTGTTTCAAAGGAGGGGTTGATTTATCGACCCGTAAAGAGTTGAAGCAATTCGAGCATCGCCATTGCTAAGTCACAAGAGGGCCCTTCAAAGCTTCTTAGAAGGATCAATTTCATCCGCAGTTTGTTCCAAACTTTCAGCCTCTCGTAAAGCCAATAACGCTGATGTTAAAGAAGAGCATGGCATTTAAGTGGACATCTGAAGGCAAGGCAAGTTTTGAGGCAATAAAAGAGGCTATATCTCAAGCCCCAACTCTCGTCAATCCAGACTTCTCCAAGGACTTCGTGCTATATGCCTTTGGTGGTGGGGACACGATTTCTGCGATCCTGGTACAACAGAACAAAGGAGGATTAGAGCAACCAGTTGCTTTCTTCAGTCAAGGCTTGGAGGAATATGAAACTAGATACTCTTTCATTGAAAAGCATGTCCTTGCAGTGATCAGGAGTTTAAAGAAATTCAAGCACCTAGTCTCGAACAACAAGATCCAATTGATGGTCTCCCATGCGGGAGTCAAGGACTTCCTTCTAAACAAGGATCTGAATGAGAAACGTGCAGGATGGATAACTCGTGTCATGGAATATGACATTGAGATCAAGGTCACCAAACTAGTACGTGGGAAGGGACTATGTGAGCAGCTAGCCTTGAGTCAACAAGTTGAAGCAGGTGATGAAGAAGAGACTGCCTTGGTACTACAGGATGGTCAAGAACATGAAAATGATGATGTGCCTACTCCTTGTTGGACTCAGGATATGATACACTTCCTACGCAGTGCCTATGCCCTCCGTAAATCGAGCAAAGCAAAGAGGAGATACTTTAGATTACAGTGCCATTCCATATGTGCTTGTTGATGGTGTTTTGTCAAAAGGGACGCCAATGGAGTTCTATTGAGGTGCATCGGGACAGTCAAATTGAGAGGGTGTTACGAGATTTTCACAATGGAGATTCTCGTGACATTTCGCCCCACGAGTAACAACTCTCAAGATAATGAAAGCAGTATTATTGGCCCACAAAGTTGTTCAAAGGATCGCTATACATGGATAAGAAAGTGCAAGAAATGTGCACTCTTCACAGTGCAAAGAAAGACTAGCAAAGACTTCCATCAGCACCCAATTTTGGTTGACCAACCATTTATGCAATGGGGATTGACTTCGCCGGGTCATCAACCCAAACTCAAGCCAAGGCCACAAGTGGATTCTCACGGCAACGGACTATTTCACCAAGTGGACCAAAGCAAAGAGTGCTCAAAGAAGCAAATGAGTCTAACATACTAGACTTTTATGAAGGAATAGTGACCAAGTTCGATGTGCCGCCACTATCATATCGCATAAATGCATTGGCATTCATAGGTTCCGTGATTGCGTAATGGGCTATCAAGAATGGAATCTATTTGAGCACCTTCTTCAAATTATTACCCGCAGGGTAATGGACAGCAGAGTCCACGAACAAAAATTTGCTAAGAATCATCGAGGACTCTGATGAAAATCAAAGAACATGGCATACTGTGCTAAAATCAGCATTGTGGGGTGACAGATAACACCAAAGAGGTCTACAGGAATTCCCTTTACAAGTTGGTCTATGGAAAAGAGGCAGTATTGCCTGTATCATTAGAACTGCCTGCATTGGAGTTCATGAAGCAATTGGAGTTGGCTGAGTTCGAACCAATGGAGGCTAGGTATGCAGAGTTGATGGAATTGGAAGAAATTAGAGAGCATGCAGCTCAAACGATTGAGAAAGATCAGGCCTTAGTGAAAAGATGGTTTGATAAGAAAGCAAGAGCAAGGACCTTCTCGGAAGGGGACTTAGTTCTGAAATGGGATGCAGATCGGGCAAAACCGGGAAGGCATTCCAAATTTGATGCCATTTGGAGTGGCCCCTACATGGTCACGGAATGTAAGAATAGCAATGCCTTCCAATTGTCTACATTGGACGGAGAAGAACTCCCGATTCCGGTCAACGGAATCTATATTAAACATTGCTACTGAAAAGAGAAAAGTTCTACCCTTGTAAATATTAGCCTAGATTTCAATTCCCTAAGTGCGTGTGCACATTGTTTTGTTGTAGTTAGGTTTCAATTTCCCTAAGTGCTTTGGCACAGGTTTTGTTGCTCCTGGGTTGGTTTTCTACGGTTCAGCGTTCTCGGAGAAGGAGTTGCGGTATCAGGTCGATTTCAGGTTATTGCTTATGACTCCATGCCCAATGGATCGCTAGAAGGCCATTGATCTTCTACCTAGCAGGCAGGTAACCCCGTGAGTCGCCAAATTGTTGTATATTTTTCCCCGGGTAAATACAAGGGAGATCGGGTTTCTAAGTCGAACAAAGCAGGTCGGGCGAGCAAGTCAGGGAACATGTCGGAGGACCTCTCAAACCCGACACAAAGGGAAATGAATACATGTCGGAGGAAACAGAAAACCCGACAGGAACAACATGTCGGAAGGGTCGCAAAACCCGACAGCAAGGGGAAATCGGGTTTCCGGGTCGGGCGAACAAGTCGGAAAAGCATGGAGGGAAAACATGTTGCGCCACCTCCCAAGCCCGATGCATATGCAAGTTACACCCCCGAACCCGAAACAAAGGAAATTTGGTAATAGCGGCGGGTGCGGGTTTCGGGAAAGCACGAACATCAAACACATGCCGCGGTGTCCTCCAAGCCCGATGCGGATGCAGAAGAGAGTCCCGAACCCGACCAGAACGGGCCTGACGCGGGAAATATGACAGTTCGCCATTTTTTGGTCGTTGAGGTTCTTACGTACCGCCATGATGGATGGAGTTAGGCGCAGTTTTGGAGGTGGTTGGGCAAATCTCGATTTTCTCACTTCTCCATCTCTTTCCCTTCTATAAATTGTAAAGGATGGGCTTTTCCTCAAGGTTGGACATTTTTGTTTTGTGCCTCCTCCCTTCTTCTCCCTGGCAGGTGGATTTGTGGAGCAAGGACCTTCCCATTTGAAATTGTAATGCAACCTTGCCTCTTGGCATTTTGCAGTGTTGTATCACCCCTTGGAGCGAATTAATGCATATCTGTGGATGTTTTCTCAACCCTCTACGTGTTTATTTGCGTCCTTCCGATCTTCACTGTGAATCTGGCCATCTGTGCATATCTTTTGCATTACATTTTATTGGTTTGTGTTTATTGGCAAGACATATGTTCTTCATTCCTCGGTGCATCACCTCCTTAGCTTAGGTTTATTTTTATGCATTTCTCTCTCCTCGTCTCCTCGTAGTTAGATTAGGTTTTTGGGTAAACCTCTGTTTCATTGGTGCATCCAACAGAGGAATAGGAGCCGCCTTCATCCGGAGAGATTTTCCGATTTCGCAAGATCCCACACTTGGGAAAAGCTCCATGTTGTGCAATCGCACCGAGACTTTCAACCGAGCTTCATGAATTTTTAGACATATTTGTATGGGATTATAGTGATATGCCTGATATAGATCCTTTTATTTCTATGCACAATATAGTCCTCAACCTCCGACGACAAACCAAAAGATAATAGAAAATTCAAAAATACATTCTAAAGTCGCATTATTAGTCAAAGAAGAAATACAACTTCTTTTGGATGTCAACTTCATCTCATGTATTGTTGACTACCCCAAATGGGTATCCAATATAGTTCTTGTTATGAAACCAAATGGAAAAGTCTGTTGTTGCACTAATTTCTATGACCTTAATAAGGCTTTCCCCAAAGATAGCTTCCCATTACCACACATTGATTCCATAGTCAACTCTACTATAGGATATAACATTCTTTCATTCATGGATGGCTACTCCAGTTATAATCAAATTAAAATCAACCTTGTTGATCAAGAAAAGACATCATTCACCACACCATGGGGTACCTTTTTCTACATTGTCATGCCCTTTGGCCTTAAGAACATCGGGGCCACTTATCAACATGTTATGACACATATCTTTCATGACTATATACACAAAATAATTGAGGATTATGTTGATGACATACTTTCCAAGTCCCGACATTGCACCACCCATGCTCAAGATCTCTACACACTTTTCAAATGATTGTGACAATACAACATACACATAAATCCAAGTGTGTTTTTGGTGTTATGATGAAAACTACTCCGTTATACGATTACATTTTATCGATGCACAGGAGTTGAGATTGATCTAAAAATATATGTGTCATATTTGACATGCCTCCTCCAAAAATTTACATCAACTACGTTCATTACAAGGAAAAATCCAATCCATCTATCGCTTCATTGCATAGTTAGCCGAAAAAACTCAGCCCTTCACATGCCTCATGAAAAATGATACTAAGTTCATTTGGGATGATCACTTACCATGCTTTTGAGCTTATTAAAACATATTTGTTGAATCACCTTGTTCTTGTTCCTCCCATGGCCGATCGGCCCTTCCTATTATATATCTCTACTACATTCCATACCTTAGGATCCCTTATCGCACAACATGATGATTCTCACCGTGAGCGGGATTTCTATTACATCAGTCACACATTACTTTCCTATGAGTGCAATTATAGCTATATTGAAAAATTATGCCTTGGCCTCATATTTGTTGCAGATAAGTTGTGACATTATCTTCTCAATAGCGAGATTCATATTATTACCAAAGTAGATCCCTTACGATACCTCTTATCCCACACACACCTCTTTGGATGCCTTGCTCAATGGGTTATGTTACTCATGGAATTTGATTTCAAATTTATCCTTAAAATCCATCAAGGACCAAGTCATTATCACTGCCAGCTAGTTGATGCCCCTTTTTGACCTTTCCCCATATGTGATACTTTTCGCAATGACTTCACTACTTACACAATTGATACCGACATTTGACAATGTATTTTGATGGGTCTCATTGTATCTCTCAGGGAGTCGGGGCTGAGATTGTCTTCATCACCCCACATGGTGATCATCTCCCCTTTATATACCACTTAGGTTTCTCTTATACAAACAATATTGTCAAGTATGAAGCTCTCATTCTTGGCCTCACTATCACCCATAAGCTACTTATTCAAAATATTTGTATTCATGGTGACTCTCAACTCATTTTCAATCAAGTCAATGAAACATATCAGACTAAAGAAGAGCATATCATCCCTTATAACAACCTTGCAATAAAATCTATATTAGCTACATTTGAATCATATTCTATCACCGTGATCCCTCACAAAGATAATCGTCATGCTTTTGACTCCATGGCTAGTGTCAAATCCTCATCACTTAGGACATTAGTAACAAATAGGAAAATTTTATAATTCATCACTTATGAAAACCATCCACCGATAGTCTAGCTTTGGAATCTGTGATGTTACACGCAAATGCATGATCATCCGGAGTGATTCATACAAATCCATCATTTCTTATATCGACAAGCCATCCCCGACAACCTTAAACCCCACAAATCTCATCGTCTCGCAACGAAAGCCACACAATATGTAATTAATTGAAGTCTTGTTATTCAAGAGGTCGTTCGAGAGTTGTTTGTTACAATGTTTAGGCATCAATGACATCCTTTGGTCAGATATCTCAAGTCCATGATAGCACATGTGGTGGGCACTTTTCTGGAAAATCTATGTCTCTTAAACTCGATACGAAAGGGTTATTATTGGCCTACTATAAAATAAAATTTCTTAGAATATGCCACATGCTTTGAAAAATTCAAAAGCAAAGTAACATCCATCACGTGATTCCATATGAACTCCACCTATCACCTCACCATGGCCATTTTCTCTAAGAGGTTTTGACCTTGCTAGTAAAATTAATCCCGAATTAGTTGATGGCCATAAATTCATTATTACTGCTACTAAATATTTCACTAAATGGGTTGAAGTTACACCTTTGCAAACCACTACTGGTCCCGACATCTATCATTTTATTACTACCCACCTTATCACACGCTTAGGAATCCCTCGCCATAGTCACTGATAATGGATCTTCTTTCAAAAACAAGGATGTCAAAAGGCTCACAAAGTTCAAAATCAAGCAAACCTTTTCTACTCCTTATTATCCAAAAGGCAATGGTCAAATGGAAGCCACTAATAAGACCATTGTCAAAATATTACACAAAAATGTTGATACTAGTGGAAGTGATTGGCATAATCAAATTTTATACGCTCTTTGGGCTTACCGCACAAGCATCCACACTCCCACCAATGCTACACCTTTTTCACTAGTCTATGACATTAAGGCTTTCATTCCCTTAGAACTTGAAATACCTTCATTACGTGTGTCACTCAAAGGCATTATGAAGGATAATGAATATTGTGAAAATTGATTGCATGAGCTTGAAATGTTTGACTCTCACCGTGTACAAGCCTTGGAACATCTTTGTGTATATCAGACACGCATCACACAAGATTATAATAACAAAGTACACCCACGTAAATTTCATATTGGTGATCTTGTTTTGAAAGAAAATCAAAAGAACACTAATGTCGAGGCTCAAGTAAAAGGAAAATTTAAGCCTAATTGGCTCGGGCCCTATGTCATTACTACCAAGTTTAGGGGTGGAGTATATTGTCTTGCTACTCCTTGAAAAAAATCAAAAAAACTTAATGTGATGCACCTTAAGCGTTATTATACATAAATGACTCTTTGTTACCCGATGGCACACTCTTGTTCGACGGTTCATACTTGATTGTTGAGGGCACAATTCCATGAACCTCACTTGTCACATCTTGGCTACTCTCTCTCGCTTCGTGCTTCATGACTATATTTTTTGAGAATTACCACATCTCTCGGTTCACATCCTTTATCTTCATTACTCAATGAAACACTCTAGTTACACGGATCATACTTGACTGTTGAGGGTATAATTTTGAAATGAACCTCACACCATATACTTTTGTTACACTTCATGCTTAGTGCTTCATGATAAATATTTCCTAAGCATCTACTCTCAATCACATATAACACCTTTGCTACCCGATGACGCACTCTTGTTCTATGGTTCATACTTGACTATTGAGGGAGCATTCCTAAATGAACCTCATCTCATGCACATCCACTAGGGGGAAACGTGGCTCCTCCTATCTTCACATCTTGCACATCACAAAGACACCATCACTTTCACACAACATTTACACATCTTGGTTGCATTTACTCTTGTTATCTTATAATATCTACATGTCACACTTTGTCTTCCTATGATAGATGGAGACTTAATATGTCATTATCTTTTTCTATACACGCATACGCGTTCACTTGGTATCTTAAGGTGAATGAAGGACCTTTAAAAAAATTTACATGGTGCATGATACACCATACATTACTCAAGTTACTAGTCTCATTGAGGCTCTCTCATACTCTACAAATCATCTGGTATTATTGTTACACTATTTACTACTTCTTGTTACTATCACTTTATTCTTCATTGCTATATACATGCTTTGACATACTACTTCTCTTTCTAACATGTTAATGGGTGCTTGATGTGTAGAATTTTCCTTTCGGATTCTATACAACCATGGTTATTTGTCACTTCTTGTTTTATATTTTTTGCCATTGTTTCGATCTATGCCCTATGTCATATTTTTCATTGTTTTCTTATGGCTACTTTGGCCCTGATTGTCTTGTGACATTGTGAGTAATGTCCCGTGTATGTAACCCACTTTTCACATTACCTCTTGTCTTCAAAGTTACTTGTCATATTTTGCGTGTTAGCTCTTTTATACTAACACTTGCTTATATCATACATTGTTTGCATGTGCCTTGGTTTCTACCATACACATCCCCTACCCCTACAGGTATCCACTCTCGTGATATACAAATCAGTATCAAGTCCTCTCCTTTTGACTATATTCTCCTATAGTTCTCACATGCACCCCAAATGAGGGGGAAATCTATTGGTTGAACAAATCACCCTTATAACAACTCATAGCTCTTAGAAAACACATCACAATATAGAATTAGCACATGCACAAAGCTATAAAGTGATAAAAATGAGACTTGGATCACAAACACAGAGCATACACTAGTACTGGTATCGACAAAGTGGCGATGGGTGCTTATGTCCCCCCTGAGCGCTTTTTTCCTAGGGAAAAATTAGATATTTTCTCAATCAAACATAATTACCGAATTTTACAATACATGTTCTCCAAAGATTATGCACTTGCCTTCAATTACAAAATGCATTCTATCGATATAATTTAGTTACAATTCGGTTACAATTGGTTACAATTGGGAGGTGCCATCTGCAGTGGCACTTATTTGAGAAGCATCATGGAAGGAGAGAAAAACATACCTCTCTCCCCAACACTCTTCTCTTGGTGTGAGATCACCCAAAAACCTCACCATCGGCAACAAGGCATTCAAATCTAGCAACATCTCTAAATAAAACAAGATAATTTTCTATCTCATACTCTCTTACACATCAGGTGCACTCTTTCCTTTACACACTTTTTACTTACTTATACATACATTACTTTGATTTTTCACATACATGACTTTGACTACTTTCTTGCTCTTCTTTTGTAGGTTCATCCTTATATGCAACAAGAAGTAGCTCACATCAGCAAACACAAGCTCCAACAACACGCTACTACACATACACTTCACCCCTAGGGTCTACCTCTTTCCCCTAGTTTCCACGCTTCACATTACGATAACTTCACGCTTCACTTGTCCACCTCACACACTTTTCAGATTACATGGTACACATATTCTATCTACTTTATGTTATCGAGTATTCACTCAACATCATAAAGTGACACAAAATATATGCACTTGAGTACATTTCTAGGTCCTAAAGCATACTAATGTATACATGATTCCTAAGCAAGAAAATTAGTAGTTGACAACTTCCTTTTGGGCCTTTTGCTTTATCTCTTATACTTTATTGGCCTTACATATCTTACAAATTCTATCTAAACTTGACTAATTTATCTTTTATGGCCTTGGAAACTAGCACTGATTAGGATGTAAGTTCCCGTGCACTCCACCCTTTTGGGCACCCATGTCCTTCTTTATCCTTTTCTTACTCTTTTGGGTATCTTTCACTTCTTGGTCACCTTTTTACACTTTGGGTCAGCCTTTCAATTGTCAATTATGAAATTCAAACAAAGGAATCATATATATACTTAGTTACTTCTTCTAAATCAAGGGCCAAACACTATAAGCATTATCTATCATCACCTAAGATTGCATAAAGGCACAAGAGAACTACAAAGCATACATCTAGCACATTCATACAAGGGAAAACAATTACATTGATCTGCATACACATCATAGGAGGGGAGTTCATTTTATTCCATCACACACATACTACATACTTGGAAAAATCTAGATCTATCCCGCTATCATAGTGCAACTTGCACAAGGGCAACCTAGGGCATCATTACACACACATTCAAATAGAACTACATGGAGTCTGAGATGTAGTGCATTGCTCGGTCATAAGTTCAATTTTTGGGTAACCGTCGGGGTCAATCAAATCCCCATTATAAATCTTCTTTATTTTAGGTTTGATGTGGTTTATGGGAATTTGTAGCTAATTATCTATTTTGTAGGATACAAGTGCACCTGGGTGACATTACAAAAAACCAGAGTGACAAACTAAGATCAACACCAACCTAGAAAAGACCAAAACATGAGTATTTGAGTGGACACTAGTGCCCACTTTAGACACTATCACCCATGCGCTCTTGTCCTCCTATAGGGCTTCTTTCTTGTGCGCCACATTCCGTAACCCTTGATGAGCCTTTAAGACACTTTTCCCAACTGCTCCAAAGAGTTGCCTAGTCCGATCATTTTGGGATCACACATAATCAGCTAAGTAACATTCTCTTCTCAATAGCTTAGGGTTTCACATTGTTACATACTTATTATTAGCATTTTATTGTAGTTTATCATTAGAATATCATTAGTTACATGTGGTTACTCAAATACAGTTTAATTCAATGCACAATCTTTCCAAAAGTACCTAAAACAACATTAACAAGAGACAAGCAAAAGAAGAAATGTCCTATCTCTAAAAGAGGACATGAGTTGAAATATCGTTGGTACATTATATACAAAAAGTTTCATCGAGTAATTCAAGACCTCCAAATCAGCAATCTCGGTAGGGACAGTCACACTATAAACAATGAAAGAAGAAGGGGAACTAGCGAAATAAACTCACAAGAAGGAAATGTAGTTGATTAAGAAGATCATTCAAGTGATGAATACGTCTTGTGCACTTCCCATTCCATTGAACCATCCATGTCATTCAATGTTATCCGGTATGTTGATTTCAAAGCCACTCAACACATGACCAAACACAGAGATTGGTTTATCGCCATAAGGGAAACACCTTTGAAAAACCATGTTTCATTAGGTGATGATTCAACTTACATGATACAAGGTATTGAGAATAATTCTATACCTCTTGCTTCACGAAATTGTAGATTATCTAATGTATTATATGTCCATGGCTTAAGTAAAGAATTTATTATCAGTTAGTTAGCTTTTAGATCATAATCTAAAGATTAATTTTGATAGTAATTCCAGTAAGAAAGTGTGTTTGATTTGAGACAAATCTAGAGGCTCAAAATTGTTGTAAAATCCTCAAATGTGGGATGGATGTTCCAGCTTGATTTTGTTCACAGGGATGATCAAGCACTAGTGGCTAAGAATTCTTCCTCTGCACAGTTATGGCATCGAGAGACTTGGTCACATTAGTTTCAAATATCTCAATACACTTCATCGGTATGATATGGTGAGAGGATTTCCATCTCTCAAAAAGGATATAAATAAGTGTCCTAACTACCTAACAAGTAAACAACACAAATATTCATTCCATAAAAGTACTTATCGAGCTCCAAGTAAGATTGATTTGGTTCATATCAATCTTTGTGGTCTGATCAACCTATTCATTCTGGATTTTAGTATTTCATGTTATGTGTTGATGATTATTCTATAAAAATGTGGATTTTTTGTCTTCGTAAGAAAAGTGAAGCTTTTGAGAACTTCAAAAAGTTTAAAGTGGTTGTAGAGAATGAGATTGGTCATCATATCAAATCGAGGGGGAATTCACCAGTAATGAGTTCAAAGCCTACCTACAAGCTCACAAGATTCATCGATAGATGCCTCCACACACACTTTGTAGCAAAATGATATTATTGAGAGAAGGAATTGTACTATCATGGAGATGGTGCATTATATGATCAATGATTTTGGACTAGTGAGGACATTATGGAAAAAAGTAGTAAAGACAAAAATATATTTTTGAATAGGATGCACACAATTGCTCTTGATGGAGTAACACCACATGAAGCATGGTCGAATCGAAGCCATCCATTGCACACCTTAGAGTATTCAGGTGCAAATACAACATGCACATACCTAAGTAGAACAAAAAGAAGTTGGATATGAAATCACATAAATTCATCTTCATTGGTTATAGTGAAGAGGCTCTTGGGTACAAATTGATGGATTTGAAGACCAAAAAAATTCTACACCAGCAAATATGTTGAGTTCTTTGAGAAGAAGGAAGTTAAGACTCCTTCTCCGATTCACCGATGTAGATAGTTCACCTTTTGTAAAAATAGAAGTGGATGTTTCACTGATAAAAATGATGATGGGTATGGTGGTGATGGCACACCTTAGAGTATTCATGTGAAAATCCAACATACACATACCTAAGTAGAACAAAAATAAGTTGGATATGAAATCACGTAAATTCATCTTCATTGGTTACAAAGAAGAGGCTATTGGGTATAAATTGATGGCTTTGAAGACTAGAAAATTCTACGCCATCAAATATGTTGAGTTCTTTGAGAAGAAGGAAGTTAAGACTCCTTCTCTGACTCACCCGATATAAATAGTTCATCTTTTGTAAAAATAGAAGTAGATGTTTCCACCGATAACAATGATGATGGGTATGATGGTGATGATCAGACAGGACCACGACCCATGGGAATAATATAATGTATGCCCAAGTGGTATATAAATATGATTCGAGATGCAAAATTGATGCTCCTCTAGATACATCCACCACTAGATCATGGACTCATAGTAAAGCTCGAGAAGAGGTAAAATTTTCTTTGATGAGTAGATTTAATGAATTTTTGAGCCGTCTCACAACCTAGAATCCCTACGGTCAAAATCTTGGAAAGATGTCATGGATGTTGAATATTATTCATGATGAAAAAAATACCTATAAGCTTGTTAATCTTCCACTGGAAGAACCCCATTGGTTGCAAATAGATATTTAAAACAAAGTATAAAGCAAATGGGATTATAGACAAGTACAAAGCAAGACTTGTAGCAAAGGGTATACACATGTTATACTATCTTGAGTTGTTCGAGAGAGTTCCTCTCCTCATCCCTTGAGGCAATGAAAAATTAAGGGGGGATGTTAGGTAAAAATAATTTACTTAGTAATTTTTCATTGTATTTATTGTTTACCTTATTATGTTACTATGGTAACTAGTTGTTTTACTTAGGTAAATAGTGGTTTATTATTCACCAGTTTGTTATATTGTTTTATAACAATATTTGTACTCCCATATAATTTTTGGTTTATTATGAGGAGTAGTGTTGCACCCTCGCAACCTTCATTTGTCTACATATGGTTGTCCAATATCTATAAATATTACGACCCCCATTCATTTTGTAATTTGCTAGTAATCATCTCGTAAGTTGCCCATGTAATATGCTTATTTCATATTAATAAAATAATCACAAGTTACCTCCATGTTTCCGATCCTTAGCATGTAAAGAATAAAAATGATATCTATCAAACTAGAAGGATACAAAACATGTTTAATCTAAAGTCTTCGACAATGTATGCTAGAGAAATACGTCTGATTTTTACATTTTTAAAAATATGTGAATGTTTTTGCTTTTTCTAATTATATTAGTGTTTTTGTATTTTCTAGTGCATAACTATGTCCAAGAAAAGGGTATACCATGAAAGCTATCTAATGAAAATATCGTAGTGGGGAATCAACCACTACAAATTGTATACAAGAGAAAGAAACAAAAAACAAATGAAGTGCAAACCTTTCTTAAACAAGCTCCTTGCAACCTCAGATTGGACTAGCTGAAGAGTGGGGTCGAGTGACACTCTTATTGGATCCAGATCAGAGATTTATTTCTTTGATTTGTGGAAGCTCCAATATATTCCGAATAGAAGTGAAGCCAAGCTATGAGTAAATGATGATTAAATTGGTGATCAATTGGACAACATAATGATCTACACGGTGATTTCCAATGACAATTTGACAAAGTAACACTTCAAATTCTTAAAGCTTCCATTGATGATTTGAGAGGAATGAAGCTTCTTATTTATAGATGTGAAAGAAGCCATGGATTGAGGAAGGTGGAATTGACTGAGTTGTGTGATATTGATTTCATTTTCTCGTATTTAGCTTGGTTGATTTATTTTGTGTAGTTAGCTCTTTAAATGAGAAATAAAGAGGCTTTATTTCAAATTAGTTGGCTCTTGAATTATTCCAAATTGTACATGCATATTTTCTTCCATGTTTGTAGGATTCTAGAACTTGAGTGGGGTGACTAGTCAACTTGAGTGAGTTGGCTAGTGAAGTGGAGATGAGTGGAAGGTGAGTAGATAATTGATTTTTATTTATTTAAATATCTAATTAAATTATCCAAAGGGGTGTACATGAGTGTATAGTGAGTGTAATAGAATTAATTAAATTAATTCTAGAAGTGGGATATGGGTGAATAATGGATTTAGTATGATTTTTGGATGTTAGGTTAATGTGTATTTCTAGGGTATATACACAGGATGATGGAGGCCTAAGCCTCAAATATTCCAAAGAATGTGAATCAACTTTCAATGAAATAATATGTGTCAAAGAATTCCTGGGATAAAAGCAATCTATACTAGTGAAGTGACCCATATGTGATGTATGAGTTACAGGTTTTTTTGGGTGATGTATGTTATGTAGTGATATTTGATGATTAAGGAAAGATATGTGATGTGGTATAGAATATATATGTGATTGTTATATAAGTGAATTGAATGTATGTGACTAAGTGTTTGATTGTGCCTTATTAGTGATATTCACATAACTATGGGATGATATGTCGCCATACGATTAAGCGTAACCTTTATATAAGTCCTGTGAGCATATAGGATGAGGAAACCTATTCTTAAAAAATAAGGAAGGGTGATCTGTAAATATGCCCAAAATAAACTTAGGTGAAAGGGTAGTGAACATGAGAAGTATGGATTAGGGATGTAATGAGTAAATATTGGATGTGAAAATACTTTGTGCACTTGATGTTGAGTAGTCATCTGAGGTATTGAAAATGCACCGGGAATTTAAACGTGAAGATTTAGCTTGATGAGATGCATAATGTATCTATCTAAAGGGTTTGTTGAAGTTATGTGTGCAAATTTTGGGACAATCCTCTGTCCTTGTTGATCCATTTGTAGATGGGCTTAGATTTCCCCTATGTAGGAAGAACTTCGATGTGAGAAACATCTCTAGATGCAATAATAGAAGAATTCTCATCAAATGTAACATTTTCTAAAGGCTTATGCCATGGAGGAGGTGAAGTAGATCTATCTAAATGTCATGTCTCATAAGGTATAATTCCTTTGTCTTCAAATAACTTAAGTTTATGATCTAATGTGTAATAATTATTGTCATGATGTTTATTAATACGATGAAAATTGTAAAAGGACAACCCTTTTCTCACTCAAACCAATGAGGAGGGTAATGATCATTGGGTAGTAACCAAATTAACTTATTTTCCATTGGTGTTAATAAATTTTCATGAGGCTGATCAATAGCTTTACCAAAATAGATGGGTTTCATTTTTGGAGGGGGTGATGGCATACCGCTTTGGTTTGGGACCAAGATAGTAAAAATTTTCACCACGATGTAAGACTTTTACTTTGTGGTCATTGGGTATAGATGTTGGTTGTATGTCATAATCATGTGTAGAATCGAGTGATGCAGAGCATCATAATTAGACCTATATTCATTATGTAAATATCATAATTTTTCTCATTCATGATGTAAGGGTATCTTATGAGGTCTTTCAGGTCTCTAAGAAGCCATGAGATGTATCATTTGTCTCTAAAATTCATAGTCCATTTTCCCTCCAAAATGAAGAATTTGAAATTTTGAAATGGTTATGAAAGAATGTAAGGATCAAATAAGTTGTATAGGGTTTCAATCATTGTGAATCGTCCTCATAGGTCTAGTTATAGGTTAAAAATATATTTACACCATTGTAAAAGTAAATTCTATTTCAAGTTTTATCTAGAAGTCAGTTAGGTTGAATGAAGCATCTTAGCTAGATATAAGGAATGAGAGAGATTTATGGTCTATTTCAAGATCAAAATAAAAAAATTGACATATTATTATGTAGATATGGTTGTGAATGAGTAAAATAAAGCAAATAAATAAGCTCAAGGTCGAGTAAAGAGTAGAGTGTGTGTGAGAGAGAAGTGAAGAAGGCCTCTAAGCCTATATTTTGTAAATGAATAAGCATACATAATTGATCAATAAAGAGATCATTATTGTTAAAATGTATGATACAATTTTCTTGAATTCATATACGTTGTTCTAAACTTTGTTTACATGTGTTGATGTTTGTAAATGATTAGAATCCTAATTTATACCAAGTGATGATCAATGTAATGATTCTCATGCATGTTATGTTTGCATCTAAGGTTTGTGTATGACTCAAGAGAAAGCTCATATTTACAATAATAGGATTACTTCCAAACCTAGATAAATAAAGGAAATACTTACCTAAGGTCTTAACAAAGATCAGAAGGTAAATTTTTTTGTCTTGAAACTACATTTAAAGAAAGATATCCTAAAAACTCTCTTATCGGAGTAATTGTAACCTTGATCTAGGGTTTTGAGAAAAAATATCATATCTTTACTATCACAATGAGTTAGGGGCTAAAAATGTGAATATATAATCCTCAATAGTTCCCTTTATGATTCAAAAGGTTTTATATTTTTCCATGCTCACGCGTGAAAATTTTTCATGACAATATTGAAGAGACACTTAGAAATATGCGAAGACCTAATTAGTGGTCATTAAATGTGAATTGGGTAAATGTCCTTAGGAATTGAGATCTGAAATTTTGAAGCATTCTAAAACATGAAAAGGGTATCCAAAAATGTGAACAATAAGATTAGAAACTAAGTTATATGGAAATTATACCTAATTTTGTCATGACACAAAGCCTACTAGGTAAGGTGAAGACATGACACTAAATAAAGGAGGAAGGATCTTGCCAGTAAGTTTTAATTGCTTATCTACTTAAAGAATTTATGAAAAGAAGACTTAAACTAGGCATATAAGTTGATGCATGTCTATTTTACCTACAATATTCCATATTCTTAACTTGGTAAAGAGTTGAATCTCCATGGTCAAAGTACCATAACAATAGTACTAAACGAAAGATCTTGTGTTGGAATATCATATTTGGAAGGAGTAGATTGGTATAAAGAGTGACTAAACTCTTCTACCATTGTATTTTAATTGAATGATTTGTGATACCTTGGTATTCTCTTGATAAGAACTTTGTTATATCTATAAAGGGAATAAGAAACAAAAATTGTGTTAGGTGGTTGGGTATAACTTAAATACAAATGCATAATCATCCTAATAACAATCTTAATCAAGAATTTCCATTAAAGGAAATGAGAGACTAGACAAAGGTATATTATATTGATATAATGATGTTTCATTGATTCATGTGCATAAAGTGAAGGACAATCAACAACAATGTTTTAACAATCGAACCAATATGAAGGATAATTGTAATTCTATAGTCAAATGATTATACAAATTGGATGATGGATATCATAACGTGTATCTCAATTTCTCACTATTATTTGGAAGTGTGTAGAGGTAGAAGATAACTAATAAGGTATTGATGTTGATTAAAGGAAATTGTTTTAAGAACATCCTATTTATAAGATGTTTCAAATTCTTTATAACTAGATAAATAAGAGAGACATATATAAGGATATTCAAGTGAGTTATGTGACATATATCATTGTTGTAAGAGTAGGGCTATAAGTGAATGGAGATAATAAATATAAATAATTAAATAAGGAAGGATATATAGGTGATGGTAACATGTTATAAAAACCAACCAAATGTAAATTCCTTGATCAAATTCCTAAGAACCACTTATGAGTGATTATTGATCTTACAAAGAAGGATGATACAATTATGAATAAATATTATTGACTTCATGAATGGTTATTATGATCTCATTAAATAGTGTTAATTCTTTGGGTGTATATGAAAACAATATTTTAAGGTGAGAAAACTATCGGAAGGGTGACAATATTTGCATCCAAATGTTGAGGCTTTGTGGTTGCCACATATCTTTCTCTAAATCAAGAACACACAAGCAAAGATCATTAAATGAGTCACATGTATCATAAAGTAATTGCTCCTTGAGGGACCATGTAAGGCCTCTATAAAATATAAATTACATTTCTAAATCACTTGGTTGATATATAAGTAAATACATGTTGGCTTTGAAGCATAGAATATAATCAGCTACATGTTAGTCTCACACAATGTAAAGAATATAAACACTCATATGTAGCCCTAGGGCCTCTATTGTAACTAAAGTGTGCTAGAAAAGAATCTTCAAGGTTGAAAAAAGCACCTAAGGAGCCACTAGGAAGATGGGTAAACCAATAGAGAGCATCACCTATAAGACTTCAAGAGAAGGCTTTTAGAAGGAGTCTATCATTGTCATATGAAGCCATAAGTGTCTAATAATGCATAAGATGTCTATATGGATATGAAGTTCCATCAAACAATTGGAATGTGGGCATGAAAAAATTCCTAGGGAAAGGAGCTTGAAATATTTTTGTGGGATGGGATTGCCATAGATGGTATTAGCATCAACACTAGCATAATAGGTTTTTCTTTCTAGAGTCAATGTATGATACTTTTGCTATAAATCTCGATTGTGTTTATAAGAGAAAACACCTCTTGAGGGGGTATGACATAGAAATTTAGAGGCTCATTCAAAGGTTGGAATTTTCCATTAAGAGTAGCCATGAGAACACTAGTTGGTCTAGAAGCCATAGTGAATAATGTGTCATGTGAAACCAAATTGGGTAAAACTTGAGGATCTAAGGGTTAAATATTAGGAGGAGGTTCTAAAGGGATATTACCATTATTAATAGGAAAATTATTCACACTAGGATATGTATCAACAACATGTGTATCAGATGTAACCAAAGAAGAAGCAACATGTATATTTTTTCTAATATTATCATTATGCACACTTTCATTTATAATTGGAATGGAAGAAGTAATAATAAAATCATTGAATTTTTTTTCAAGAGGAAGAGTAGAATTTTTTTGTATCAAGCATAACAAGTACAAGAGGAAGAGAAGAACTTATGTCATTATAACATATCTAGAAGTGTTAGTACATGAAATATCATTATTTTGGAATTTAGATGAAATACAAGAAGAATCATGTACAAGAGAGGTATATAAGTTACAACTAATCTCACCATTTACATTCATGGGAGTATAATAAACACAAGTATGTTCATTTAATTCATTTGCATTATGTATGTCATCATGATGGCTATCACTATGAATTTATTCTAGCTCATTATTCAAAGCATAAGGAACATCATCAATCAATGTATAAATGGAAGGAATATCATTTGTATGTAAGATAGAAACACTTTCATCATCACTAGAATCTAAAGCATCTATGGCATCATCATCTACTAGTGGGAAAAATGTGCTTGTTCATTATCACTATTCCAACCATCTACATGACCTATAAAGCAAATGATCAACATCATGGTGATGAGTAGAAAGAGGAGGTAGACACTCAGTGCTTTCCTTCATAGTAAAGTGGCCTAAGGCAAAAACACCTATAGTAGGGGTAGGGCCATAACAGGGAGGATGGTCTGTAAATACTAGAGAATTGGGATCTATATCATAATTAAATACTATGTCATCTTGAGGGAGTATGAAAATGGAGTAACATTCCTTGCATCCTCATAGGTGGTATGGACTTGATTAGAGGGATAGTAACCACCATGATTCCGCAAGGCACAAAAAAGCTACGATCACACATAAATGCACGTAGAAACCAACCACACATGCACCTTAAGGCAACTCTATGGTTTTGAAATCAACATGCCTAACCTATAAAAACTTGGAAAGATCTTATATTAGGTGAAGGATTCGATCAAACAGATTCACCAAAATGTTTTCACCCTTTTTAGATTTGATTAAGATTTACACATAACCAAAAAGGAATGAAATAGAATCTACAAAGGGTTATTTTGATTAATTAACTTCCAACATTAACCATTCAATATTAGAATAATGCATTAATACTTGCAACAAATTTACATGATACAATACAAGTTCATAAATACATGGGATTGAGTGCACTTAGCTGATTACATATGGTTTTGGAATTTTGGGTGATCTAAATGATGAAACAGGAGATCTAGACCTGAGAATGCCTCAAAACTAGAATTACGACATGAAGATTGTTGGGCCCATGTTTATTCTTTTTCTTTAAAGTCTATAGGACTTAGTATCCTTTGTTCATTACTTTAAGGCGCATGAAGAAGTTTATAAGGGCATGTGCAAAGGGGTGTGAAAGGGATCTTCACACAAGAAAAATGGAAGGGAGCATGTGCGTAAAAAGAATAGTGAAGATGGGCAGGAGAATTTATGAGGAAGATCATGAGATGAAGGATAAATTAAAGGGAAGGACATGCAAAAGCAAGAAAAGGGATAATGATAAACACATGATTGGAGGTGGACTTAAACTTTAGTTCTCAATGGCTACATGAAGTTGACATAGAGGGATTGGATAAGGCTAAATATAACATCATCACATGCGAAGATCAACATGCATCACGTATTTAAGGTGGTGAAAGGATAATTTTGGCCAACTAACTAGATGTAACAATTAACTAAAGTTGTAAACTCAAAGGTTATTATTAGCCCTAGTAAGACTAGTGAAGGACAAGTTCCCACTAGTATAAATACCCATGAAGGGGTCTAGTCTAGGAGAGATGTATGTTGGATTGCGTATGTGATGAATATGTAAGAACCATGTCGAAATTGTTTTTCATAATGACTAATAAGTATTATGTTTGGTGTATGTATAGTCTTATTATATTCCTAATTGAAAAATGAATATCTTACTTCATTCACTTCACTCTTACTAACTATCATGTGACTCAGAAAACATATGTGCTTCGGGTGAGCGTGCCCTTTGTCTACCTGGGCATGATATGCCAATGCGATAAATAAAGAACTTATGTGCAACAAAACCTAATAAAGATACGCGCATAGGGTAATAGATACTATATTCCAACAAAGATACTCCTGATATGACTATATACCGGGAAGGAACATCAATATGGTCTTGCCCTATTTTTATAGTCTTCACCTTGCTCCTCACAACCAAGATCTACAATTTTTTGGGTTTTTACTTATTTGAATATCTTTGTACGATGACATAATGAGATTATGATCAATATGGTCAATAGACTACATGCACTCAAACAAATCAATTTCATAAAGATTTAACATTGTCATCTTCAGTAGTACTTGGGAAATTATTCCTCTACAATTAAAAGAACTTTTAGCATCCACGAGTCTAGTTGCACTTTTGTTCGAGTACTAACAAAATTTAAGCAACCGATCGCTAACCGTGTTACCCGAACAAAACAATCTTGATTCAAATTATATATATATATATATATATATATATATATATATATATATATATATATACCCACACCATCTTAAGACACTTACAAAATAGTTCAACTTCACAACAGATGACAATTCACCTTCCTATAGGTGTGATGGTTCATCTTTCGACATGTGTATGCTTTGACATGTGTGTTGACATGACCAAAGCCTAGGAAGTGCCACCTGGCATCGCACAGTATTCAAGTGGCCACCCAGTTTGAGTTCTATGCAGAGATCGAGTGGTGTGGAGTATTACTCTTGGAACTGCACAAACGCACAAGGGTCCACAGAGGTTGTGCGGATAGCTAGGTTACACCTGAGTGTGCTAGCATGCACGGTTGCACAAGGCTCTTAGGATAAAAGCATGGACCAACACAACTGCACTCAGATCAATTCTCCCTAACCAAAGCCTCATAAGCATCTTCCAAATAAACTATTTTTTTACTAACACAATCCATATTCAAAGCCAAACAAGCAAGCGGCCTAAGGACCCTACGAATTACAGGGCACGATAGAACTATCGAGAAAACACACTCAAAGTCTGCTAAAAGTTGATTTTCAAATATATAATTAAAAGCCCCACCCTCAAATCAGCTAAAGGATCTTTGTAGGTAATCTCTAATATGGATGAAAATTGTTAGTACTTGACCATAATAGCCATGAAAAACACTCCCTTTA
Source organism: Taxus wallichiana var. yunnanensis (assembly GCA_018340775.1). Classification (NCBI taxonomy): domain Eukaryota; kingdom Viridiplantae; phylum Streptophyta; class Pinopsida; order Cupressales; family Taxaceae; genus Taxus; species Taxus wallichiana. The sequence goes on from CM031243.1 coordinate 644,386,864, forward strand.
CACATATCAACGGATGGCTAGGATGCCATCATGCATGTATTACAATCGACAATGTTGGTTGAGTAAAGTAGTTATGGAGGTGTTATCAAAGTAGAGGGTAGTATTTACGACGGGTTGAGTGATAGTAGTCTTGACTCCTCCTTTCTTCTTACTCCAATTGTTGTTATGTGCTCCATTTTTAGTACCTTTCGAATGAAGAAGGAGGTGAAATGCAGCATATTTGCAAGTAAGAAATTCTAGAGAAAGCTATGAATGTCAAACTTTGTCTTTCAGTGATTCCAATGTCGATAATTGATCTATGAAAAGCAAGTCCCTAGGATTTGTGGATAGTTAATCCCTGGCCATTTTAATTGGTAATTGTCTTTTGTTCCCTCTCGAAATAGGGGTATTGAAATATGTAACGGTTGAAGGGATCCTAACATGGGTTGTTGTATATATCAATTTTCACAACAACAAATAAATATAATGATGGTGGTGGCATTGATGCATCATATACAATGTCGGTGATTGTTTACGTAGCACCATTTACAAGGTTCACGTCAACCCATACATTAGTAATAAGCATGATTTTTGTTGTTTGCATAACAAAACTTTGTGTTCCAACCGATCATCATCAAGATCTCTTGTTGAGGCTCACTTTACTTTTAACAATGGATTGGGTGATCAAAATGTTTAATACTTATAATCTTCACACATACTCTTTTATCAACCAACCAATTCATCTGAAAAATAAGTCTCTATAGTTTATACAATGCATTTTTAGAGTACTAAGATTTATGAAAACATTTCAACAAGGCAAAATGACAGATTTATTTGTGTTAAAGGGAAAGTTAAGAAGAATACATGGGTAGAGCATGATATAGTAATATGAAATTCTTCAACCTATACAATCTTCTTCTACGTGATGTTAGTTTCTAGACTTCAAATAATAATACTTCTATAAGTAAAACACAATTATACTTCTGCATTAAGCAACATTGCTTCACAACACAAAATTCTAGACAAACCCCTTATACATTAGTTAATTTCTGAAGCCTAAAATTTGTAGAGTTGTTCTAGAATCCAAAAGTATCTTCAAAAGCTTATAAATTCTAAGACATAAATGGAGAAAAACTCTTTGTATTAAAATTCAATCTATTGTAATTTTACTCTTTCTTTAATCAAATAGCTAGTAATTTCCATGATTAAGGATAGGTAGCCAGAACAATGTTTGACTAAAAAATCTAAATCTAAATGTTTAAAACATATAAATGAAAATTGTATACTTTGCTCAACAGTTGTTCTATTGTAAAGTCTACCCAGGTTATATGGCTTAAAAGCAAACACAAATATAAAAAGTTTATTTGATTTTGCCACTCTAAGAATAATTTTTATGTTATTAACATCTATGGAATTGGAAATGATTCACAATAATGAACAACTTACAGAAAGGGAACAAACTTTGCTTGTAGATTTAAAAGACAATCTCCTTGGAACTATAATTTTAGCTTACAACTCATGTCCATAAACCACTATCGAAAGAAGGGGAGGAGATCCCAAATTAGTCACTTATTCGGCATCATCTATCTGATTAGGTAGAAAGAAACATCATGGTGCATGTGCTTACCTAAAGAATTGATTTTTTCGGCTAGGTGCGGACTTGAAACATTACTAGTCTTCCAAATAAGGCATGCACATAAATAACATGCAATTTGCGAAAATACTCAAATAAGAGGACAAATGATATAAAGCAAATGGATCTTTGTTGCCAAAATACAAATCACAACCGGGGTGTTAAATAAATTGATTTGTTTATAATTAGATTATAGTGATTAATTTGAAACAACCGCCTAAGCTACTAACCCCCGCCCCTCTACATAAGTTAACGTGTAACTCCTCTTCTAACATCATACACTTTGAAAGGTCCTACAAAACCATTGGCCTAGAGAATGATCAAAGTCACACTACTTCAAAGTTCAAGCTTTGATGAATTTTAAAATTAAAAGGCCAAAAAATCACATCAACTTATCAATCCAAATAAATAATCATAACTTATTTTATGCTTGAAACTTTTAAGAGAAATGAATTTTTAAACATTAACAAAAGAATATATTCGAATAATCATAAACTTTTTAAAACCATACTCAAATTTAAAAGAAATGAATTTTTAAACATTAATAAAAAAATATTTGAATAGTCATAAACTTTTCTAAAATCCAAAAATTACCAAATAAGTACATTATTTTCCATACATAAAATTTTCTAAAATATGAGAAATACCAAATAAGTGCATTATTTTCCATACATATAATCACATTCCCTATATATTGGAATAATGTATTGTCCTCTTCAGTCCCCTTGGCCAATGCCCATTCTTGCTCTCTATTAAACTCTAATATCTAAATTTAATTAAATGATTATTCCTCATTTCTAATTAAAATATTTTATCACTGTAATTAAATTAGATATATTTAAATATTAATATTTGATATAAACATGCATTATATTAAAAGCAATTTCCATTTCGAGATGCATTTTTCTTCATTTTGATATTCTACTTCATTCATGGTGATGGAATGAAGTGAGTATGATGAGAGGCATTCTTATAACAAGAGAATAAAGCAATCGCTACACACGAATGAATTTATGTATCAAAGGTTTCAAAGTTAGTTTTAAAATGACTTGGCAATTTACATCGGAAACTCAAACAATGTTTGATTCACGCGAAGATCAAAATAACGTACACATATATTTAAAGTGATTTATAAAAACTACTAATGAGCCCCTGGAAAACAAAATAGGTTTGCTTTGATGTGGAGATATTTTTACGAGGACTCGAATCATAGATCCTAAACTAAATTCAATTTTAATTGCTCCAACAAAGAAAACAATTACGATTACCTAATTTATGTAAAGGCACATGTTTATCACTCTAAGCTTTGTATTGATCACACTACGAAAAATTAAAATACTTACACGTTAAAGCAATCGAGAAAATCGTTAGCGGATGACGGAGAAGGCAATGCGAGAGATAAAAATTCTTTAGATCCCAAGCCTTCACTTGAGACAAATAAAATATACCCCTTCATATTGACAATATATACCTCGCAAAATTGTTAAAAATATTACATTGAGCATGCAAAATTAAAAACTAAAAAAACTTCAAAACTTAAAAAACAAAACTAAACTAAAAAAAAACACCCGTTATCGAAACCATCAAACGGCCATCAAATTTAAGCTAATGATGTGAACGACCGGAGAAGCCTTTCCCATGGGAGAACTCCTTCGACGTAATAACCCCCACTACATCTTCTCCTCAAAAATAAATCACCACCGCCAACAATGAGAGACAATATAAACGTATTAAAATGAAAGGCCTTTTTCCTAACAATAAACCCTCAGGTCACATGGTAATCACAAAACCAGCTCCCTTTACAGAAACTAAGCCCCTATTCCATGGCACCTAGGGTTTCAAACAAGGGTTTGCAATTTACAGTACTCCAATGGCAGAAGAAATTTGCACCATTAGAATTTCCTCAACGGCGATGTCTAAACAGCGGCCCAGACACAGTGGAAGAGCTTCTCGAGCGCCACACGGAAAATCCCAAAAAAGGGCATACGATGAAGACGACAATTTGGCCCGTCAGCGACTTACGAGCACAAGGCGAGAAGCTCTGGCCTTGTACAGAGATATTTTTAGGGCGACAAGGTTTTTATATGGCCGAATGAGAAAGGGGTTTTATGGAAGGATATTTTGAGGGCAAATGCAAGGCAGGAATTCGAAGATGCGCGCTACGAGAAGGACCCTGAGATAATTGCAAGGTTGCTCGTTGGAGGACGGGATGCCGTTCATGCAGCGATCGACAAGGCCGTGGAGAAATACAGGGAATTGTGGAGAAGGACAAATTGGGTGGTAATACTAGGTGTGATTTCTCTCTCTTTCATTTTTTTTTAAAAATTGTGCGCCGAAACTTTTCTAGGGTTTCACAAATTTTGTGTTTTTTTCGGGTTTGATATGCTTAAGTGAGAGTTGTTTTTCAATTCATTTGGATAAAAAGGAGTTCCATTTCATTACCTTTTCAACTTATTTTATTCCTTTTTATTGGTTTGAGAGTTTTTGGTGATTTCTCAGGGTTTGAGATGGTTAGTTGAAGGTTTTGTATGATGTTATTTCGGATTAAAAAGAGTATCCAGCTTTTTTTTTTTTTTTAGAATTAGTTGTTTTGATTCGGTAATCTCATCTTTAGAGCTTCGGGGTTTTGTAGGCAGTGTTGCATGTTTGTTAGAGTTTTCTGGCAAAACCTGCACAAATCTTTTTAATTACTAACACTTTGATAGTCACTCATCATCAGGTAAATGAAGGCAATATGTGATTCCAAGCGTCAGTAATTAAAAAGGTTCAAGCACATTTTCCCAGATTGTGCACACAAGCTCACCTATTATGGGGTGTAACTTGAAACAAAAACTACAACCTTTGTCAAGGAGTAACCTCTGCTTAATTAACACGGTTATGCATCCAGAACAAGAACTGTAAACTGATAAATCTATAATCACCGCAAGAGTTCAATTAAAGCAAATATTTGCAACTCAACATTTGTAAAAGAAACCCTTAACTCTTATTTTTCCTTCTTGGGTATTGGAAGAATGTGGTGTAAAGCATAAGATCTTGGTAATATTACAGAAATTGAAGGTGTAATAAATAAGAATTAGTCTAATTTTCTGCATCTGCCTTTAGTGGACAATCCGGTTTTCCCAGAGTAAAAAAATTCATTCCTTTTGTAAATGTTTAGGGTTTATATTGAAGTGAATGGCCATACACTTGGTACCTAAATTTGGGTGCTTTATTTTACATCTGCTGGATCTTTTTTATACCACACTCCATTTTCCTGGTTTATTCAACTTTCAGTTCAAAATCAATAACTTTATTGTAAATAACTCTGTGAATTACAACCTTTCCTTTCGTTTATGCAATTTACTTTGTTTCACTTTGACAGTAATCCTACATCAGAGTAAGCTAGTTTTCAGTTAGTGTCATGGCTTTGGCAAGGCAGGCCGCTTGTGCGGAAAACATGCCCTTCAAGCCTGAATGCAGACTTAGGCCTTTAATTGCCCACATTTAGCTAGCCTTCCTCACTTGTACAGTGAAATCTTTTGGCTTTTCCCTTATCATGATACAAATGAGAAATCTTTTCTTGTGCAATTGTTGTTTTTGATAAACCAAAATTCCTTGCTCAGAGCATTAAATGAATAATGATGCTTTAGGTTTGCTTCAATTAAGTAAATACTTTATAATTTTATAATAGTTTAAACAACCACTAGCTGGATGATAATTGTTGATAGTTCTTATCAGCTCTTTTTATGATCATCAAAAATAGATTATTTCTAGGGTTTCCTCGTTTCTTTGGCTGTAAATTTATATGTTTTTGAAATTGGGATTTGCACTATACTTGATTTTATTTGAGTTTTAATGCTACAATTTTTCTTCCAGGAATGGTTTCTATGATTATTCTGTTAACCATCAAAAAGGCTGAAAGAATTATGGAATTATTTGTGGTTTCTATTTGGAGTTATAAACAGGAGAAAAGGAGATGTGTTTGAATTGTAAATGTACATCTCAATTGAGAGCTAAGAACCAGAGGCATTTTGGAACCAATGTCTTTGGGATAATGATGTTGTAGGGGTTACGGGTATGCATCAGGCATGATATGATACTGACATATAGTTTGTAAGGATTGGTGCAGTAGTTATTTTCGGGGCACTTAATCACCTGACTACGAGAGCATAGCAATCAATACGTATAAATAATACAATATATATTGTTGTCAGAGTGTATAAACCTATAAGGTGCAGGAGAAGTTTTCAGGAATCCAAAAAGGTGTGGATGGAAACAGGAGGAAATCAATGACTGAAAGTAAAAGATATCATTTTGGCTTTTGAAGAATGTAGACTACTCTTTCATGACTACGAACTGAATAACAAAAAGTTTAGGATTATCTACTGAAGTGTCATCTTGCAACAAAATTGTTAGCAAGAAGCAAAATTTATTTCCAATTCAACAGTCCATAAGTCTATGACCAATTAAGCTTGCTGAAATATAACATTCTGGGAGCGACAGAAATGAATGGATGGAGAAAAGTAGAGGGTCCATGGAATGGTGGGTATTTGAAGAGATACTGAATGAAGGAGACAGAATGGCCTGCTTTAATGCTGGAAAGAGAGGATATTATTAGTTACTATGGCCTATTTTGAAATAGAGCAGGTCTACCTGTCGGGTTATGCTTGCAGGTGTTTTGTTGAATGATGGACTTCTGGATTGACGACCTTGGTATCAGCGTGCGCAAGACCTGTTCAGCTATTTTGACATGGCCAAAGGTTTAAAGTCACTTGGAGATGTGGGAACACGGTTATTCGCGCAGGGACATGATTCAAATCTGGGTACATGAGCAAATGTAATAATGAATGCATATGGTATATATAACTATTTTCACCAGAAGATGTGGATACAGGGAAGGGGACGTGGTCCTCATCCCTACACTGGAGTTTTGTGGTGACTTTTTAACCTGTTCAGATATTTCTATCATAGGGGTCAAGTCAAATGGGAAGAATGTTTGAGGATCAAAATTTGTTTAATAGTTTTTGTTTTTGACTTTGAGTAGAGCAACTATTGGTTTAGTTTGCACTTACATTTTGGTGTTTGTGGATTAGTATGCATGCCAATCCTTCCAGTTTGTTCAGGATATTTTTATACATAGGGAAATAATAGGTTTGCTTACTAAAAGAGAATTGCTTTTCTTTTCTTTCAAGTAAAGCAACTACTTGTTTGAGTAAAAGACTTTTGGAAAAACTGCGCACAAGATTTCAATCATATAATGGACTGTGAGAGTGTTAGATCTTTAAACTATTTATTTGTTTTGTATTTATTTTGGTGTTTGTTTATGTGCCAACCCGTCTTGTCTTTTCAGGCCATAGTTACCATGAAACTCCAGTATAAGGATGCAGACTCTGTCCCCGTGTCCCCATACCCACATTATTTGGTGACTACATTTATATACAATTTAGTCTACCCTGATTTGAATGGCATCCCAGTGCCCCTAGCGGTACCCGTAACCATATTTGTACATGTGGGATATTCTTAGTATAGAAGGGAGTTATAGGCTGCATATAGAAAACAGAGCTATTAATCTTCAAATTAATTAATCTAACCCTAATTACCTATTATTGCCCGTGCTTGGTTCATAATCTTTGAGTGCATTATGATTCAAGCCTTCTGTAATTGTGATTGTATGAAACTTAGTTCGTTGGCCTATAGTTAATTCAAAAGTTAACACAATGAAAAACTATTAATTACCAATTTTTAACAAGATATTCTGTGATTGCTGCTGTGTGCACTTTGTTGTATTTCTTGCAAATCTTTGAATCTATTTTGGCTATGGTAGTTTCAGCAAGGAAGGCAGGTGTATCAAGCCCCGTTCTTACCATACTACTGTTTGATATTGATGAACATCGGTTTCCTTGGTTTCTTAATATTATATTTGGCAACATCCCCTACCTTGTTCTATAAAGTTTATGCATGCAACATGTTCAGGGTTGCCTTTTGATAAGATTGAATTTTTTTCTTGTATAACATTTCAGGTATTGATGGGCTATTCTTGACCATGGAGTTATTGATTCATATAGAATTATGGATTATACCTAGGCAAGAATTTTGTAAGATCTTTGCTGACTTCATTGGAATTTGCAAACGGTATGATATTTTCTTTATGTCTTAATTGTTTCTGATGATAGGCAGATTTTACATGCTTTCTAAAAATTAACTAGATGTAGTAGTAATGTGCAAGTAATAGGAGCTTTCAGAGCGTATTATTACTTGAATATTGTTTATTTTTGTGGAATATTTCCAACTTAGTGAAAAATCCACAAAAATAAAAATATTTAAGTAATCGTGATTCTCTTCATCTACAGTTTTAATTTTATCAAGGTCCTTATGGAGCTTTGTTTCTTCAGAGGCAGATGTGCATTTGTTTAAAAGACGACAGTCAATAGCTTTGTATTATTTTTGAATGGTTGAGTGGCCATAAAGCTCCTGATGTTTACCAGAAAAGGCTCATTGTATATATGCAATGGCATACAGCTTCGCTTGAATATATTTTTGGTGTAATATAGGATAAATTTAAGGAAATAACAGATTTGCAAAAACTTTGATGTGTAGTGACATTTTGGTTCTAAAAGAAGCGGGATGTTTGTGCCCTGTACACTCTGCCATCAAATACTGAATATGCTGTATTATTACGAAGGATGTGAAGCTCGTGTGAGATATTATTTACATTTTATAGTGAAATGTATAGATTCTTGGAATTTATATTGTTGTCTGGACTCTGAATCAAGCATCTTAACTTGCACGACACTAGTCTTAGCTATAATAATGAAAGCCACTAAATTGGCAGACTTATATGTAATGAATGCAAGCTCTTATCAAACATGTATATAACCTTAAATTTAGTATTCAATTGAAATGAAATAAAAATACGATATCAGCTCAAAACAATTCTTTTTAAAAATTGTGTAGACGGATTTTGGTTGTTTTATCCACCTTGGACGCTACAATTTTGGCAATGCATTTGCTCCCTATTTATCGAGCCAATGGATACATATGTGGCATAACTATTAAAAGGCAAGGTAGACTTGGTTTTGGATCTACATGTAGCAACCATTCTTTCGATATTCAGAAATACGTTTAATTATTTAATTTAATGTATTTTGTAATCAACCATTGATTGAGAAGTTCACTGAAGTTATAATTTTCATATTATTCAATGTTCATAAATGCATATAATCATATAATGCTCGCCTGCTTGATGGCTAATTTTTATTTCGTTTGTGGTCTTATGGATGGGATCCATTTTATACCGCTGCACAACTCTTATGTGTAGTTTGGTAGCTTACCAATAGGTATTATTGAATGAGATTTACATATTGGTTTCACAAATCTCTACAATTGACTTTAGTCCCAGTTTATGCTGCATTATCTCTAAAGCTCTTTGCCATAATGCTTCTTCAATAGTTGTTTAGAAGTAATTTCAATTATACAAGGTCTAAGAGGCATTATTATAAACTTCGGCAATATCTTAAAGAAGCTATGGACTGACAAAAGAGATATGCAGATAAAAATAACTGATAGGAAGTTTTTGGTAGGTGACAAGGTGTTCTTGTGTGTTGTAAGAGGGTCTGTCAGTCACTTGGGTAGGCAGTTTGTGACTTTGGTTTTCGGCATCTTGTTGCTTGACCATAGAAACCATTAGATTGAAAGTTATTTCAAAGTTAAAAAAAGAGATTTGAAATGGTTTTAAATCTATTATATCTTGCAATAAAAGAGGAACAACATTACAATGAAGTAACTATAACATTTATTTGGGTACGGATACATGAGAACCAATTGTTTTTGTGAATTAAAATAATACTCACAATTTCCCTAGCTTTTCATACATACAAGAGGTATATATGTACCGAAACAAAATTATCATACTTCATCCTAAAAATATGAATTTTTACCTTGTATATGAATTTAAATAATGTTGATCTTTACATCATATTTATAATCATTAATAAAGAGATGAGATGTTTTGGAGGGTAGCCAAATGGTGCTCTTAAGAATACAAGTCCCTTTAGCTAAGCTATGAAACACTTAGACAAATTTGTTGATGTGTTGAGGGATGTAGCTCGTTCACTTGTAAGCCCGCAATACACTCTATATAGGCTTAAGACAAGTTTTGTACCATGATGTATACATAAAGATAAACACTATTTTTTTCATTTAAAAAAATATTTAACTATATTGTTAAACATGATGAAACCTCGCATTGCAAATAAACCAATTGTTTCTGGATTTTGATTGATTTCTTACTAGGACCATGTGGGAAACTAATTAATAGAAGATTGTAAAATAAATTGCTAATTTTGTCAAGTATCGCTGTCCATTTTGTTTATGCAGAATAAATTATTGTTTGATGTTTCTATGGGCTATATGTGGAAATGCATGCATACATTTGCAACAAATGTATGCCCACATATACTTCTACGTATGAAAAATATAGGTCATTTCTTAAATGTTCCCCTAGAGACGAGGTTGGGATATAAAGGGATTGTCCGCTCCTCTCTTAGTTAATTTTGACATGCAGTTGTGTTATGAGATACTTATGTATAAACTAAGACTTATCTTTTATGTTTGTGCAAACCATGAGGTAACATACTACTTGTGTAGTATAGCATGCTTCAGTTAAAGTAGTGGGAATGTTGTTATCACTGTATGTTCATGCTTGCCTAGGGCTGCATGTTTGTTAGATACCAATATGATAGTGGAGTACTTAGTTTATTTGGTTGAAAGCATGTAGTAAAGGTAATATTTCGTTTATATAACATGATTCTCTTTTACTGATTTGTACCAAGATGAATGTTCTTATCTATTCCTTTCATTGAAGGGTAGGACCGCCAATTGTTTCGGAAGGTGAAGAGAGATCCTTTGTGGTCTATGGTTGGAGGTGAATCACTATGATATGCGATAAACATTTCGCAAACTTTAGTACATCGACAATGTTATATTTTTTTCTAGACAATTAACATGTATCTAGAATTTTGTTCACCACAGAGAGCGAAATGTATAATTCTCACTTACCTTGTATAAATACATCTATAACATATCTCTTCTTAACCTTGCTCATATGGTTTGATTAGCTCAAACAATTGATCCCTATGATGCCTATATTCTTTCTCCAGTTTAACATGTGTGGCATGAGCATCCTATGCTTTGCAAATTTGATGTTTGCCTAGAAGTTGGCTACTCCTTCATTGTTCACTATAGTTGGAGCACGTGGCATTCTTTGGACATTAGCCTACATATGTTGACTCCAACCACTTTTTCTTTTAATTGTTCGTGTGTATGTTTCTCTTCATTTTTCCTTGTAATTCATTAATTCATTCAAATACTTGCAAATGACCATGGATATTAAGGCAACTACTTGTTTGTGATTCATCCTTCTTCTTACAAAATTTCTATTAAGAAAAACTAGTTTTTGGGGGTGCACATTGGTAACAAGTTCAAGAATGAGTTTTGTTTCTCATCTCTTCACCAAAAGCTCGGTCCTGTGAAAACAAATATTACCGAAATAAATAAAAACAACAATTTCATCTTCCACCTTTGATAGCATTGTTGACAAACAAATATTACACTCCCATTTTAAATTATTGCCTGTTAAAGGTTCATATCATCCTATGAGCATTGGGGATTGTATTAACATTATTACACTTGTTGAGTTGGCTCAACATGACTTGTATGTTTTCACCTAGTACATGTCGTCTTGACATTACAATCTTGTATGCATGGAAACTCGGTCCCTTTTTGTGCAATCAGTGAGGCATCCTTGGGAGACTAGTTAATGGCATGTTTGAGCTTATATCATGTCTCAACAAGAGCTTATATCATGTCTCAACAAGATATAACAAACATTTTCAACAATTGTAATATAGGCTAATAGTAGTCATGGCCTATTAAGGGATTTTTTACCTTTTCTATAAGGGAGTCCTAGCCATGAACTTAAGGTTTGGTGCATTCTATTTGGGTGGTTTAGTGGGATGGTGAATGAGTTGTATTGCCTTGTTTTTATTTATAGAGGAAGTTATAGATGTTAGTTATGCAAATGCGTAGTTATATCCTACCCGAATATGTCATTTTTGAAATCATGGGACAATATTTTAGGATTGTGATCAATGTCAAGAGATGTGATTAAATGGAAAATCGACAATTGTTTAACAATACCAATAATCATGCTTGGAAAGTGAGGACTTCATTAGGATCCATTCAAGGTCATTATGATCAAATCTTACAATAAGAATATCTATGATTTCCTAGAGATCTTTGATGCTAAACCTCCATATCTATTTGTGTTTGCTTCTACAATCCACCATCTTCAAATTAACACAAACAACTAAAACAATATGATTATATAAGTGATCTAGATTTGATTGGCCATATGATGGACAACACACTAAATTGTATAAAACAAAGAAAATCCTTGATAATGTAGTAGGACATAAGCAAGAATATAGATTGATAGTTGTATGGTCTCCAATACCGTAAGGATTTTTCAAACTAAATTTCGATGTCACTAGAAAAGGCAACCTCAACTTGAATGTCTATTTTGGGATGAAACAAGTCAACCAATTATGGTATTCACATTTGATGCAAGTAACATAACAAATAATCATATTGAAGGGCTATCCTTGCTAAAACCATTAGAACCAATAATTCAAAGGAGTTGGAACCAATTCATTGTGGAAGGAGACTCACGTATTTGAAGTAAAGGAATGACTAGTGATGAAATTGATCTTAGAGTCTTGGCATAATTTGAGACAAAGCCCAAGGATCATAGGTAAACTAGATGAAGTAAAGTTTCAACCCTAAAAAGAAATGGAAATCAAGTAACAAATAAACTAGTCAATCTTGGAGTTCACCTATTAGCCTTTGCAGTACCTCAAATCAATATTAGTTCATTAACTTACTAACAAAATTGAATATATCAAGTCTTAGAAGATGCAATGCCATTCTTATCCAATTAAGGGTTCTAAGGTACCACATAATTCTAGCGCTCATTCCCTCCAACCTGATTAAGAAACTATTAAGTTTAAATACAATTATGACACAAGTCTTATTTGTTGACACATGCATGAAAATTAAAGTTAGTCATTTCATAATAACACGGTGAGCCTCGAATCCCATCAACAACACTCGCCATCATTTCTAGGATAACAACACATGAAAAATAAGGGGATTAAGGGCTATTAATAACATTGGAAACAAATTTTATTGAGGCATTATCTAAGCCCCATTCACATCCCTTTCTTTTGCATTTTCTATTCCATAATGTCTCTTGACAAGCGGAAAATGGTGAAGGAGGAGGAAGACAACCAAGGTAAGAAGAGAAAGGTCACAAATGAGGTGGTGGGTGATTCCTTTGCTTGATGTCTCAAATAGGGAAATTAAACACCTTGAATGAGGCTTTGGATGGAGAAAATTTAAAGGGTTGCTAAATAATTTGAGGGCACAAATATGAATAAACCGAAGGGGATAATGAAAAATCTCTTGGGCAATCCTAGCCAATCCATTGTGATTGAAACGTGTTTGAAATGGCCCAAAACATGAATGCCACCAACATCCTATCTAACATGACTCGAGCTTCCTAATTCACAAGGATCACTCACACTTGGGATCAACCATGTTTTCTAGTCAAGGTGAGAATAACTTCCACTTTCATGACATAATGAAGGGTATGCGAGGTTTGGTTCAAGGTTAAAAAGAGATGGCTGAAACAACTTGAATTTTGGCTTTCCTCTCTTTGCCTTGTGGACCCTCGTCATTTCTCATATGAGCCATCTTTAGAGAAAGAGGAGGTAGTTATTATAGATTGGTGTAATAAGACTTTATTTTTGTTTGTCGGTCATAAAAGGTTATGTGGATTTTTCCTTGGCTTGACTTTGGGGTTTCAAATATGCCCTTTTTGGCAAACCTACAAACCCCCATCGACAATGTAATATATAAGTAACTAATGTACAAACTACTTAATATAAATAAAATATGCATATGGTTTCTTTTTCTTGTTATATAAACACAATGAATATACACGAGTAAAGACTATGCCACACGCCACCGCAACACCCATAAGTAACAAAGCACACACATACTTGTCTCATTTTTCTATTCCAATACGAATTTCTGGATGCATTACAAGGTCTCGATGTAAACCTCTTAACACTTCTATCACTCACACATCACACTTCGCACTCTAAAAGCATTTCTTATATTCTACACATATAGATGCACTTACAACCCAATATACAACCGCATTCACTTATAGAAACTTCATAGTATGGCTAGTTTTTGTGTAGAATTGTTTTCGTGCAAATGTGCAATAGGGAAATTGGAAGTTTCCAAGCATGACAACTATACCCTTGTGCTGAAATTTTCATGTTTTATCATTCCTAGGCACCCCAGGTCAAATCCGTTAGTCCAAATGACCTCCCAAATAATGTTATATCATCCCCCTAGGTGATTTAGGAAATTCCATTCATTCCCCTAGGTGATTTTAGGAAGTTCTGAAAAATGCTATCTTCTGGTAGTATTGGGAAGGGTTATTGCTAGCCTTCCCGATCGGATCAACTCCTATGGAGCGAAACAGAGGGAAAAATTCAACATGGAGGTGAATTGAAGACCCTAGAACATCATGGAAATTATTTTGGAAGGTTTAGGGAAGTTTTGAAATACTTGGAGTAGTCTGAGTAAAAAGAAGGTTCACAAGCCTAGGCAGTACACAGGCCTAAAACAACTGTTGGGCTTTAGAAGAAGATTCTGGGAGCTCCAAATGGAGTTAGAAGTAAAAAAACATTGCCGGAAATAGGATTCCAAGACCTACATGATGGTGAAATCATATTTTTCACAACACCTTGGCGCATAGGATTTGTAGGCATTTTTATCAAGCACAAGTGGAGTCTCAAATCACAAATCTAATTTTTCAGGGATCAGATGGATGAATAAAGACATGATAACCCCACCATTGGATTAAAAATGTCATTTCCAGTCATGATCATATAAAATTTCACCAATAAATTCCACCAGGAGCTCAAGTTATCATTGTTCCAAGTTACCCTCTCAAAGGCAGTTTAGGACTTAGTCATTTTTCGGGAGGACACGTGTCAGCACTAGGAGCCTGGCGGGATTTCATGTCCCCGACGTCCCTGAGGTTAGGTACACCAACCCTTGAAAATTGCACCCAACCCCCATGTGACCTCTTGGGCCCTCATATGACCTCTAGACTTGGATTCGGCCAGTTCACCCTGTGTGCACTTTTGGAGCATCCATTCCCTACCGTCGGATCAAGCGCCACGTGTTAGCTCCAGACCACCGTGGAAAATGATGTCCCTTATGTCCCTGAGGTGAGGGACATAAGACCTTGAAAAATGTGCCCATACCCTATGGGAAGTCTTTTGGACACCCATGTGACCGACTTTTAGCCCCCAGGTGCATTTTTGGAGCATTCATTCCTCGCTGGATCAAGCACCACGTGTTAGCTCCAAGACCACCGTGGAAACTGATGTCCCTTATGTCCCTAAGGTGAGGGACATCAAACCTTGAAAAATGTTCCCATCCCCTATGGGGAGTCTTTTGGACACCCACGTGACCGACTTTCAGCCCCCATGTGCATTTTTCAAGCAAATCCCCTACCATCAAATCGAGGACACATGGCATCACCTTGACCACCGTGGAAATTGATGTCCCTCATGTCCCTGAGGTTAGGGACATCAGGGACACAAAAATGCGCCTAGCCCCTCCATGTGCATTTCTTTGAAAATTTAAATCCGGCACTTAGCCATTTCTTCCCCCTCATTTCTCCTTCACAACTTCATACCTTGCTATGGCTCCATGCATGATTGTCCAGACACTCGGTCCACCATTGTTGCTCCTAACCAACTTCGCCATAGTCACATAAACACCCGAGTTCATGAAAATATACAGATTTTTTAGGGAAGGAATGACCAAAAGTCTGAAGAAACAAAGAACGGGAAGAAAATAAAGGTTTTTAGCCAGATAACCGTAAAGTCACCCGATTGAGAAATCTTCATATCTCACAAGATACACATTCGATTGAGATGTCGTCTTTTGCAGACTTTCAAATTTTGCAAGAAAATCAAGATGCAACAAACAAGAGGTCAAATGGTGCCTAGAATCATTTTCTCCAACAAAATCCTCACTTCATGCACCAACTCACATTCGTCGGATTTCCCATCACTCCGGCAATGGAAACAAACTAAAAACTTGCACATGGGCTCCAAATAAAAACCTATCGCAATGGAGTTGTTTTCATCTCAAACGGAGACAAAAACTAGACCTACAAATTTCAAGCTCCATTAATGGCCGCCATGGTAGCTCCGTGCCCGAAGCCACTGCTAGGTCAAAATTTCAAAATTATTTCCAATCATTCTAGTTGGAAAAACTATGTGAAATTCGGAGGGTGTGATCGTAATGACAAGATGAGTCCAAAAAAGTATGTTCCGTCGCAAATCGAGCACTGGAAACACACTTTCTAAAAATAGTAAGTTTTCCTATATAGACTTGCTATGTTTGGAAAGTCATCATCAAAAGAAGCTGAGACAAAGGCAACAGGCATTGAAGATCACGAGGAAGCCAAAATGAGTGTTCAAAGCAGAAAATAGTGAAAATGACCACTTACTAAAAATAGTAAGTCCCTTATATGGGTGCTTACTAAAAATAGTAAGTCACCCCAAAGAAGCGGCTGAGGCAAGGGTAGGGTGCGCAATGATCGAATGAGGGAGTTCATCACATCATGATGGTCGAGAAGAGGAAAAAATCACCTCTCACTAAAAATAGTATATCATACACAAGATTGGGAGTTGCGGTCATCAGCAGAACAATTCACTCAACTTGGCAAGCATTCATGAGCTGATTTGAAGGAGATTCACAATGTGCAAGGATTCAAAGATTCAGAGTTTCACTACTTTTGGAGCTTTCCATCAACGAAGATCAATGGACTTCATCGAAAAACGACATCTCCTCTTCTTCTTCTTTTTCTCTTTCTCTCTCCTCTTCCCCCAACTTTCTTTCACTTTCCAATATTCTAATTTCACGTTGGGATTGTAGTTTTTCATATGTCCTAATGTTCCTAATGTAATAAGTCGCCCTTACGTTATAAAAAAGAGACTTAAAATTTTCCTAGGAAGTTGAAAAGTTTTAAGTTGTGTGCGAGGACATATGAAAATACATTGGGGGTAGATGATGAGTCACATTCTACTCTATAAATTGTAATGCCATTCCCATTTCAAAGGGTTGGCGATTTATCTTGTAAACTCAAGAGTGCATTGTACTTAGAGAAAGTAAAGGATATAGCCATTTTCTTCTCCTTTCCTCCACTCTCAAATTTCTTATATTCCCACACTATGTACAACTTCTGTTTAAGCATCAATCAAGAAGAAGGATTTGGTAGCCTTTTGATGAGTATATTTTAGAAACTATAAGTTTGTAATCTTATCTCATCTTGTTTCCATTTGCAAGGTTGTTTCTTCTCATAAATGCATGTGTTGAAGTTTCTAACTAGTGTGTGCAAGAATATGATTTCCTACTTGTAACATTAGTTCCCCTATCTCATTTCTCGCTCCCCTTTCCCGCTTTTCAGACAAAGTCTTCCCTATCAAGAGATTGCTAGCTTTGCCGTAGGGTCAGTGGAGTGCCTCTGTTGTATTCCCAGTCAAAAGGCCACCACATAAATCCACATTTTCGCGTGCATGCACACACGAAAGTTGCACCGGTTAAGTAGAGGGACTTAGATTCCTAGAGCGTTGGCAAGAAATCCGTAAGTTTGTCCACCGACAAATGTTCTTTCCAACAAGATGATAATATGATGGAAGGTGGTTGATTGAAGAAGTCAATACTTAAATGATTCCCTTTACCCTCTCTGTCTTATATCCTCAATCACTAACATGCTATTTTCATTTGTGGGTACGTTGCATGCAATCACACTAAATAAATAAATAGGAGTCGCCCCCTTATGATCATCTTACTTTGGTTAGCTGGAATTATAGAGGCTACCCTTGGAGGAGGGGTCCTGGGTTGGGGCCCATAGCAGAGGGTAAGGATATTATTGTCTTAGTTGAAACTCATGAGCATGAGGGCTGCAAAGTGCCAAAATTTGAAGGTTATGTAAAAGTCTCGGTTTGGAATGAGTTGGTGGATAATGGCAAAGGGCATGGAGGGGTAACGATCTTGGTTAGGGAAACATGGCAAGGAGTCATAAAGGAGGAAAAAAGGATCCACACAATCAATACATATGGATGAAATTGAAAGACAAGGAAGATACAATTTATCTAGCAACTTGTTACTTTGCTCCCTATGGTTCTAAAACATACAAGAAAAGGAACCTGGATAGAGAAGATCCTTTTGCAACATTGAAAAAATATATTGTAGAATTTTATGCCATGGGCGAGGTCATTTTATTAGGGGACTTTAATGCAAGAACAACAAATAATCAGGCTCTTTACCTTGGTATGAAGGAGGGTGGAACAACAACCCTTTGTGGTTAGATGAAGATGAGCAACGTAGAAGTGGGAAAGGATCTCACAAGACAAAAAGGTGGTATCTCTCATTTTGGAGCTGAATTATTGGGGATATGTAGTTTACATAATTTGATCATTTGTAATGGGGTAAAAGCATGGCCGAAGTCAGGAAGCATCACATGTCATACTCACAATGGACAAAGCGTTGTGGATTATGTTATCTGCTCACAAAGCATTATGTCACGGGTATCAGAGGTAGAGATAGGAAGCTGCCCAACTGAAATGAAATCAGATCACAACCCCATTCTTATGAAGATTAATATGAAAAACTATGATCAAAAGGACTAATCTTCACCAAATAAAAAAATAGATGCTCAAAGCAAAATTATTTTGACTTAAGAGAATCAAGACACTTTTAAAGCTATGATTACAAAACAAATTCAGGAAATTCAATATTTTGACAGTTTCAAAGGGAACAAGAGATTTATGAACAACAAGGATTTGATGGTTATAATTCACGGTGCTCTTGGAGTGCAAGCATTCTAGAGCTAGAAGAAGTACCAAAAATAGTTTCCCGGCTAATCCGTGGTTTGATGATGATTGCAAGGCCACAAAGAAAATGGTGAATATCTTGGGAAAGGATAAAACATATATAAAAGCATACAAAAATCTAGTGAGAGATAAAAAGGAAGAATTCATGAAGATAAGGAGGAAGGAGCTGATTTCTATGGGGAAGAATAATCCAAGAGGTTTTTGGAGAGAGCTTCAGTAGACTAGAACAAATGTGGAGAACAATATCACAAATATCCAATGGTTAGAATATGCAAAAATGTTGTATCAAAACAAAGATCCTCTCCCTCCTCCCCATGATTCAATAAATTCTAAATTATTTATATGAATCTAAATGTCAGAAATGCTTCAAAAGATATACAATGCAATATGATCGCTAAACAAATTATTTGATTTTATTAATGAAGGGAATATGAGGGATAAGGTACTTACTTTGACTTTGCTTACCTCGCAGTGATATGGGACTAGCAGTGTGATGAAACAAAAGAGTAGACCATTGCAACAAACCACGAGAAAAGTGCAACAAAGGTGGAATTGGTTGGACTAGGGTGCTGAAGAAGGATGGGGGCACCTGGGGCGCTCTAGTCTAGATTTTAGGTTCCTTGGTTTACAAAAAGTGTTGGAACATGGTTCCGATATGATCACTAGGGCTTCGCACTTGTTCGCCTTTTGTTGGGTGTATGTTGCACTTGGATCGCCGAGGTACCTATAAACCTGTGATGAAGAAAGCACTTGCAAAAACCTCAAATACACATCAAATCCCAAAAAAGAAAGGTGCGAAATGAGGGGTCAGACTATCCTCAGTTGCCACAATGGTGTACTTACAACTAAGTGTTGCACTACATCTCAGACCCAATGTAGTTCTATGTGCTTGTGTGTAATAGTGCTCCTAGGTTGCCCTCGCACCAATGACACCAAGATAGCGGGTAATAGCTAGATAAAAATGCAAATGTGTGGATGGAATAGAATGAACTCCCCTTCCTATGCAATGTGTATGCAGAGTAATGTCCCAAATGCAATCCCTTGCTCTATGTAGATAGCTAGCCCTTGATAAGAATAGTCTACCCATATAATGGTATGTATGTTGTGTTTATATAGGGATCTCTTGTTCAATTTCAACACTAATGACCCAACATGCCGACTAGTACCTCGGAGATGAGAGGAAAAACCGAAAAGACTGACCTCAAATGTCAAAAATAAGATGAAACATAAAGAGGATAGGGGTGCCCAAGATGGACAGGAGCTGACGCTACTGTCCAACCCTAGGCGCTAGTGTCCAGAGACAAGTGACGAAAAATGAGTGAGATCGACGAGACGGGATCCTTGAGACCTTACCGAGAACTATGTGTATAAGTGAAAAGTGTGAAAGATAAAAAGCAATAAAGACTAACAAGACAAGTGGATAGACTATGGAATGGGTCATCATGGATACTTTTCTTACACAAGATCCATATATAAAACAACATACTTTAACAATATAATAATAATAAGTAAGTGTGTGATTTTGTGTCTACACCCCGTTAATTGAAAATAAGGACAAACTCTTTTCTACAAAGGACATCAAGGAAGGAATCAAAAAGTTAGCAGCAGGAAAAGCTCAAGATATTGATGGGCTACAAGGAAATTTTAAAATGGAGTATGGATGACATTGCACCATACATAAAAGATATTTTCAATAGAGTTATTCGGTACGGTTTTCCGAAAAACTAGACAACCAACATTGTCATTCCTCTTCACAAAAGTGGTGATGTCAACAATCCATCAAACTACCACACTATTATGATTAATCCTATTTTTGGAAAACTCTTTGGTAGTATGGTGGAACATAGAATTAGTATTTGGGTTGAAAAGGAAGGTAAGAGGGCGAAAGGATAGGCTGGTTTCAGACCAAAACATTCTACTATTGATCATTGCATCACCCTCAGACACCTGATTGAAAAGGTATGGGACAAGCAAGGGGAAGAGGTCTATTGTTGTTTTGTTGACTTCAAAAAGGCATTTGACATGGTGCCTAGAAGCAAACTTTGGGCCAGAATGGAAGAATTGGGTATACCAAAAAAGTATAGGGCAGCGGTTCATAGGCTTTATGATCAAGTTCAAGCCAAAATAAGAATGAAGGATGGCTTATCCGAGTGCTTTGGGAGTGACATTGGGGTCAATCGGGATGTCCTCTATCTCCCACTTTGTTTGGGCTATACATAGACAAGTTAGAGGAGTGGATTGACACGATGGGTGGGAGTGGAGTCCACCTAGCTTCTTATGTGGTAAAATTGTTGCTTTATGTTGATGACCTTATCCTAATGGCTAAAACAATGCATGGATTGCAAGAACACTTGAGAGCTCTAGAATTATTTTGTAAAGAGGTGGGGATGCAAGTGAACACGAGTAAAACCAAAATAATGATTTTTACTTTAAGAAGAAAACCAAGGCAAATAAATTTTGAGTTCGAAGGTGGTCCCTTGCAAGTGGTAAATGATTACAAGTATTTGGGTCTTGACTTTCACAATAATCTCAGTTGGGAGGCTCAGTAGAGCTAAGAGGATACAAGGGGGATGGAAAGCTTTATATATGCTCCAAAACAGATGTAGATCAACGAATTGTGGGATTGGAAAACCAAGTTGACTCTTTTTGGGTTGTTTGTTTCTCCGGTGGTTTTATATGGTTGTGAAGTTTGGGAAGCAACACGTCGGTGGTGAAATGGAGACAAATAGAAAGGTTACAAAAACATTTTATCACAAGTAGCTTCAAAATAAAATCCACAGTTCCTTACGAGATCATTCTTGTTGAAGTTGGGGCCTTCCCGATGGAGGCGACGACTTTGATTCGGATTTTGGGGTACTTGAAGAAAGTGGAAAGCATGGATGGTCTTCGGTGGCCCAAGATAACAAGTGGAAGAAAAGTTGAATAGAAGGAAGTGCACTTGGATGAAGCAGAATGAAAAGTGGATGAAGAATTGGGGAATTAGCATGCAAGACTGTCCTAACACTAATGGGGATATCAAAAAGTATGTGAGAGAGAAAGTCAAAACTGCCATGTGGACGAAACAACTGGGAAGAAAAAGAGAATATTATGTCAAGAACTTTAACCCCACATGTGATCATGAGCAAAAGCACTATATGGAGGTAGAAATAAAGTGGAAAGCTAAAATGTTAATTGCCCAACTGAAAACTAGTTCGCATCATCTCAAATGTGAAACAGGAAGATGGACAATGCCGAAAGAGGAATGGTTTGAAAGAGTTTTCCGGTTTTGCAGGTCAGAGTCTTGTGGAAATAGAATGGCATTTCCTAATGGAGTGTGTAGCATATGAGGACATTCGGAGTAGCTATGTTGATTTTTTAAAAATAGAAGCTCTCACAACCTTGTTTGAAGAGGATAAGATTGCAAAAAAACAAATTACTTGACTAAAATCCATAATAGAAGGCTCAAGATTAGCAAAGAAATCGAGAAAAACAAAAGTAATGGTTTTGGGTCGGTTTCTTTGGTGTATTTGGCGGCTTATTTTTTGTTTTTTTCAGTCCCATAGGCTACTTGGCCTCGTGGACATCATTAAAATCTTTCAATTCAATTCAACCCACTTGTTATTCAAACTTTGTTTTACGTTGAGCCAGGGCTAGAGCCTCCCTTTTAAGTCAATATTACCGAAAATGAATCAAATAAACACATATAATTTTACGAAAATTTAATATAATAAACTATACCTCTCGACATATTTTACATAGATTTTTATTACGTGAAAGATGTTTCTCTATGAGATCGCCCCATCTGATAGAGAATCACAGGAACACAAGAATTCTATTACTATTTATCTGCTTTTAAATCAAAGCAATTTGGTTATGTGAGTGCCTGTCGTGGCATGGGCAACAGGGGAGCCCTTGAAGATCGAAGAAGTTCAAGTGGCACCTCCACAGGCCATGGAAGTCAAGATCAAAATCTGTTACACTTCCTTGTGCCACACAGACCTTGTTTTCTGGCAGGAAAAGGTCAGTCATCCTCCCAATACTAATAGAAAAACTGAACATCTTATAATCTAAATCTAAATGCTTCTACCGATCTGTTGCAGGGCCAAACACCTCTTTTTCCCCGCATCTTTGGACATGAAGCAGCTGGGTAGTGTGCCTTAAACTTCTTACAACACGTGTTCTGTTGAATTGAGCTAAATTGAATAAAACCAATTCGGAAAACCACCCAATTTCACAAAATGCAGTAAATTGTGTTAGTTGGTCTCTGTGCAAATTATTACTTACAGTTTTTTGATGGCAGAATTGTAGAGAGCGTGGGAGAGGGAGTAACAGATATGGAAAGCGACCATGTACTCCTTGTATTTACAGGGGAGTGTGGAGAATGCAGGCACTGCAAGTGTGGTTCACAGTTACAATTTAGTGGTGTCATACCAAGAAATAATACAGAAAACGTTGGCTTTGTGTATATCTTCCACATGACAATCCATCCACTGGCCGCCACGTGTAGGGCAGATGCGAAGCCGTGCATTGTTGACCAAAAAATCTGATCCATTCGTTCCTCTGTCGGGTGCATTGTTGACCAAAAATGTAATACTAATTTTTGTAATTTAATTAAATTAATCCATAAAAATTAGAATATTAATAAGTGTAATCGTTTAACCTACATTGCAAATAAGTTAGCCTTTGTAAAACCATGGAGAGGTCATCTTTATTCATCTAGATATAATTATTTCTTTTGGAAAAGGGCGAGGCTATCCTCCTGATAGAATGCACCGCACATACATCATACAACATAAAAGCCCCGATAAAATGCATTTATGCGCATGTGTCGATGGGTCTGTGGTCGGTTGTCATTTCAATGACAGAAGATTTTAATAATAAATAAGTTTGAAAACATAAGATTGCATGTCTAAAACAACAACTCGCTTAGTAGAGACGTGCACTCACATCCTGTAGGTCCTTATTGGGGATGCCTACTGTGAAAAAAGCAATGTTAAACATTAACCTAATTCTCGTATTTAACTTTTTAATTTTCTATCAATCCCATTCATATTTATGTAAATTGTTTTATATTTGAGGCTACGTGGATACTTTATGGACCATTATATTATTAATTTTCATAAATACTATTAATAAAGTGTCATTTCTCATTCTTGAAATAGTTGAACAAATAGACCCACTAAAGCCTATTATTTTTAATGTTGACCTAAAGAGCCAATTTTTTTCATTCTATTTTTAAAAAATTACAAATATTTTTTCGAGCATATGAAGAATCACATGATGGGTGCCAGGAAAGAGTTTTGTATCTCACCTAAGTCAACCTTCTCAAACAACTCGACCCCTCTAGTCCATACAAATAGATTACCCTCACAATGATAGTTGTTCTTACAATCTAGATCGATGCAAAAATTTTGACAACCCATCAACATAATTATAATCTTCAAACTGATACTTTCCTTATTTATAATCTTGGGTGAGCTAGATGATCATAGGAGGACTAAGGCGCTAATAATTTTCCTCTTTTGCCAATCTCCCAAATATTATTTATGTTGATCTATGCATTTTCAAATAGGGGTCTCATTAGCTATGCTTGTCATACATCGAGGAGATGAAATGTTAGACTTTTATGCCATTGATTATTAACATCGACGTTGTCGCCATTGTTGATGAGGGGAAGCTCTAATCTATATGAAGAAAACCTAATCACGAATGCACATGAAATCAACAACATAAGGAACCCTAAATGCAAAGTTTACGTATTCAACATATGAAGATTTTGAGATTCAAACACGTGGAGGTGTCCCTTCAAGAAATTTATCATCCACAACTTGTTTTTTAATATATATCTTAAATTTTTTTCAATAATGCCCACAACATTCCCCCTTTCTTTTTCAAAACGATATACAAAAAGAGCACATGGTTTACATGTGCGTAGTAGTAAGAAATTAGTGTTTCATGTTACTTCGACCCACCATTTTCCCTACCCTTGCATTTCTCCCCCTCAAACCCCTTCTACATTGCCCCCTATTCATCCTCTATGTTTCACTCTATTTATTCAACATAACCACTTCCGCGTTTCCATCCCACATTTCATGGCCAATTGCTAGTGAGATAGATATGCTAGTATATTTTTCCCATATTTTTGAAAGCTTTTTGTTCTTTGAAAAGGAGAGTCAGCAATCTCTGTAAAATCATGTTCTTTTGGAATTAATATATGCCTTTTTAGATGAAACACCTCACTATTGACAACCAGGCAGATCAAAATATGAAAACAGCGAAAGGGTTCACGATGCATTCCACCTTATGAACCCAAGAAGTCATCCACTATGCAGTGACAAGGACGAGCCAGGTCAGTGGATTACGGGGATCGAAGTAGGCAGATATATCCAAAAATATGGATTAAATTTTGTTTTGCAAATTTTGATCCTCTTGAAGTGAATTTATTTGGTGTCGAACTTTTCTGAATAGTGCTTAATATGCTTTAAATCATTGTATGCATCGAAATTCCTTAAGATCCCATACCATAAAAGAAATTTATATATAACGAAAGAAAATAAATTTGTCGCACATTTCTCATAAGATAAATTTATCTTTAACACAGACAATTTAAAAAATCGTCGTTCTGTCCATGAAAAATAAAACAGGCTAAAATGCCTCGGAGATTGATTAAACAATGATGAAGAAGAAAACCCTCTTCGACCACCTCAAATCCTCCCCTGTGAGCCAAAGTCATTTAAGAAAAATGTATTCGAATGCAAACTCTTATGCTGCGGGCCAAAATGTGATTTTACTGTGTAAAAATGGAGAGTTAAAGAAGGCTGTGAACAGTTTATATGTTATAAACCATG
This sequence comes from Taxus wallichiana var. yunnanensis, assembly GCA_018340775.1. NCBI lineage: Eukaryota > Viridiplantae > Streptophyta > Pinopsida > Cupressales > Taxaceae > Taxus > Taxus wallichiana. The sequence goes on from CM031243.1 coordinate 644,412,333, forward strand.
TTGGTACCATCGATATATATAAATCTCTTCTGCAGACATGTGTTGATATGAAATCTCTTGGAGAGGGAAAAGGATTCATACCCACATGATAAAAACTGGATTTGATCCAGGAATGTTTTCGCAGACAAAGCTCATCATAATGTATGCAAAATGTGGAAGTTTGAGATTTGCACGCCAAGTGTTTGACAAAATGCGTAACCGAACTACAACGTCTTTTAATGTTTTGATCACGGGTTATGCCCGGGCTGGGAGAATTGAGGATGCACGCCAACTGTTTGACGAAATGGCTGAACGAAACATGGTCTCCTGGAGTGCCATGGTGGCAGGATATGTGCAGAATGGGTTGATGCAGGATGCGCGCAAATTGTTTGACGAAATGCCTGTACGAGACGTGGTGTCTTGGAATGCAATAATTGCAGGATACGCGAAGGAGAAGAATGTTGAAGAGGTTTTTTACTTGTTTTGTGAAATGCAGCGAATTAGGATGGAGCCGAACAAGTTTACATTTACAAGCGTGTTCAGCGCCTGTTGCAGCATTGAAGGATTGCAGGTTCAGTGTCGAGTGATTAAGGCAGGATTTGATTCAGATGTCGTAGTGGGAAACTCAATTGTTAGCATGTATGTCGGTTTTGGAAATATGGACTATGCATGCCAAGTTTTTGACAAAGTCTCCAACAGAAATGTGGTAACATGGAATGCCATGATTTCTGGATACGTGCGAAACAATAAGATGGAAGATGCACTACTACTGTTTGATAAAATGCCTGAAAGAAATGTGTTTACTTGGACCATAATGGTTGCCGGATATGCTCAGAGTGGATGTATAAAGAATGCTTGTGAGTTCTTTGAGAAAATGCCTGAAAGAAATATTGTCTCCTGGACTGCAATGATTACAGGGTATACTCAGAATGGATTTAGTGAAGAAGCCTTGGAATTGTTTTTCGAGATGCAGAGGAGGGGTACGAAACCGAACCAGGCCACCTTTTCCAGTGTTCTCAGTGCGTGTGCTGACTGTACAGCTCTCAAGCAGGGTAGGCTTGCTCATCTTGGGATTGTTAAGTCAGGATTACAATTTGATGTCATCGTATGGAGTTCGCTTATTGACATGTATGCAAAATGTGGCAGCGTATATGATGCATTGCATGTGTTTCGGAAAATGCCACGGAGAAATATAGTTTCATGGAATGCAATGATTACAGGTTACGCCCAACATGGGTTTGGCAAAGATGCTGTCGAGTTGTTTGAAGAAATGCTACACACAGGAATGAAGCCAAATATAGTTACTTTTCTCGGTGTACTCTCTGCATGTAGGCATTCTGGCCTTTTGGATGAAGGATGGCAATATTTCAATTCCATGCTTCAAGATTATTGCATTGTACCAGGACCAGAACACTATGCCTGTATGGTTGATCTCTTTGGTAGGGTAGGACGCTTAGATGATGCGGAAGCCTTCATAAACAAAATGCCATTTAAGCCTGATGTGGTAATCTGGGGTGCATTGCTCGATGCCTGTAGAAGGCATGGAAATATGGAGCTTGGTGAACGTGCAGCAAAGAAAATTTTGGAGTTGGAACCACATCACTACGGGGCATTTGTTCTTCTTTCAAACATTTATGCTGCAACAGGCAGGTGGGCTGATGTTGAAAGGGTGAGAGCAGTTATGAACGATAAAGGGATAAAAAGAAACCTGGGTGTAGCTGGATTGAGGTCAAGAACATAAAACATGGATTTCTTGTTGGAGACAAAGGAGATCTATGCAGCTTTGGACAGGTTGGAAGTGCAGATGAAGGCTACAGGGTATGTGCCAGACACAGATGCTGTGCTCCATGACGTGGAAGAGGAGCAGAAGGAACAGCTACTTGGCCACCACAGTGAAAAGCTTGCCATTGCCTTTGGACTCATCAGCACACCTCCTGGGACACCTCTGCAGATTATCAAGAATCTTCGTGTTTGTGTTGACTGTCACTCTGTCATCAAGCTTATTTCAAAAATTGTTATGCGAGAAATTGTTGTCAGAGATAACAGTCGGTTTCACCATTTCAAGGATGGGCTTTGTTCTTGCTCTGATTATTGGTAAGATTCAATTTAATCTTTTCATCTATTGGCCTTTCTTCCTTCAGCAGGTACGGGTCAGGTTATTACAAAGTGTAGTCATGTTTGTGAAGAGACAAAAAGCTACAAACATTGCAAAGGGAAATTCTGCTTGTGGTGACCAGGATACTGCAAAGCTGCCTTCAGGATTGCATAACACTTCAAGTTTAAGGATGGTGCCAAAATGCCTCAAAAATTAAGATCGCCACAATTCTTGTTTGGACGGTTGGCAGTGCCCAGTAACCTTAAGCATCTGCCATTAGCTCCACGGTACTGCCAATCTATCAACATTCTGAGAAGTATTAACTATATGCTTTGGTATGGGCAGGCCTAAAGCAGGGGAGCCGTTCTTTGATGTTGTGTCATAAGGTCGTGGAAAAAGACAATTTAACGGCAGGCAGGTTGCAGTTATAAGGTAAAATTTTAACTAAAAGTTGTAAACCATGATATCATCATAGCCCTGTTACTTATACGTTTCTGTGGGGTACTTCAACAATATTCAGAATTTGACCACATTGTGTAGAACTGAAGTTGGAGCTGGTCCTCTTCATTGTGTAATTAACCTGGCAACCTTTCTACCTTCTAAAACTAATTTTGGTTGGAACCAAAACTAACCTGAGATTGGCATGCATTAATGCTGAAATAACTGGACATATGTTCTGATATGTCAAAACTTGACTCTCTCTGTGGCTACCTACTCTAGCCCTATTATTCAGTTCCTGGATACTGAAGTTCATATCCAATTCTTGTTGTTATTACTCCGAGAGGTGTAACTGCAATGATAGACAATGGGATAACTAGTAAAAGAGCGGGTGTAATCTTGTGAGATGTCAGTAAAAATCGCCAACCTTAAATATGGCATCCATTTGACTGTCACTAGGTAGTTTTTCTTTTTGTTTGGAGAAGGGGATCAAAAATTGCAATATCTTGGGCATACGGAGGAGTTTGGAGCCCATTGTTTTTTATTGGGAAGAACTTTTGAGCCTGACTGAGTGGTGCATCTAGATTTTGCAAATCTGTCACCAGTCAGTGGGAAATTTGCGAAGAAGGTGAAAGAGTCTTAAATTGATGTGGAACTCTTCAATGGGCATAACTATGTGACAAATCCAAGATAGGCACCTCAAATTTGATACATTTCAGCATTTTTCAGATAGATATATTTAAGATATCGGTACTAGTAACAACTTCTCAAAAAGTTCAAACATAATAAAGCTGGTACCAGCAATGCCCATAGACTCTTCCACTATTTGGAGTTAACTAATGGTACTCATTTTGATTCTAACCTCCTTCCAAAGTTTAACATTTTTCTCTTTTGGAACATACACCAACATTTTTATCCTCTATTTTAACTTGAACTCTATTCTTTAGGATTAACTGCTTTTTTGAGCGTACTGCCTGCCCTTGATTTATAAAACTCCCAAGGCACTCTCAGGACATCATACTCGTAATTATTATAAATTAGGAGAATCGAAACCTAAGTTTTTGGAGAGAGAGAAATCAAGTGTCTAATATTGTTTTCTTCTTAGAATGAACAGTATGTCCAAACCATATACACCTTTATTCAACTCCACCTTTTGTTAAATGTAACTCTTCAATGCTGGTTGTGATAGATTGGAAGCCATTTTATAGTGTACATGAATTGGTACTCAAATTCAAGGGAGTTGCCAACATCATAATGATTCTTGGAGATATACTCTGATACATACTATAGCGAATGACAGAAATAAAGAGGAAGGTGTGTTGTGGGAGCACATGCTTTGTTCACAGCTCTAGAATTTTGTGGACATCTCTACCAAAATGTTTGTGTTAGACAATTATATACAAACTGGTAATAATGTGATGGAAATACTCTCTTTCCAAAGGAAATAGTCGAATTGTCCTGAATCTTATGAAGGTTTATTTACGTAGACGAGAAATGGCATTGGTGAATGCAAGGGCCTCATCTTTGCCCCATTTTCCAGAAAAGATAATGAGTCTACTCAATGCATGTATTGGAATTTGTGCTTGATCTAAAAAGAATTTGGAGATTTGAACGAAGAGTCTCAGAGAAATTAATTGTTTCCAATTGAAATCGTTGATTCCCCACCAGCTAGTGTGCACAACTCTATCAACCTAGATTGCATGGATATAGGTACGGTTTCGATCACTGATACAACAAATTTTTAAAAATCTTGGGTACGGTACACTTTTGGGTACGTTTATATATATATATATATATATATATAAATTATAAATTTAAAGAAGCATTTGCATACTTATTGAAATTTAATTCTCATACATTGCATACTTATTAAAATTTAATACCCATGTAGTCATACAACTTAAAATCATTCATTGCATAAGGGTGAAAAGCTGGCTTTTTTGCGGATGCGAGGGCATGATCCAGGACCCTGAGGATTTGGGGGTTACATCGAGTTCTATGGTACGGAGTTAATGGCGCCCGGTGTGCGGTTCTTCTGCAGCGATCTATGAACTGCTGCAGTGGTGATCCGGCTCTCCCAGTGCAGTGGAAATGGTGAGAAGGTTTTGATGCATGGGGATCCATTGGTGGGAGATGTTGCCCTGCTGCATTTGGTAAACAATTGGTAAACAGATTTTGAATCATTCACCCATTCAGGCATCTTTCAAGGATGCGTTGCAACGATCTCGTAATGGAGATAGGGTTTGTAACGTGAGCAATGGCTTATGCAAAATCAACTCCATCAGTTTGTTTTGGTAATGAGGTGGTTCAATCTGAAGCATCCTTCGAAAGGAATGGACTGATTTGTAGATTCCTCAACTTCGCCCTGGTCTTCCAGCACTTCATGCGTGGATTTCGAGACAATGGGCCCCGTTGTTGGAAGGTAGGTTGGATATTTTTCCTAGTGCTCGGGTTTTTTTATTGTTGCTTTTGCTTCGGCTATGGATCGAGATCTTATTTTTGGGAAAGTCTAGGATTTTGATTCCCATTTGCTTATGATGAAACCATGGTTTCCTTTATTTAACCCAGTCTCAGATTCCTTCCATGTTAGACCTGTGTGGATTCGTCTTCCGTATCTACCTCTCCAATTTTGGATGGAAAGTTGTTTAACTACTATTGGCAATACTTTAGGGAAATGTTTATCAATTGATCAGAAAACTGATGATTTTGAGCACACAACGTATGCTAGAATCTTGGTTGATATGGATACTTCGTTGACTTCCCTGCTGCTATTGAACTCAAAGTGGAGGATCGAACCTAGTTACAAAATCTTGACTATGAGGGGTTTCCCTTCAGGTGTAGAAATTGCTTTTCTCTTGGCCATCTAGCCTCAAATTGTCACGTGATAAGGAAATAGGCTAACAGGAATAGCTCATGGTGGAAGAATTTTAATCCTAGACTTTTAGTGGTGAATGATCCTTCAGAAAGTGAATCGGAGTCCGAACCTAAGATGACTGAACCAGAAAAGGAGGATGCTTTAACTGTGCTTCAGACTCCAAAGAAATAGATAGATGTGCCGAACCCAACCCATAATGAAAATGTAAACCCAAATACATCTGAGGTTTGGTCTATTGTGAGCAGGAAGAAGAAAGGGACTATCTCGCCCCTCAAGATGCAGTTAAGATCAAAAGGGAAGGGGTTAAAAGTGTGAGATTGTTGCTGGTTTTTTAAGTTTTGGCTGTTAGTTTTTCTTGGTTTAGCTATTAGTTTTATCTTTGTGCACTGGTAGAGGCTGCTCCACATGGTCTTCATTGTTTTATCATTCTCTCCAACTATTGTACGGGGTAGGGTCCCCTTAACCCTCTTTTTACCTTTTATAAAAAAATCATTCATAGAACATGAAAACAAAATTGAAATTTCCAATACTTTGAGAATTGAGACTTGAGTTTGTATTGATTCATAATGACATAATGTTCAAAACATGATAGTAAATAACATAATACATTCAAGTTCTCAACTTCTAGAGCATATCATCTAGATGATCGTCAAAATCATCTTCATGGATGCCACTTGCAGCTCCACTCCCACTAGCTCCACTTTCGAACCCTTGTGAAGGGCTCCTTGGAAGTTCCTCATCAATGCCAAGAAGTGAAACATTGGCCAAACAAGCAAAAGAGCTTCAAAGTCCATGTTTTCAGGTTGGAGGTCCCAAAGCTTGTTAGGACCACTAGTATACTCTTGTGTCTTGTGGGTTAAGAGGCGTAAATTGGAATGAACATATACTAGATCTTCAACCTTCTTCGATGCCAACATGGTGTGTTTGGCTGAGTGGATGAAGCCATAAGTACTCCAGTTGCGCTCTGTAGAAGAATTACTAGCCACCTATCACAAAAAACAAAGTATTAATATTATTAATTAAAAAAATGATATCATTTTGAATTTTAATTCGTAATTAGTAATTAAAAATATCAAATTACAAACTGTATACCTATGAGAGCAATTTGATCGCAATCCGGTCGTAAGAACTTGGCATCATGGCCATAACAAGTCCGCCACGTGATTGGATCTATGGTGGATTTGTCACAAATAGCCTCTATCTCCCCAATGCTACCATATCCATTTAAAAACATCGACATCTCTCTGGCGGATGCAGTGATGTAGCTGGATCAAGAAACAACCACCTGAATATTGACCTTGTCCCATTTATAACCTCACGGTCATCATATGGTCGTTGTCTACTAGTTCTCCCAACTATTTCACAGTTGTAATATTTGGGATTTAAAGCATAAGCAAGAAGATGCAATGGGGTGGTCATTTTGTTCCACCTTTTCACGATCGCATTTTTAACTTCACCTGTAAAAAAAAATCAGATCCTGCTCTTTTGCTTTGTATGATATCATGGATTTTTTTCAGCATGTAGTCAATGCCATCATATATTTCTCCAATCAAACATTATCTTTGTCAACAAATCATATCATACTCAAAATAGGCTCTGTGAAACTCAACAAATATTCAACTTTTCTCCACCAATGCTCATCGAGGATCCATGAATTTTTTTTTGGCTCTTTCTGTGTTAGATTGCCTCCCGATAGGTCCAAACATTATCAATCATCATCATGCTCAAAGCACGTCTCACCTTCACAAGTCATCTCAAGACGAGTGTGTGAGAGACAAACCTAGTCTTAACAACCTATTAAAAAGAATGGAAACAATTCAATAACAACACAATTTGAAATTGATTTAAAAATTTAAAATTAAATATTAAATTTAAAATGAATTGTTCATTTACCTTCAAGAGCTCCAACTTTGAAAATCTTTCGAATATGGCTTGAGACATGTGATGGTTGGTGACAAACATCCAATTTTGTTTGCCTTAGTGTATATTTTGTTCAATCCATGCAATTTTCTCAATCTTCATCATTAGATTCGGGAGTGTATTGTGCATGGTGTCCAACATATGTGTTCATACCTACCCTCTACTATCAATCTTGTTGCCTTGCAATTTTCGGCGTTATCTGTGATGATTTGGACAACCCTTTATGAACCCAACCGACTCAATAGCCTTAATGAGAATATTTGCGATGAATTGGCATCTTTACTTCCCCTCACAATCAATGAAATTTTCAAAATATTGGCCCCATAGGGCATATTGCAATAATGTTGATAAGAAGTCTATTTTGGAGCATTTCAATCCATCGATATAATAGAGACTCTTGAATCACCAAATAAACTCTAATTAGGTTGTAGAAATGTTTGAATGTGTTGCACTTCTTTTGCCAAAAGAGAAGTGCGAACCTTATTATAAATTTAGGGTTTGTATACCCTTGTGGTGCCTCATTAATACCTCTCACCATCTCATCTCCGATAAGGTGATCTCAAGACATTGATTGGTAGTCCACATGCAAATATACACCGAGATATCAATTCATTTGCAATATCTCTCTTTTGATGTTAAATGCTTTTTTCTAATGGGCCTTTTATTTTCTTGTTTGATGGCCCCGAGGTATCCTACTGCATCAAAAGGGTCATCATTTAGAATAGTTTCAACACGAATCTCAATGAAAGGATGAAATGATGGTGTTGATGTTGGTGGTTTTCCCATAGTCTCTGTTGTAAAGAAATAGTTCTAGAGCGAGGTCTTGTTGCTTCAATGTTTACATCCTCTTGCTCTTTTAGGTACATGGCTATGGTTTTCTTTTCTACCTTCCTACATGGTCTAATACGCGCCCCCCGATGCCCCTAATCAGATGAACTCTCAAATAGGTATATGAGAATTTAAATGTGATGTCAAAATGGGGACACATTCAAACACGGATATCGCCACCGACAACAAGCTCTACCACTTCCACATGTTTCCATAAAGAATAATTTGGATCCATTTTCACTGCCATTCCATGTGAAACATTCCCCCCCTCTTGCCCCACTCAGAAGTGAATGCTGGATGCCATGATTGTAGGATTAATTTGTTTTAATTTTAACCTACAATAAGAGATATTTTTTAAAACATTGCTAAATATTAAAATAATTTAATTAAAAACAACAAATACAAATTAGAAAATTAATTTGTTAACCCATACACGTCATTCTTTGATTCTAATCACCAAGTTCGCCATAAATGGTGCGAGGTGAGAGCATACACAGAGGGTAGACGTTTAAATTTTTAACAAATTCAATTTAAAACTTTAAAATTCAAAAAAATGAACACATAACTAATTAAAAAATTAAACAGTTAGTCTTACACGTCAATCTCTGACTCTGATCATCAAGTTCGCCATAAATGGTGCGAGGTGAGAGCATACACAGAGGGTAAACGTTTAATTAAATAAAACTTCACTATTACACTTAAAATAAAAAAATTAATAAATATATTATATTTTAATAATCAGTAAAATAAATAAATATTAAAAATAAATTTAGATCACGATCAATAATCATGAATGATGTGTTTGAAACACATCATTCATGATATTGATCATTGATCATATTCATATACAAAACATTGCTCAAAAGATTTTTTTATTTTTTTTAAAATGCCTGAATGCATGTAAAATACCTAGAAAAATCCTCCTTGATGTTTGTAGATTTGCTTCTCATTCTCTCTTTCTCCTTCAAATTCAATCACTCTCTCCTCCAAGCTCTCTTTCTCTTCCTTCAAGCTTTTTCTTTCTCTTTCAACCTCTCTTTCTTTTTCTCTCCTTCAAGCTCAAACAAAATAACAAATATTAAGTGCGAGGAAAAAGTAGAGGGATTGGGTGTTTATATAAGTGTTTGGGGGGTCGTTTAGGGTTAGGTTAGATATAGGAACTTTTAAAATTTAAAAAAATTGCATTTTTAAAAAGTTTTTCGAGTTTTGTTTTGGAAATGACATTTTTAGGGGTACGTCCAAAAATGTACCCACATACACAGGGTACACGTAACGTACCCTGTGTCTATGGGTACATTTCCGAACGTACCCACAACGTACTTAATACACGTGCATGATTACGGTACATTTCTAGGTTAGTATGAGGACCTATATGGCGTTTCCGTGCAGTCTAGCTATCGAGTTGATTAAACAAATAAAGATTTTTGGAATTTGTTTCAAGCTAGTGTGCACAACTCTATCAGTTGATTAAACAAATAAAGATATTTGGAATTTGTCAATTAATTATATCCTTCATGTCATTTTGTGAGCTTGAAATTTTTGCTTTTTTTGGGGAAACTCTAGCGGTGAGCTTCCAAGTTTCTAAGAAGTTCATCCGAAAATTTGGTTTGGTGACCAATATTATCCAATCTTGGAGGAATTTGATGTTATGAGCCCAAAACCAAAGTTCTTGAAATGGAAATCTGAATTTCGATCTTTGATAAATACATTTTGGAAATAGATGGATCTAACACTACTCCACCGTCATGTTCCTCAACCGATATCTACTATTGGGTAAGTGCACCAAGTTGGGGGGCCAAAAGGGGATCTTAAGTGGACACATTTTTCGAAAAAAAAAAACTTCAACTTGTACGAGTTTTTTGAAATAGTTACACTCAAAATTAGAAGATGTTATAGAAATATGAATCGTAGCATTTTGAGTCTAGTTTCTAAGCTACTAAATTTTATTGAAAACGGATAAGTTTAAGTAGGTCAAACTACTAAAATACCAACAGATGCCCATGTTTTTATTAAAAAACATAATAGAGTTACTTTCATGCCCCCACCATTTTTTAGCACCATTTAGTATTTTTGAAAACCCTTTGGTAGAAAGATAGCTAAGAGCATCTAGTTTGGGCTCCATTTTTTTAGATTTTTTAGCGAGTATTTTTTTATTTATGATTTTTCTATACATAAATTTTATGTTTTGAAAAATAACTTGCAGTTCACCGTGCCCCCTAACTACCTCAAAAATATCAAAAATTAAATTTTTTTGAATATGTATAGAATTATGCCTAATTTGGGCTAGTATAATTTTTTTTAAATTTTGATCATAAAAAAAAAAGATACACCATGAAAGATAGACATATTTACACTTCAAAAAATAGCTATAAAAATGCATAGTTAGAAAATAAATAATATGGAAATTTTATATTAGTCAAAAAATTTGAAAAATTATATTTTTAGAAAGAAGAGACTCTGCTCTACGTCGTGGTATAATTTTTTTAAAATGGATCGATTGTTTTATTTTGATTTATCATAGAGGAAGTGACATTTTTACATTTTCTTATAAAAACACGTTGTTTGTTGTGTTTTGCGGAGTCCATGCCTTAGGCTTGGGGATCCAAACCGGATCCCAAGCCTTGAGGCATGGCTCGGGAAAAGATAAAACGCAAAACGCGTACGCATTAGAACGCGTACGCGTTATGTGTAGTATAAACATTATGCATGCTTTTGACATGCTTCTATTTGCATAAGTATAAGTTTTTCATTTATTATTATTTATATTTTATTATTTCTTATACTTTAAATTTATTTATGTAAATATAAGAAATTAGGGTCACTCTTCACCTTATAGAATTAGTCTCACAACTCCATGAGTCATGGTTTAGGAGATAGTTTTTTAAAGTATAATCTGGTCAGTACATAAGTAATTTTTCAGGATTTCAACATTTAGCCTAAATCTTTTAGCGTTTAACTTCATAATCGAAACCCTAAACCATAGGCCATAAACCTAAACACTAAATTGTAAACCTTGAGCCCTAAACCCTAAATCTTTAACCATGATTCCTAGGCCCTAAACCTTAAACCTTAAACATTCAGCCCTTACCCATGAGCCTTAAACCCTGAGCCATAAGCCCTAAACCCTAAGCCATAAGCCCTAAACCATGAACCATGAGCCCTAAATGCTAAACCCTAAATAAACCCTAAACCCCAAACCATATTTCATAAATATTTCATAGTCTCGTGTCTAGAACCATCGTTGAGTCTACTTATAGAAGTACATTGTTTATGAGAGGTGGGACAAGTAACTAAATGAATATGACATCTACCTTGTGTCTTGTAATGCATATATTACACATCTCTTCCAAACTTGTTTCTCCCCACATATACTTGCACTCTTGAATGTAAATTTATTCATACTCAAACAAATTTCACATTTCTCATATTTCCATGTATGGTATTATGCGAAGCCAAGATGACCCATTGGAAGTTTGGAAAAATAACCATCACAACAAAAAAAAATTAATCTTAAAGGAAACATAGAGAATATATCAATGCAGAGAGTGTAGGATCATAATTGAATTTCCTGTAGTATTCTTTCTCCTGGAGAAAGATAAAGTTCAAGTGTTCTATTGAATGGATAGTAAATTTGACAGAACTTTCTAAAGTGTTCAAAATAAGCATAGAAACCAGGAATGGCTAAGAACACTAAGGGGTTATCAATCACCTAGTAAATCTTTCTTGTTTAGTTCTAAATGGGAGTTACCGGCCTACGACTTAGTGATCTTCCATTCATAGATAATTCCTTATATGAGAAACCCATGGATGTTTTCAAAATCCCTAAACAAAAAGATAGGGGTAGTCATCAATCTAGTGAAGGGTGTGATGTGATTTCAAGCAACTTGAAATTCATATAGATTTAGAGGTCATAACACAAATTTACAAATATCTCTATCATTATAAATTGAAGCCAAGTAATGTGTCTCCTATACATCCAATGATTGAGGACTATTGGGGTCTTTGGAAGGATTGGACGATCGAATATGACATTTCCCTCCTTCAAAATATCAATGATGAAAAACATCAAATTTTGATGACTCTCTTTGAATGTTCACTTTCAAATTCGATGAACCCTGAACTATGTGACCTAAACCCTTAACCCTCAACCATGAGACCTAAACCCTAAACTATAAACCCTAAACCCTAAAACCAAAATAATAAATCCTAAACCCTAAACTATAAACCCTAAACCCTAAAACCAAAAAACCCATAAATCCTAAACACTAAACACTAAATACTAAACCTAAACCCTAAACCCATAACCCTAAACCCTCGACCCTAGACCTAAACCCAGAGCCCTAGCTTTAACCCTAAACCTAAACCCTAAATACTAAATCTAGAGCCCAGAGCTTTAACCCGCAAACCCCTTAAACCAATAACTCATAACCGCGAACCTTAAGCCATAAACCATGAACCATAACCCTAATCCCTAAACCATAAACCCTAAACCTTAAGCCCGAACCCTACACCCTAATCTTGAGCCCAAAACCCTAAACCTTAAACACCTGTAACTAACCCCTAAACCTTAAACACGTAACTCTGAACCTCGAACCCTGAGTCGTAAACCTTAAACCATGCACCCTAACCCCTAAACCCTAAACCCTGAGCCCTGAGCCCTAAACCATAAACCCTAAACCTTAAGGCCTAAATGTTAAATCCTAAAGGTCCCTAAACCCTAAACCCTAAACCCTAAAGAATAAATCATAAACCCTAAACCCGACCCCAAACCCTAAACTCTAAACCCTAAGCCCTAAGCCATAAACCCTAAACCCTAAGCCCTAAACCCTAAACCCTGAACTCTGCGACCTAAACCATTAACCCTAAACCTAGAGCCTTAAACCCTAAACCTCAAACCTTAAACCCTAAACTCTTTTCCTAAACCCTAACCCTCAACCTTTAAACCTTTAAACCATGAGCCTTAAACCATAAGCCCTAAACCATAAAGTCTAAGCCCTAAACCCTAAACTCTAAGCCCTAAATCCTAACCCCTAAACCCTAAACCCTAAAACATAAACCCTGACCCCGAAACCCTAAACCTTGAGCCCTAAACCCTAACCCTAAGCCCTAAACCCTAGGCCCTAAGCTATAAGCCCTAAGCCAAAACCCTAAACCTTGAACCCTTAAACATAAACCCTCAACCCTAAACCCTAAAAACTAAACCCTGAGCCCTAAACCTGAACCCTCAACTCTCAACCTTAAACCCTAAACCCTAAACCCTTTGCCCTAAACCCTAAACCACACCTTGACCTTTAAACCTTAAACCCTAACTCCTAAACCCTGAACCGTAAACCCTAAACCTTAAACCCTAACTCCTAAACCCTAAATCCTTAACCCTAAACCCTAAAAACTAAACCCTAAACCCTAAACCTCAACCCTCAACTCTCAACCCTAAACCCTAAACCCTCAACCTTGATCCCTAAACCCTAAACCCTGAACCTTGAACCTTAGCCCTAAACCCAAAACCCTCAACCCTAAACCCTTAACCATAAACCCAAAACTCTAAACCCTAAACTTGAACCCTAAGCCCCGAACCCTAAAATTTGAACTATGAACCTTAAACACTAAACCTTAAACCCTAAACTATAAACCTTGAGTCCTAAACCCTTAGCCACAACCCTAAACCTCGAGCCCTAAACCCTAAACCCTAAATTATAAACCCTCACCCAATGGAAAGTCCTACAAAGATCATTCAAATGTGTTTCAAAGTGTAGGAATAGTGTTTAAGGTGATCGATCGACTTATTTAGTTTTTATGAGATATTACTTCCTTCGAAGGCCTAAAAAGGCATTTTTGTCCATTTTGTAGTTAATTGAACACCCTTCGTAACAAGCTAAAATGAGTTAGTCATGTCACCGAGTTATCAAGACCATTATTTGTGAAGTATTAAGGCATCGTTTGTCTCCATAAGAGACATATGAGCAAAAGCATGTATGAGAATCATGAATTTGATTCCATGAAAGGATGCTTTTAGAGCTAAGAAAGGTGAGGGGATGATCTTTATATGGAACACCATGTTTCTAAGAATGAGCAATCATCTCGAGTTCACTTGATGCAATTCACTTGTGTACTATTCGTAATAACTCATTCAACCCCTAGTAGTGTTATCACACCTTAAGGAGGAGGCACATTACAATCACCTCATTTTGGCCATAAGATATGAATCTCATTCAGGGAACAATCCTCTATCTACAAAGTGAGGATCTATTTTTAGTAAGAAGTAGACAAACATCTTAGAGTTAACTCATTGTCACTAAAGTGAATTATGGACCAAATTTAAAAATTAGTACCAATTCAAGCAGTGGTAGGGCCAAAATCTATTTTAGAAGGTCAAAAAACCTAAAAATGACTATATGCTTTCCCAAAACAAAGACCGACTACAATATATATGCCCTGAAAGTTTTAGGTCATTTGCTGAAATCCTAAAAAATGAGTAAGTATTGACTAGATTAGATTTTGAAAAACTATCTTCTAGATTATAACTGTTGGAGCTACGAGACCACTTCCATAAGGTGCAGAGTGACCCTAATTTCTTATATTTACTAAAATAAATTTAAAGTATAAGAAATAATAAAAGAAATCTTATACTTGAACATTTATTTTTGTAAGTATAAACCACCAAAACACATATGCATGGTCCATACTACACAAACGCGTATGCATTTTGACTTGTTTGAAACACGACGCGTTATAACACATACGCGTTATAGGTTCGGTGATTCCCGAGCCAAACAAATTAAAACGCAGCGTGTTTTATTTTTTTCAGATTCTTGTCCGCTTTTTGGCCCCCCAACTTCGTGCACTTACCCTATTACAACTCGAAAAGTATGTTTTAAAATCATTAATTTTTGAAAAGATTTGAATATGAAATTAGAAAAAGATGCTATGTACTATTTGAAAGAAAGCGCTGAATTGAATTGAATCTAAAATAAATGAAATGTAGAACGTGAAAACATACGAGAGAGAATTTGATTTTCTATGTATTTTTTTAAAATTGATTATAGAATTTAGGTAAATGCATTTAAACTATTGAACAATATTTTTGCGGATAATCTCTCTAAAACATGTTCAACATAAATCTAAATCACAAATATATTTAGAGCTCATTAAGTCAAAAATATTATTTTAGATGAGCATAATGCAGCCATTTAGTGTACCTTTTTAAATCATAGCCACGATTCATGTGGCCTTGTTTGAATTGGTGTAGACGTTGGGTGCCACTAAGGTTCCATTCTTGTTGTTAGCATTAGTCATAACGGAAGGAGCATGATTTTTGGTGGAATAGGTTACCTCTCATGTTCTTGATTTTTAACCAAATGAAGTTAAAAAGTTGTATCAAGGACAACCATTTACTTATTAATATCTATACCTAAGACACTTAGTAACTTAAAGATTGAAAGAATAAAGCAAAGCATCATGTAGTTTACATCAGCAAACAACCATGGCTTTTTTCATCACATGTTTAATAGATGAAACCAATTTTCAAGTATTTAGTTAATGTTGTAAAATGTTACTTTGTTGGATTCCATTTGGGCATGTTTGTTTTATTTTTCTTTCTGCATTACAAAAACTTGAAATTCAAACATAATGAGATCAAAGAATAAATGATTACCCTTGCAAATTGGGGTTTAATATGCAAGTTTGTGGATCGGGGCCCTCATGAAAAGAGTTGCAGAAGCTTGTGTATTAGAACAATGGAAGGTTAAAGGGCACATAGATATCCACATTGGTTTATGAGGCTTCTTCATCACTATTTTTTGAACCCACGATAGACCTAGTGTGTTTGAAAATGACCTCTCGGTTCTTTGGCAAATCGGGGTTTTTCATGATATCATGGAATCCCAACTTCAACTTCTCGCAAGAGGATCCAACAACAACTCTAATACGGGTAAGATTTTTTAACCTTCCAACACATTTGTGGGTGGATGTCATTTTGTCAAGGATCGGAAACTCTCTTGGAGAAATAATTTGCATTTCTTTTGACACTCGCAATAAAAAAACATAGTGCTTATGCAAAAAAATCTATTTAAATAGATGTGAGCAAGCCTCTTCTTATAAGATTTGGCTAAAATCTCCTATGAGATTTTATTTGAAATAATCCCTAGACCATGAAAATCTTCATTTTTGTTGTTTATGTTGCCACAATCACGGGTATTTAGCATGAGATTGCCCCATGGCCACTATCGTTGAAAAGGAGAATGTTACTTACCATGGAAAAAGAAGGAATTTTAGCTTGTTGGTAGAAATGGAAAGAATAACCCTAAGATTGAATCTAAAGGAAAAGAGGACAAAGCACAAAAGGAAACAAAGGCCACCAACCCTCGTGTTGATTTATGCTCCAACCCTTTTACAATGTTAGGCTCAAAGGAGAATGATCTTCAAGAAAAAGAGGCATTATAAGCATCGAAGGAAATTGTGCTCGCGACTCAAGAGAATAATGATATTTATTCAATTAAGGCTCATGACAATACTTGTTTCAACCTAACCCTGAGGTCTTTAGTTTTGTTCCCTTGGGAGCCCCTCCATTCCCCATAGAGGATTGTATATGTAAGTCTATCATATGTTCTTCTAGGAAGTGTTGAGTTTTTTTAAATGTTTTTGCCTTTTTAGGCTATGTTTTCTTTGGCTTTTGTGCGGTTTTGTCCTAGCATGGAGATGGGCACGTGACTATTTCTGGGCCGCCTTTTTATTGTAATTGTTTGTGTTCTTCGTTAATAAATGGTGTGTTCCAATTTTAAAAAGTCGAAATACAACTTTTGAACCAATTATTTTTGTGCTAATGAAATACTATTGAATGACTAGACATGCATCATTGAAATGTATTCGAATTTTTTAAAATAATGCCCTATTACAATGACACCTATAGACCCCAATGAAATGACATTACAAAACGCCGCAATCGAACCGCCATAGAGATGGCTTGTTGCATGCTTTCCACTACCAAGTTGGAGAAATTTTTTTAAGGTGTACGGTCCGAACATTTGTATTTCTTTATTTTAGATATGATATCTACAATGTAATTATTTATTTTTCATCTTATCTTATGTACATTGCATATATGGATGCATTTTGCATATTATATGTTTATGTACGGTGTGATGCTCGTGGATGCTACTAGCACACCTATCTTAGATAAATCTATATAACATATGCCAAGAGGTATCATTCTCGAGGTGCCTATTTTGGATTTGTGACATAAGTGGAATAGGTGCCTCGTGAATGATATCTCTCAGCATATTTTACATAGATTTATCTAAGATAGGTATGCAAATAGGGTTAAAAGAGGGGCACAATTGCTTTAGAGATTGTGACATTTTTGGTGGGATTAAGATATATTACTCACTTTGTTCAAAGAAGTGGAGCGACTACAATGTTAAGAAGATCACAAGTATGTAACTAGTAATTGTACGTGAAATGAACGATGGAAATACCGAAGGGAATCTTTTGAAGGATTCAAATTGGAGTGAGAGAAATAATGGGAGAGGAAGGGTGAAGAAGAAGGGCTTAGAGGGTGGAGAAGTGCGAGCTCATTAACAATTGTGATGGAATCGTCATTCAAGACTCACCAACAAAAAAGGGACATGTGTTGGTCATTGAGGATTTTGATTGGACAGGGGAAATTAACCACCTGCATGGCCCACACCTTTTCCATGGATGAGATTATTCCTCCCCAAGAAATATTTGGTGTATGAGCTCAACTTTATAGCTGAGATCTCGGTTGGACTAATTATGTGAGTTGGAGGGTCCAAAATTTAAAAATGGGGAATTTGAAAAGGTTGTTGGTTCAAAACCCAACCACGATGCTTGCTTCTTGTAGCACTTTGTAGCCCATGTTTTTAGTTGTGAGTTCTAGTAAATGCAAGGAACAATTGATGTACAAAAAGTCATCAATAATTGAGCTTGTACATTGACTAGTGATATGAGTGACAAGTAGAAAATATTTGTCGATCGAGGTTGAAAAATCAAGGTTTTTGATTGGATGACATTAAATTTTTTGAGATACTTGACAAGGACATGAATGGAAAGTTGGAAATGAACATGGGGGAAGTAAATAATTGTGGATTCAACATGATAAAGAAAACAAACAACATAAAATAAATTTAAATGGAAAGTTGAAACCCATATGTTCATTCTTGGCACATAACAAAGAGATGATGGTTAAGATTTGCAGATGATATGATGGTCAAGATTTGATAAAGAGTTGATGGCATGTTGCATGACATGTATGGTGGCAACAACATAGTGACTACCAAAAAATAGGGTTACTGTATTTTATTATAAACGTCACGGTTTCAATTGGACAATGGCTTAAGTTGTTAGAAAAGGCAAAGACATGATTGGAATTTTGGAAAGAAAATGGTGGGAACGATATATATGCATGCTCCCTACGTCTTAGAATGCTTCTAGTCAAACATTATATGTCATCTGCATTACACGGTTATCATCTCAATCTTGCTTGCATTACTTACATGTGTGCAATTGGTGCTTCAAGGGACCAAAAAAGAGGAAAATTCATTAGAGCAAAGGTAGAAAACCTTAGGACAACACTTGCTTCTTGTAGAAATTTGTAAGCCCTCTTCTCATTTTTAAACTTAACAAATTGCAGGAAGGAGTTGCACGAATGAGACGATAAATGAGCTTGCAATATGATCGTACTTGGACGAGGACATGAACGGAAAGTTGGAAATGAACATGTGGGAAGTAAATAATTGTGGATTCAACATGATAAAGAAAAGAAACAACATAAAATAACTCTAAATGGAAAGTAGAAACCCATACGTCCATTTCGAAAATGGCATTATGTCAAGTGCCAAAAGCCATTACAATGAAGGATTGGGAATTTGATTCCATGGAATAGCATAAATAGAAGGAAATTGTTGCGATCAAACAAATCTCAAGTATGCAATTTAACATTTATGCGAAACCAAGGTTCACAAATCTTAAGAATGTCATCAAACATTTAAGGGTAAGCAAGACTTAAAAATCTTAAGAATGTGTTCTAAGCAAAGTTGGAAATATTATAGGGTACCCTCCAACAAGGCCCATGTTTACAGAGAAATAATGTAGAAAGAAAAGTCGCAGGAATCTTGTGAAGCACTATTTAAACACTTCTTCCTCCGCTTGTGCTCTCAATAATGAAGCCACCTCTCAATTTATGAGTTTTTTTGTAAATTTGCAAAGTTAGCAGGTTGATTAATAGAGTGAGTCATGGGTTTTATTGCAATGTTGGCGGCATTGGCATTGGCATTGCTCATATTTGCAATGAATATGGGAGATGCAAAAATGGAATGTTGTATTCGAGGAATATTTACATATGGTTCATGTGTCTTCTCAAAAGAAAGAAAAGTTTCACATATGTTCCTTTCAACATTTTCCCCACCCCTGAACTTCTCCTCTCGTCAATCCGATTCTTCACCGCCCCTCTTCCTCGTCCAATGTTTCACTCCTCCAAGTTTGGGTTATTCAATGCATCTCTATCGATATCTCCATTTCACTCCTACTTTGTGTAATTGCTAATACTTTTCAAATATGGATAAATCTCATCCTTGATTTTCTATTACCGTACTACCTATTGTCGTGTGCAAATGAAAAATGTTCAATGTGAAATTCAGAGATGTGTGCCTGATTTTTTCATGTGTCTAAATTAGCCCATCAATTTTATTTCTAACCTGTTTTGAATTTGTTGTTTCCTATCGCTATTTGTTATCAAACTGGACTGTGCAATTGCTCAAAACCCAAATACTATTGGCTACCAAAGCATTAGTTTGCAGAGGAATATTAAATCCAATTATGGAAGAAGAAAAGAAGAAGCAACTTCATGTGCTAATATTCCCCTGGCTCGCTTACGGCCACATCTTACTTTACTTGGAGCTCTCCCATAGACTCGCTAATCATGGTGGAAAAATATCGTTCCTGTCCACCCCTGGCATCCCCAATGAAATGGAAGGCAGTTTGAAGACGACACTCGATGGCCTTGACCAGTCCTTCGACGACCTGTTAAAAAGCCTTTCGCTGGATTATGTAATTCAAGGTTGTAGCTTTTGACGTCGAATCACTTAATAGAAGCCTTCTACACTTAGAACATGGGTCTATTTTTTGCTACAACTACTAAGAATCGCATGTGCACAATGCAATGTGAACGCCGAATGGTATATGTTATTTGATTTTAGAGGGATAGTTATTAGTTTTGTATTTGATGTTGATAAGGGGCGTGATTGATTTTGTAAGTGTAGGAATATAGATGAAGCATTACATTTAAAGGTTCTATCTCTACATTTGAAATTTGTTACACAGTCGTACATATACATTTGTAAATCTTATATCATGAGTGGTAGCATTTTGCAGACTATTTTATTTGAACTAAACATGAATACATGAAAACTTCCAAACATTTGCAGATTTTATATCATGAGTGGTAGTCTTTTGTGGCCAAGTATTTTGGCACTAAACATGAATACATTTATACATTTGATACTTGCTTTGGATACAAGAAGTTTGAGTAAGGTAGTAGTGGAGGTGCTATCAAAGTAGAGGCTAGTATTTATGATGGGTCAATTTTGTTGAGTGATATTAGTATCGAATGCTTTGGTTAATGATGAATTGACTTGGGAAGTCTATATGGAGTAGCTATGTGGATATGCAAAAGAGAGCAGAAAGCATCTAATGTGCTGCCTCAAAGAGGTGTTGTATAGATTGAAGTGTGCTCCCATAACCTGGTATGCTATGATTGATGACTATTTCTTGTAGAATGGGTTTCAAAAGTCTTCAAAAAATTCAAATATGTTCTTTTTAAAAAAATTATGTTAAAAAATAATGATAAACAATAGGCCTCGTCGAGGCCAAATGCAAGACTCGCGAGTCTTGACATGAGACTTGCTAAGTTTGCCAAATTTTCCGCAAGCATTTGCACAATGTTTCATAAAGTTTGTGGATGCGAAATTGAGGGCATGTATTTCTGGATTCCTAGAGAATTTCTTCCTTGAGTTTTAATTCAAGGAAGAACATAACAACAACAAACACTTTTTCAGCTCACAACCCAAGGAAATACATTCATATAAAATTGATCAAATTTAAAGCCAGATGCAATACACCACAATGGTTGTTCACAGATTGAATAGTGCTCCTGAAAATGAAGCATCCTTACAATCAGAATCTTGTAGATCATGGTGGCTCTCAGGAAGTAATGGCTACATCATTTTTTTGTGTGCAAGAAGTGGAAATGGAATCTAGGGTGAACATTTAAACTGAGAAATGGGTATGTGGCTCAAATCTTATATCAATTATGATCACACCCATTTTTCATTGTTGTCTGGTGTAGTGCTTGTGCTCCTCCACTTTTCCTAAACAAAAATGGGCCAACCAACATATACATAACTTAATCTAGGATGAACATCTAAACTGTAAATTGTGTATGTGACTCAAATCTTATATCAATTGAAGATCACACAAACCCATTTTAGCTGTTGTCTGGTGTAGTGCTTGTGCTCCACTTTTCCAGAACAAAAGTGGGCGAACCGACATACACATAACTCAATCTAGGATGAACATCTAAACTGAAAATTGGGTATGTGGCTCAAATCTTATATCAATTGAAGATCACACAAACCCATTTTCACTATTGTCTGGTGTAGTGCTTGTGCTCCTCCATTTTTCTTGAACAGAAGTGGGTGAACCAGCATGCACATAACTCAATGATTTCCTATTCTCTTGGACAACATCAAAAGAATTATATGAATTCAGACCTTTTTCAGCACACCCACCATATCCAAACTGTTTAATTTCCTGAAGCTGAGAAGACACTTCCATCATATTAGGTCTGTCATCTTTTTCAGCAGCAAGGCACCTGAAAGCCAATTTAGCAACCCTGCAAACCATTTCCTTCACCACATGCTTAACATCAATCTCCAAATTTGGATCCACAAGCTCCTCCAAAACCCCACACTAAATCTTAGATACAACTAAATTAGCAATCCCAATGTCCCTGTTATTCTTGGTTATATCCACGACCTTCTTAGCAGAAATAAGCTTAGATAAAACCACCCCAAAGTTGTACACATCGCTTTTGTTAGTAAGCCTGTAGCATATCCAAGATGAATTAGCCTTATTCAAGTTGGGTTGCCTCGAAGAGGCCTATCACTAACAGTAAAAGGCTGAAGAGAAGAACAAGAACATATCCAGTAAAACATTTGCAAATAGAGGAGGACTATGATCAAATAGAGCCCAAGGATGACCCTCTACATATAAATCAAAATATTTAAAGAAACAACGAGATGAGTGTCTGTGAAAGAGGAACCTATCAGAGGAGGCAGAGTATCAAACCCGAGAGGAAGAGGATTTGGAAAGGGCTAGTAAAGTCAAAGAAGACCATACACATGTTATAGGCTCGGTTAAGGAGGTCGCAGAGCATTTGATTGCTTTCAGGAAATGACATAAAGAAAACAATGAATCAAGATATAATATTGGTCAAGGAGAAGAGCAAGCCAGTGAAATGATGTTGGTGTAGAGAAGAATAGTTTTTGGTGAATAGTTTAACTTTGTCCAGAGTTCATCATGATCCTCTTGGAACTAATTGCATCTAATTGATTCCTAACCATGATATTACATAATAATACACTGCAAAAATTCCAAAAGCATAGAACATTCATAATTACCCTTATATATAACTTGGAACGTTGGAAGGAACCACAGTCTCTAACTAAGTCAAATCAAATTATACCAGTCTCAAGAAGCATGAGTTATTTGCTAAAGTGATAATCATAAGCGTTCAATCATGTACTCAAGGTAGCAACTTTCGTATAGAGAGTATTAAGCGATGGTCTTCAAATATGGAAAAAATACAGTCAATCAAAAAATACGATAAAAACTGAAAACCATTTTTTACACACACAACACTTTTGCATGCAGAAATTCAAGATTTTATGGCTTTAAGCATTCTCAAGCATCTTGTGAACATGAGAGATCCAAAAGGATCAAGGGAGTTAGTTTCAGCTGGAAGCAGGGTTGGAAGGTAGTAGCAAGTAAAGAGGGAGAGACAAAATTCAGTGGAGCAAGGAAGCTTGTGTATAAAATTGGTGTCCAGAGTCACAGAGCATGACTGTAGTAAAGTACATTATATCACTTTTTTGCATTTTGAATAGTTTAAAGGGTTGGACCTCATGTTTGTGCTTTTTAAATGAAGTGACTCATCTATATTTCTACACATATAAAATCAATCACCCATAGTTTAAACAAACACAACTACAAAAGTAAAAACTATCCCTATAACACATAACATATGCCGTTTTTTGTTTGCAAAATGCCTCAAAGAAATGTTGTCTCGTGGAATGTTATGAGTGTAAGATATGCACAAAATAGCTCTAACAATGATGCACTAAAACTCGTTGACGTAATAAAGAAAATTGGAATGTACCATAACCATTTGAGATTTTTTATATATAAATGCATATTCTGTCTCATTTTAGTTTCATGGAGAGATAATATGTTAAAGCACTTAGTCATTCTTTCAATCTACTTTGACAACAACACTTCACATCCACTACATTCTTGAGAGTGAGTATTAGCAAACTTAAATGTCTCACTTGAATTTGTATTCAAATATTACACAACTAAGTGTTATCTAACATCCCTTCTAATGTATTTCACAACATTTGTTCTGGCTTTAATAGAAAATTAGTATTGTCAATCACACCCCTTATCAACATCAACTACAAAAGTAATAACTGTATTTCTAAATCTAATAACATATACCATTCGGCGTTCACATTGCATTGGAAAGGGCTAGTAAAGTCAAAGAAGACCATACACATGTTATAGGCTCGGTTAAGGAGGTCGCAGAGCATTTGATTGCTTTCAGGAAATGACAGAAAGAAAACAATGAATCAGGGTATAATATTGGTCAAGGAGAAGAGCAAGCCAGTGAAATGATGTTGGTGCAGAGAAGAACAGTTTTTTGGGTGAATAGTTTAACTCTGTCCCGAGTTCATCATGATCCTCTTGGAACTAATTGCATCTAATTGATTCTTAAACATGATATTACATAATGATACACTGTAAAAATGCCAAAAGCATAGAACATTCATAATTACCCTTATATATAACTTGGAACTTTGGAAGGAACCATAGCTACTACTTCTAACTAAGTCAAATCAAATTATACCAGTCTCAAAACCTGAGTTATTTGCTAAAGTGATAATCATAAGCGTTCAATCATGTACTCAAGGTAGCAACTTTCGTACAGAGAGTATTAAGCGATGGTCTTCAAATATGGAAAAAGACAGTCAATCAAAAAATACGATAAAAACTCAAAAAATACGGCCTCACTAATATTTCAAGGATTGTTGAAAACCTTGTAAACAATACTGAAAAGTGAATATCCTTTTAGTTGCTGACTATAAAATCTTGGAGATATTCATAATTTAAATATTTATGGTATAAAATAATAATAAATAACATAAATTTTCCAAATCCTACATTTTAATATTTTACCCCTGAAAATATCAGACTGGAACCAAGTAGATCCATGAAACACTCATGATGATTACCCTTTGCACATAGCATCAATGCAGTTTCACCCATTTCTGTCCTTGCATTCAGGTCACATCCATGTTCTATCAACTGCTTTACAATGGCAAGACAACCCATTCTAGCAGCCAAGTGAAGAGGGCGAAATACATGTCCATTATTTGTTCTTACACAAAACTCAGCATTTGCACCAGCATCTAAAAGTACATGACTTGCACCTGAGTTACGGCAAAGAATTGCATGACAAATAAGTGTTCTTCCTTGATGCTCACTGTTAGGGGATATGTATCCAAGCAACATCTTTAGAACTTCTCCCTTTGCTTCATAGTATTCAACAGCACACCAAGCTTCATTATATGGCTCTGTGCCAGTTGCCCCCGAACACGCAGCTCTTCACCGAATCTATCCCATGACCAAGCTCCAAGGCTAACTTTACAATCTGCCTTAGCACCCACCTACATTTGCAGAAGGAAAAACCTAATGGGCCCTTTGATTCATAGTATTCAACAGCACACCAAGCTTCATTATATGGCTCTGCCAGGCTTGCCCCAACACGCAGCTCTTCACCAGATACTGTATCCCATGACCAAGCTCCAAGGCTAACTTTACAATCTGTCTTAGCACCTACCTACAATTTGCAAGGGAAAAACCTAATGGGTAATTGAAAACATGAAAAGATCACAGCTTAATTTTCATGCTGTTTGGTTATGATCGTAATTCAAATATGCGCAAGTTGCGTAATTGCTTTGAATCAGGTTCAGTTATGATCATAGATTCAAATTTGAACAAGACGTACAATCAAATTTGAGATAGATGCAATTAACACGAAAATTTCCAATTCAAAAACAAAAAACATGTAATTGTATCACAATACAGGCCATTCTAAAATTCATAGGCGCAAAACTCACGCCCAGCAAGCCACACGCCCAGCAAGCCACCAAAACACACGCCCAGCAAGCTGAAAAAGAGCACAGGTCCAAGGCGTGAGAACAGCAGGTCCAAGGCGCGAAGGGCAGCAGACCAAAATGACCAAACCCTGCAAAAATCCGCGCCCAGCATGGAGGAAAAACGTCTAACATGGAGAAACGACCAGCATGTAAGAAAAACGCCAAAACCCACTCCACGAGGATCAAAACTGCAAAAACCCGACCCTAGTATGATGTGCACAACAAAAACAGGCACATGCAAAAAAACGTCCAAACAGTCGTCAAGACGTCAAATTTAGCACAGTCCTAGAAACGTCCGCAAGGGCCTTTCCCATAGGGGAAACGCCTTCGGCGTAATGACACTAATAATTAATTCTAGTATGCCAACAATACAAAATAGATGTAAGCGTGACTTGAAATCCTCATAGTTATAGAGATAATTGTAACAATTATATTTACTAAGCAATCCAACAAATCACAAGGATAAAAAATGTTTCAACGATTAGAAGTGAACATAAATAAACAAAATCCTTACTTTAAAATATAAGATCTACGGTTTTGAAGTCATCGACTATTATGATTACAAGAAATGGGGATTAAGAACGCGGTTTTGAGGGGGAATGACTTCAAATGTAAATATTAAGTTTGACTTATTGAAATGATATTCTACGAATTCTCACAATATTGGGTTGTAAGTCGCAACCGTTCTTTGCCAAGTTTGGTATTCCAACAATTATGTTCGTTAATCTTACCGTTGGTTGGTTTCTCTACGAAGCGTTGTCACCCTTCACTCAAAATGCACCTATGCATGTATGAAAGACACATGTGACCCATGTGAACCCATGATGTCATGCTTGCCACGTGTCATTCGATTTCATACTTAGTTTTTTTGGGTGGTTGAAAAACACAAACTTCACTTCCGCGAGCAAGGAGGTGCAGCCAGGATCGAACCCGTGACTCTGCATGGTCACAGGGCACAGTCCCCACCAATCCGGCTACCACCTATTGGTTGCTTAAAAATGATTTGATTTCATTTTGTTTAAAAACACAACACACCACTGATGTGATCGTTGATGCGCGAGACCCACTACGGCATGTGCATGCATGGTATCATGTGTTTT
Source organism: Taxus wallichiana var. yunnanensis (assembly GCA_018340775.1). NCBI lineage: Eukaryota > Viridiplantae > Streptophyta > Pinopsida > Cupressales > Taxaceae > Taxus > Taxus wallichiana. The sequence goes on from CM031243.1 coordinate 644,439,075, forward strand.
GATGGGTCGTGCACCCATCCATAGGTGCATTTTGAGTGAAGGGTAGATGCAGTTCTCTCGACCATGCGGGTGTACGGCCGATGTCGAACCAAGCGCTTGCACTCCCTTATATAATCTAGAGTACACCTTCTAAGATAATAAACTCTTGAAAGAAGTTCAAGTAATGATTTTTATAATTTTTAAAAGTTTGATCGGATATGCTTTTGTTTACACTCAAAAAAACACATTCCGCAGACATGATGGGGTTTAGATTTGGGGCTCGGTGTTGAACTAAACAACATCTCAAAATCAAGTACTTGCGCATTTGAGTCCACACCAAAAGATTAAAAATAGGGATTGGGTTTTGAACTGAACAAGAGCTTAGATCTAGGCCACTTGGCCATATTCTGGGATTTGAGAAGGTGTCGTGTCCCCAAAGGAGTATCTTACGATCACATTCATTACGCATAACATCAAAAGTTTTCTACAAAGGTGTGGGATAAATTAATGGATCACCACTTTTAATGTTTATGGAGACGCCTCTGAGCTTCCCCAAACTTTTGTAAAGGCTTGCAACAAGATTGGTATCAAAATTATTGATGAAAAGGGAAAATATTTAGTTTGGTCGATATGTCAATGTTTGGCATAAACTGACCCTTTTCAAATGCCTTCCATATGCTTTTAATTTCCGACATATCTTCGGAGACTTCAATCATGTTTTGTGCCATCTACAAGCACACCAAAACAAGCTTCTTGTGGTTATTCCCAATTTGAAAAAAACATGCCCCGGCCTTCTTCGAGATGTTAGGAAATATCCTGAAATAAGTCATGGTGTTGCCATGAATACCTGAAATAAGTTATGGTGTTTCCATGAATACCTGAAATAAGTAACACGGAAAGTTAGATGCATGTTCACAAATGATGCTCACTTCTATAGTACTAGCAATCACACACGAGCAGTGCAATGTGAACACCGAAAGGGAGGTGGAGGTGTATTGTGGAAGGGGGGAATGGAAAATATGGGAATGGAAAGATGGAGTTTGGCAGAGGGGAAGGAGGGGAAGGGGAGTTTTTATTTGGAATTGTAAATTTGGACAGGGATGATGGACACAAGTTAGAAGGAAAGGTGAAAGAAGGGAGCAGAAGAGACGGTAGTAAGGTTTTAGAGAAGCATGGAAGAAAAGCAATAGATTAAATAATATGCTACATTATAGGGGGAAGTAATACACCAAGAAATATATATTATAAACCAAGTAATAGATCGATAATATATACCAAGCATATATATATATATATATATATATATATATATATATGAGAATGTATAGGAAGGGGGCTACATCATTTGTATGTATGTAGAGGGGAGAGAGTTTGATGTCGAGCTTCCTCTTTGTTGCAAAACATGCAAAAGGGGGCATTCAAACATTTTATAGAACTACTCGAAAGAGAAAGGCGGGGAGATGCACAAATTTTGCAGGGATGGCACTCTGAAGAAGGTGGTGAATGTAAGTCCTTGTCTTTCTGTGTCACCAATATCAATAGTTGCCTTTTACGGACTAAGTGTAGACACAAAATCACATACTTTGAGTCATTATTTAGTCCCAGTCTTATATTACTATTTATATGGTTCTAAAGTGAGTTTTAATTAACCCATGTCTTTGGCCATTTTTACATTGCTTGTTATTGTATTTTCAATCTTACACTTGCACTTGCCCAGTCTATATTGTCATTATGTGTTTTTCCTATTTCTATCGGGCACCTGACCAAGACCGAGGCCCTAAAGGCACCACTGGTCCCCTCTGGATGCATTGATCCTCTTCACACTTTCTTCTCACTTTTTGGGAACTTTCTATCCGTTTGAGCTTTCTATCTTTTTGGTGGTTGGCCTTTTCGGGTTAATTACGAAATTAGAACAAGAGAACCATATAAATATAAAGTTATGTGACCATAATGAGGGACCAAACACTAAACATCTACTATCACCATCTAGATTTACATCCATCAAATGCATCTAAAGCTATATTTGCATCCATCTAACTCCATCACAAGGCACACAAGGTTGTTTTATCTGCATCACACTTTATAGGAGGGGAGTCTATTGTTTCCATGCACACATTTACTACATTCTACATCTAGTTATTTTCTCGTTACTTCACAAAGTGCAACCGGCACAAGAGAAACCTAGGGCATGATTTGCACACACACACCTACAACTACATTGGGTTTGAGATGTAGTGCAACGCTTAGTGATAAGTCCATCAATTTGGAAGCTGAGGACAATCCAACCCCTTCATACACATCTTTCTTTTTTAGGGTTTTGATGCTTTGTGGGGTTTCAAGGTGTTTCTTCCATCACCTATTCACAAAGGTGACATTCGATGCGGTTCAACGACATTAGTGCGACAGGAGAAAACACAATGAACATCCAAATGACACTTGAGAAGAGGTTTTTGGTCATTTCCGTAGACCAAGGCGCCCAAATCTCGACTAAGGTGCCAACAGGGTGCCCCTATCCCTTTCTAGGCGCCCCAATCGAGTCGATAGCTCAAATGTGTACTTTCTCAAGGCTTTTGTGTGGTCGTTTCCTCCTATTCATCCGGTCTCCACTGCGACACAATCCTACAACAACATCAAATCAACTAAGGCTTTCCTTAACCCTTCTTGCACACTAGGGTTTCATATTTTCTAGCTTAGTTTTCTTGGGTGTATTTTGGTATTTTATTACTTCATTTATTCAGTCATTTTATTTACTCTCCTATATAAAGTATTAGATTACACTAGAATATTTTTATTTTAGTTAATTATTTTGGTGAACCCTACACTCGACATCACCTTCCACTTAGGGCTCTCTTTTTCTTCTTTACTATGGCTCAATCTTCTGAAGATTTTACTGAAGCTCATCTTAAAGCCATTAATGATCATATCGATGAGCATCCCTAAGACTTGCTTTTATACGCTGCTCATGAGGAAGATACAAACCTTGCAGAGCTTAATGCATCTACCATTATTCCCACCACAGTTGTTACCCAACCGCTTGCTTCTACTCTTCCACCCATCTCTATTGTTCATGTTTCTGTTCCTACCCCTACTAATCACTATACCCCGCCTCTTGTTTCTCATACACGGCAACCTCCTTCCACCGGCACTCAAGATCTAGCCTCCCTTTATTAAGACCTTCAAGCGCAAATTCATCAATTACGGCAAGCTACTTCTCATGCATCTCCATCTTTGGATTCCACTCTATTATTGCATACTCCATTTGCGCCAACTATATCCACTTATCCACTTCCACCAAATTTTGTTACCCCTAAACTACCTATTTTCAATGGCCAAGGCGACCCACAAGAGCACCTCCAAGCATTCCATGTGGCTTGTCTAGATTTTCGGATGATCACATTCTCCTAGCTAAGCTCTTTCCTCATAACCTTTATGATTATGTGATGCGATGGTTTTACAACCTACATGTCAATTCGATAACTTTTATCACGCATCTAGCTGATGTTTTTCTCACTCATTTATCTATCAACATCGGCTCTAAGATCGCTTATGCCTAACTTGCACAAGTTAAACAAGGATCTAATGAACACTTAGCGGATTATGTATTGTGTTACAAAAACAACTTAGCTAATATGTTGAATATTCTTGCAGGAACTCGAGCATTAGGATTTATTCATCTAGAGTCTACTACTGCCCCCCAAGAAAGTGTACTCTTTGAGACCTCTCCTTCATCTTCAGTTTTATTCATCCAGAGTCTATTACCGCCCCTAAAAGAAAGTGTACTCATTTCTCTATCAACATCGGCTCTAAGATCTCTTATGCCCAACTTGCACAACTTAAACAGGGATCTAATGAACACTTAGCAGATTATGTATTGCGTTATGAAAACAACTTAGCTAAGATGTCGAATATTCTTGCGGAATCTGAGCTTCAGGATTTATTCATCCGAATCTACTACCACCTCTCTAAGAAAGTGTACTCTTTGAGACCTCTCCTTCATTCGATCAACTTTGTCATACCCTCAAGCTTCATGAAACTAAGCTTTTATCCATCGGTAAGCTTGAGTATCAGGAGCAAACATCATCATCTGTGCGCTTTCAAAGCAATTCAACATTTAAACCTTCTCACACAAAAACCTACATCGACACCAAAATAATTTTCAATGCGGTCGCTACTCCTAAAGAAGTTCATGACCAACCACATCAAAGATACATTCACCAAATTTCCTATTGCCCCACAACTTATATTACAACTTCTTGAAAGCAATCTTATCACACTTCCTCCACCACTTGAATTGGATCCATCATGACCAAAAGGAAGAAATTACAATGAACATTTTCGATGTGATTATCACCGCTGTGTGGGGAACTCTACCAATAGGTGTTTCAAACTCCACACCATCATCCAAGATCTTATCGATAACAACAAGCTTGAGTTTCCAAAGGATACGACTCTCGCTTGAGCTTAACAAAAATCATAAACTCAAAATATTTAATAACCAGCCTCCACAACATGACAAGAAAACCGACTCATCAGCTAATCATACTTATCATGCAAGTACCTCCACCTACATCGAGGGCCCTTGATTTCTTAGTTGTTAACACTGACACTTCTTCACTAATCATTTCTTTCTCTGACCATGACTATCATGCAAATTTTACTTCTAATCACTTGCATATTAATGCCTCTATTGAACGGTCCATATCAATAATATTAAGGTTGATTCGTCTTGTCCCATTAGCGCATGCTCTCTTCCGTTTCTCATCACTATCGGTAATCCACTATTGCAAATTACATATCCCATGAATAATTCATATGGTGTTGTCAAAATTTGCATTACAGTTGGACCTCTTACTATGCTTGTATATTTCCTTGTTGGACAAACAGTCGATGGTTGTGACATGCTTCTAGGTATCCACTTAATTCGTAGTTCTAAGTCTATCATCTTTTTGAATCATTTGCGACTCAAATTCATTCACAACAATCAGGTCATTTCTATCGCTAGTGTACCTCCATCTACTCCATGGTCGTCATCTCCTCGAACACCAGTCAATGCACCTCCTACTACATTTAGTACATCACCATCCATGTTACTTAAAGCGCAATCTACTCCTAGTTCACCTACTCACACACCATCTATACGGCCTCATCGCTCTACTAGTCCTACACATCGACATAGGCCCATTCCTTGCATAGTTATTGCATCTCGACATAGGTCACCACCTCATTTTATTCCACGTAGGTGTCCATCACCTCCGCGCTCGAATTCTCATCGGTCTCTATCACCTACACATTTTTTTCGCACCTACACGCTCATCATATACTCATCCATCGCATGCACATAGACTTCACTCACCTACGTAACGACTATCTACTATTCCACCACTACTAGAGCATGGTCATACACTTTCATCACCACCAACATCGGATGAGGGACCTTCATCCTTCACTTTCATTGGATAGGTCATTCAATCACATGCACATGGGGGCATTACGCTTATCTATTCCGTCCCTTAGTCCTACTCGTACATTTTCGATCCTCGCATACACATATTCATCTCGCACCTTAGCATTTTCATTACCTCGATGACACACTCTTGTGCTTTGGTTCACACTTGACTGTTGAGATCATCTCTACACATGAACCCCACACACCGCACAATAGTCACTACACATTAGACACCCCATATCATCACATCATCTTACATCATCTACGTATTACACCACATTATAGGCTATCGACATTGCACGTCTTCATACATTCTACATTTTGCATCTTACATCTTGTCCTACATACATCACCCCATAGCTATCGCATATTGTGTCTTTACACCTCATACATGTCATCTTACATCTTACATCTACTATGCTACACATCTTAGGTCATCTACGCATCTCACATTACATACCATACACTTTACTACACACATTACATTTTGCATATTCTCCTCTACGTGTTGCACTCACTACTCGATGACGCACTCTAGTCTCATGGTCCATATTGGAATGTTGAGGGTATACATCACAAATGAACCACATCATGCTCACACGTCCATCATTCAATCTTCTTTTTCTCATGTTGCATTCCTAGGATAAGTGATATATGCTTTAGGCTATGGGGTCACTTATTCTAGCATCACCTCATCATAGGCTACATCATCACATTCACTTACATTATTTAGTGGTATACGCTTTATGCTAAATCACCACTCATTTTTATTCATCTTGTGGTGATACACACTTAGGCTACAAGAGTCACATATAGTTCATCTCTATGTCACATTTCATCACCACATACAATCACATGTTACTACACAACACATAGTTTAACCATTTCTTTATGACACACTCTCATTTTTGGTTCATTTTTTTATTACCGAGAAGATATACTATATGGACCTCACTACATCATACAACTCCATTCACTTGGGGGCACGCGGCTCATATCATCCACACTGCATTCCATTCCATCCATCCACAACATACTGCATTTTATGGTTGCATTTACTCTTGCTTGCACTTGCTCTTACATGTTCACTTTACTACACATGTTAGATAGATCTCTTGTATGTCATTATCTTTACCATACACACATGCATGTTCACGTCCTTTTCTAGTTGTGATCGTAGATACAAAGCTTCTACACGCAACACCGATGTTTGACACACTACCTTCTGGGGGCATCCAAATTCGTACATTACAAGTGCTATTGTTTCATTTTGTACTTAGCACTTTCCATTATCAGGTTATACATGCTTTGACATACTTGTTATTTTTCTAACATGCTATTAACGGGTGCTTCATGTGCAAAATTTGTTATGCAAGGATATTTTCTTCCATACTTGTTTGTTACATTATCTATTATTGTTTGTATTACGTGTGGGCTTTTCCCTTTGTTTGGTGTGCACACTTGTTTGTTTGTATGTGCCACTATGGCCTTGAGTGTTTTGCGACACCGTGAGTGGTGTCCCATGTTTTCAACCCACTTTTCACGGTATATGATTGGTTTCTTGTGTGTTTACTTACATTCTAGCTTACACATTGTCTTTCTAGCTTACACTTGTCTTCTACATGCATGTTTTTTCATACTAACACTTGTTTTCTAGCCACTTGTTTGTGTGTGCCTTGGTCTCTACCAATAAAATTCCTTCCTCTTATAGGGTAGAGTTATAGTTTACGTGGGCAGCCCTCTTTTGGGGCCGCATTCTCCTATCTATGACGTTGTATGTGCCCCCAAAGAGGGGGCATCATTTGGGTTTATACACACTACACACATTACTGGTATAGTTCAGTTTACATTTTTTCGTCCATGACATAGTGGATTATACAACAAGTGGGTTCAGACTAGTCTATGAACCCCATACACCGTGGATTTTACAAGGAAAATTGTCCTTAGCATTATGGGGAGCAATTACAGGTGGTAAAAGGAACATCGGACTTTCCTCCCTACACTTCTTTGGCCAATGGCATCGAATCACCCAAAAAACTAGGCAGTACAAAGATCTCTTCATATATTCTCAGGGAAGTAGTTACAGGTTGGAGAATAACACAACTTTCTCCCTACACTTCTTCAGCCACAAGTGGTGTGAGATCGCCCAAAAACTCACACTTCACCAAAAGTTACAGGATATCCTTTCTACACCCTTTTGTCTCATCATGGATCAAGTGCACATGTTCCTTTTTCATTTTTGTACTTTCATTACATGTTTTTTACTATATACATGTGATTTTTACACATATACATGCGTATTTGACTACTTAATCGTCTTCTCTTTTGCAGGTCCATCTGTATGGGAAGCAAGAAGTCAACAACAACAACACACACATGGTGGGTACATTACACACATTGACATCTACACACATGCTTCTTGCCCTAGGTTCACTCTCATCACTTTTTTTTACACTTTTGCATCTTTAGTCTCCACGCTCCATCTTTTTTCACTCCACGCTTTATTTAGTCCTTCGGCGCATTTGCTACATCACTCTACATGGATTTATCAGTACACATCTCTATCTACTTTATGTTACCGAGCTTTCCGCTCACCAACATAAAGTGGGGGCAAATGTAGACACAAAATCACACACTTTGAGTCATTATTTAGTCTTGGTCTCATATTACTATTCATATGGTTCTCAAGTGAAAAGAGTAATAATTAACCCATGTCTTTGGCCATTTTTACATTGCTTGTTGTCATATTTTTGATCTTACACTTGCACTTTCCCAATCTGTATTGTCATTCTATGTTTTTCCTATTTCGATCGGGGGCACTCCACGCACCTTGATCCTCTTTACACTTTCTTGTCACTTTTGGGAACTTTCTAACCATTTGAGCTTTCTATCTTTTTTGGTGGTCAGCCTTTTCGGGTCAATTACTGAAATTAGAACAAGAGAACCATATAAATATAAAGTTATGTGACCATAATGAGGGACCAAGCACTAAGCATCTACTATCACCATCTAGAGTTGCATCCATCAAAGGCATCTAAAGCTATATTTGCATCCATCTAGCTCCATCACAAGGCACACAAGGTTGGTTCATCTGCATCAAACTTCATAGGAGGGGATTCTATTGTTTCCATGCACACATTTACTACATTATACATCTAGTTATTTGCTCACTACTTCACAAAGTGTGACTAGCACAAGAGCAACCTAGGGCATAATTTGCACACACACACACACACACACCTATAACTACATTGGGTCTGAGATGTAGTGCAATGCTTAGTGATAAGTCCATCAATTTGGCAGCTTTGAGGACAATCTGACCCCTTCATATGCATATTTATTTTTTAGGGTTTTGATGTTTTGTCTGGGGTTTTGTAAGTGATTCTTCCATCTCCTATTCATAGTGACATTCAACGCAGTTCAACAACATTAGTGTGACAAGAAGCAAACACAAGTGAACATCCAATGACACTCCAGAGGAGGTTTTATGGTCATTTTCGGACACCAGGTGCCCAAATCTCAAACCAGGCGCCCACGGGTGCCCCTATCCCTTTCTAAGCACCCCTATCCAATCGGATAGCTCAGATGTGTGCTTTCTCATGCTTCTTTGCGGTCATTTCCTCCTCCTGTTCATCTGGTCTCCATTGTTACAGATCTGTGACAACATCAATCAACTAAGGCTTTCCTTAACCCTTCTTGCACATTGGGGTTTCATATTTTCTATCTTAGTTTGCTTGGGTATATTTTGGTATTTTATTACTTCATTTATTCAGTCATTTTACTGCTCCTATAACATTAGATTACACCAGAATATTTCTATTTTAGTTCATCAATAAGACCCTAGGCCTTGTGGATAGTTAAAGCTCATGCCATTTTGATTGGTAGTTGCCTTGTATTGCCTCTGGAAATTGGAGCGATTGGAACATGTGATGGATTATCTAGATCGCAACATGAGTTGATATATTTGTCAAACTTAATGACAACAAATAAAGGCAATTCGGGTGGTGTAGAAGAATTGTCATAGATTATGTCAACTATTTTCCCTGTTGAACCATTTACAATCCATGTGTCAACCCACATGTTAGTTGTTAGCATGGCACTATGGTTTATGTAAAGAATAACTTTGAATTGTAGTTGTTCGTCTTCAGGTGATGGTAAATTGCCTCCTCTGGTGATTTGTGCAATGCAACAAGCTATTGGAACATTCAAAGATTTTAGCATATGTAGATTGTGGTGGTCAACCAAATTATTTCTAGCAAACAAGTGCGGGCAATGTTAAAAAGATTGAATTTGTCCTAAACATAAGGAGTTCCCAGTCATACAAGGTAGGCAAACTGTTCGGACATTGAGGAGTAATGCACGAAAGGAAAGTTGATTGGGCAACCTTGTTGCCAAGAAAATTGTGTCCAAAGTTATTGAATTATTAAAACCCTTCCAAAGGGTTGCACCATAGGAGTGACTTGCATAGAGGGAGTGTCCATGATTGGAGGAAGTTGTCCCAAGTCACCAACAAGAATAATTGACTTTCCACCGAACGACAAGGTCTTAGAATGCGAGAAAGCCTCTCTTAAGCGGAAGTCAATTTTGGTCAAAGAACTTAGGTCCAATGAAGCTCATTTCATCGATAAGAATATATTGAACATGCTTGAGGGAGTCTTGAAAAGAGGATAGAGATTGACCTTCTAATGGTTTGAGTTCCTTTATAGGTATGTGAAGGGCATGTATGATAGAAGCGAAAATGTTAAATGCGGTAACTCCACTGTCGTCGCAAAGCAAAATCAAATGTGATTTGTCCATACATGTTTTTCTAGTGAATGTTGATCTCACTGCATTAATTAGATATGATTTTCATGTTCCTGCAGTGCCCTGAATTATCAATCTCAGAGGTGGGAGTTTTGACCTATTTGAGAAGTGATGGAAAATGGTATCAAATGTTAGTTTTTGACCGGGTGAGAAGTTGTCAATAATTTTTGTAGAGGATATACAAAGTTGATCCATACATGTAGTGTTTCTTTGCAATTCAATAAAGGAAGGCTCTTGTTTCTTGTAAAGAATTAGTAACACCATGTGCATTCCAATTATGTTGAATATCAAAGTCACGACGCCCAACAAATGCAGGCTTTGAAGTCTAATGTTCGACTAGGTGCAATGGTATGAAAGAAACTGAGATTTATCTTGATGATGTTCATTATGGTAAGGGGATGCTCGAAATCTTGATTTGAGTCGAGACAATTCTTCTGAAACAGGAAAAAACGATGAATATGCCATGACTTGTAAGTGCTCTTAAACAAACTCCACCTAAGGACAATATCTTCTATTGTGGTACCAATATCTATGGAAATGACAGAAATGGTTTGTATAAAAGGAGTTCTGACCAACAAAAGAGCTCAACAGAAGGTGAATCTGGTGCCGATTCTTGGGAAGACACGAACAATTTCCAGTAATGCTCATTGTTTCCATTTATTATTTCTACGGTGACGGCCAAAAGTCCAATCTCTTGTTATTTCAATGAGAGATAGGATTTCCATGTTGGGGGCCTTGTCTTATAGGAATCAATGAAGATTGTTGTATCCTCCAAATGCAACTCACATTCGGCAATTTTTCTGAAGATCTTTTTCCATACATTTAAGGAAACAAAGGAACGACTGCACAAAACTAGCGACAATTTTTGCAACATACAAAGCAGGTTTCCTAGGTGTTTATGTCATATTCAATGACGTTGTCTAATAGCATCTTACGTATGTGACCTATGCAGGGAAATCATGGTCGACATCTCTTGCGATTCTGGAAAGCATTTGGTGATATGTTTCTGATCATTTCTCACCCTTTGATGCATATTTTGCAATGTATTTTATAACGGCATGGCGAGAAAGTACAAGTTGGTAGTCAACATTGGCTCTCCAAATTGATAGCATAGTTTGATTATGAATGTTGAGCCTGTCATCGTTCCATGTAGGAATGTATTTGAAGGTTCCATCTTCATCAACGAACAAGGCGAAATTGGTCGAGTCTCCCAAGGGGCATTGTAACGACATTGTAGTCAATTTTGTTTTTCCCTCAGACATGTTTGCTCAGATCATTTTGTGTGACGTTGCACTTGATTCAACAATTCTTCAAGGTTTGCAGCTGAGGAACATGAAATAATTTGTGATGTATCCATCAAACAGGGGTCATCTTCAATGGACCGATGTATAAATTCTTTCCTGTTAGAAGTGGGTCTTGGATTCCAAGTGGATACAAAAAAATCAAAGTATTTCTTGGTGGCCTCCATAGATGTGGTGTCCGCTGAATTAAGAGTTTCAATGTTAGGAGCATTCTCAAGCCAAAGGAATATGTGGACATGTGCGGAGCCTCTATGTTGTCATTCATATCGATGAAATTTTCAGTATGTTAGCAATGTTTCAAGGCTAAAGTTTAAAAATATTTGAGAAGGTGATATAATTACCTGTACCAATAGTCTTTCGCTCCAAGGTGTTTTTCCAAAACTTCCTCACGAAAAATTGTAAATTTTTTGTGTAAGTACGTGGACACAAGGTGCGGATGGTGAACAATGTTGAGAATCCTCCATCATTGAGCGGCACGAGGTTTTGGAGGAGGACTTCCGGGCATGATGTTGTGAAGGTCTGGCCATTTGGTGTCTGCGGAGCTCAAAGTGAAGAAAAAATTTAGTGGGTCCATTTGTTCGATCATGTCTAAAATTTGACCTCTACTCTTTGCCCAAAATGATCGAGTTTACCTTGGAGGTTTGTACCAAACCTCATCAAATTATCTAGAAGCCATCTGCAGGATATTCTTCAAGCCTTTTGCGCAAATCTTGGATAGTTAGTTGAGCGGAGGAATCAGTATTACGGCTCATAAAAATTGCGGTGGTTGTTGGCTTCTGCGACGTAAAATAAGATTGAGCAAATAGTATGGGAAGCGAGGGTGGCCACCAAAACGATTGTCATGATACCGCAAAAAATGTAGAGCATATTCATGCAAAAGAACTTCCTTCATTTTAGGTTGCTTGAACATGGCTTTTCTGCTTTGAGAACAAAGTTGGAAATGCCATAGAGAACAATCCTACCGTGTTGTATTTGTTTATAGGGAAACCCCAATTTCTGGCCACTACAAAGTTAAAGGGGTTGTTCTCCCTTGCTCAAGAATAAAATGTTGAATTTCCTCTTCTTCAGTACCTAAATTGAGGATGGTTGGAACAAAAGATGAAGATTGGAAGACCGTGTCAGGCATGTCTATAGAGTCATGTTCAACCATATATGCAGGATCTTCATGAAGATCATGACAATTGAGTGCAATCATATTCAAAAAAGCTGACACATCTGTAGAGGAAGAAGGCAAGGACTCAAGAGCATTGTTATCGATCAATACATCCTTATAGTATGGATTGTGTGTAATTTTAAATTTCAAAGCTTCCCATACACGAGATTTGCTGACATAGAAATCATATTTTGCAAAATTGGCCCCAGTTTTTGTATGAGAACAAGATCCAAATCTCCAAGTCTATGTGGCAGGTATTTTTCTATGGAGGAGATGTTTTGAGGGAAGCTTATTGTGTGACATGTGTATTTGTATTGTCCCCCTCACACTTGAGTCACTTGTAAGATAGGATTAACACGAGCAATGAGCATTTCCTTGACTTGAGTCAAGAAACTAAGAACGGATGGGAGACTGCCTGGATCCATATTGTTCCATGATGAGAAATGGTGTATGTTTCTTTCATATTTGCATTTTCTGCACGTATGCAAACCAATGACGTTAATGTTTTCATATTGGGGTAGTTCTCAAGTAGATCGAGCAGGTATGGGTCTTTGACAATAAATCTATTCTTTTTCTAAATGTGCGTTAAGCTTCTGAAAAGGAAACTAAGTTTGAGCAATTCGAAGATGTCGTTGAAGGCATATGGCTTGTATTTATCACAAGTGAACCGAGGTGTGCGTAAAAGAGAAGGAATTTGTAGAAGATTGCATAGGTGGCGTAAAGGAAATTGACATGTTGGTGGAAGCATTTGCGAGAAAAGTGTTGGGAGTAAATTTAAGTAGGAATGTTGAAGGAATGGGCATGGAGTAGATGTTTGCATTGTTTCCAATGAACGTCGGGACAATGAAGTATGTGGTTGGGCTCCTAGAGAAGATGCGACTTAAGAAGTTGAAGAATGGAATTGTTGCACGTAGGTATTAAAAAGCGTTGCATGAGAGTCCAAGCATTGGTTGTTATCGGGAAAATCCTATGTTGGATGTGGAAGCAGAAGGTTGACCAGGGAAAGAGGGAAGAAGGGTGTGTTGCATTCCATTTGTCTAGAAATTTTGCCTCTTTGTTTTCACATACTGATACCGAGCTCGTTGAGAGGCATTAACACATTCTTTGTGCAAGGAATCGTGTTCTCGGCGAACAAGTTGTCAAGAATTTTGCATGATATCGGATTACGTGACTACTGCATCGAATGAAAAAAATGTAAGGACGTTTTTTTTTCTTTCATGCTACAAAGTTTTAAATATACAAAAGGAAGGCAAAAGAAAACATATGCCTATAACATTATTTTATTAGAAAACATCATTAAACAAATGTGGAGAATACTTTATCGTATAGATATTGCAGACAAACACAAACATTGAAATCGAGATATAATATATAACAAGTAATTGCTAAGAAGTTATGGTAGCCAAAAATGTTTGAGAATTTTGGAGAAGGTGAGACGAACAAGGTGCCACAACCTTTACTTGTGAATATTAAAGTCACGAACATTTACCTGAAAATCATACCATAGCTTGGCATTCAAAGTTGGATATTTATTCGATCCTTTATAAATTTGTAATTTAACTAAAATGTTTGTTTTTCCGCATATTATTCATTGCTATATTATGGCGGGTGACAAAAACAAAGTTGTGGACATTTAAAAAATGAATAATACTTTTTTGGATTCATCTATGTAAGAAAAATCTAGTGCATAAATTTATGAAGACACAAAGTTTTAAAAAGATCATGAAAGAAATTTGTGAAGTGATTAAACTTTTCAAAAACCCAAAAAAACACAACCACGACAGGACATCGAATGAAAAAATATGAGGACAATTTTTTTTTTTCCTTTCGTGCAATGAAGTTTTTAATATACAAAAGGAAGACAAAAAAATGTATGCCTATAACATTATTTTATTTGAAAACATCATTAAACAAATGTGGAGAATACTTTTCATAGAGATATTGCAAACGAACATAAACACTAAATTCGAGATATAATATATAACAAGTAATTGTTAAAAAGTTATGGTAGCCAAAAATGTTTGAGAAATTTGGAGAAGGTAAGGCGGACAAGGTGCCACAACCTTTACTGTGAATATTGAAATCACGAACATTTACATGAAAATCGACCATAGCTTGGCATTCAAAGTTGGATATTTATTTGATCCTTTATAATTTTGTAATTTAAGCGAAATGTTTGCTTTGTCATGTATTAATTGCTATTTTATGGTGGGTGACAAAAATGAAGTTGTGGACGCTTAAAAAGTGAATAATAATTTTTTAGATTCATTTGTGTAAGCAAAATCTAGCGCATAATTTTATGAAGACACAAAGTTTAAAAAATGATACAAAAGAAATTTGTGAAGTAACTAAACTTTTAAAAACCAAAAAAAAACACAAAGATGACAAAGAAATTTACGGAGGCAAGAAACTGAACAAGGTTATTGAAGATTTAAATAATATTTCGGATATCAAACACAAATATAAATCACAAAATAATTCAGAGACATAAAATTGGAACAACATTATTAAAACTTTAGAACATAATCTCTTCTTTTAATGAAACTGATAGAGATAGAACTAAAAGTTGCGAGATAGCATTAACTATTCCAAAGAAACAAAATTGCATATTCATATGTCAAAACAATTCTTTACAAAGTTGCATATTTATCTATGTCAAAAAGTTTTATTCTATACAATGCATCCCATAGAAAATTACAAAAAGGATCAAAATGATGCACTAAATATTTCTACAACAACCGGTTTGGGAGGCCTTTGCTTTTTGAATGAAAAATGTTAATGACAATCTGAGTTCGAAGAAGCACTTCCTCCTAGTGCAAATGGGGTGTTGTAACTGTGACAACACCCGAAGGAGCAACAAAATCATATCTAGTCCTCATGTGGCCAAAGCTGGACCACGAGAGGCGTTAAACGCCAATAAGGAAAACACAAGTTAGCATTACAAAAACATCCAAAGTTGAAAAAAACATCATAAGCGCGAGACAAGCTATGAGCGGAAGAATCCTTTCCTTTTAACAGACAACTTTAAAACCCTTGGCCTTGCACTGTCGTCTTCTCAACTTGGAGCATATCCATGTGGCCTCATAAGGGAAGCATCCCTCAACACACATGAATTCCTGGCGAGGGTGAAGGCACACGCCCCACATGTTGAAGAAGAAAGGGTCATATAGGACAAAACATCAACAACAATTTTTTTACTAAAAATGAAATATGAGAATTACATCTATTTTTATATAAATAATTTTTGAAAGCAAAAATATATACATATTTTATGAGAAGTATTTATATGAGTTTTCTATGTAAATATTTTATGTAAAACACAAAATATGTAAACACATTTTTAAACATAAATTAAGATAAAACTTATCTTCTCGCTAATCATTATACAAAATCTTATAAAAATTTAATTTTTTAAATTATAAATAAATATATAATCAATTTTATTCAAATAACGAAAAACTTAAAATATAAAGATTTTATTTTGTATTTACTAAAATATAATACAAAGGTAAAATAACTTTAAATATTTATTAAAAAAACCCATAAAAATTAATAATCTAACAATGTCTTATATAAAAGAAATCAAGACTTGAAGTTTAGGATTATATAAGATGATGCAAAATTTCAATATACTGATGGAACAATAGCCTAAAGGCAAAGAGATGTGACAAACAAAAATCATAAAGGTACTCTCCCTTCAGAGATTCAAGGAACTTAACAAGAGAATTTTAAGATTACTCGGTTGGTGAACAGTCTCACACATAGTTCGAAGGTGAGGAATCAATAGGAAAAGAAGAATCACATTCAATATCGAATGATTTTATGGCCTTTCAAGAAGGAAAATGTCTCTACTACAAGTTGGCAAGCTTCGTGGTTGAAAAAAGAGCGACAGATTTGGTGCAACAAATGGTACGAGAGTTGAAGAATTCTAAGAAGCACTCTGTTCTTGGAAGTGCAATAAACAATCTGGAGGCTGAAACTTCATTTAGAGATCATGGAGGGGTAAACTCATAAGCTTACTGTTCTGAGTATATTAATGATAGCAATCATGCCTCCCAAGTTCATGAGACCACAAAATCAAGAAGAAATCTGAATCATAGAAAAGGTTCCAGTAGAACAAAATGTGGTGATAGGAAGAAAACCATTCTCCTTTAAACTCATTCAGAATGCACAATGGATTCACTCATGAGTACCAACCTTCTGTGATGAAATCCTTCAATGGGTCTACATTGCCTGTTGATGATTTTTCAGTTTAATCTCCACAAAGAAGTTCCAAAGAAGATGACTTTGAGTTTTTTTTGGATGAAAATGGGGGCCATACTATAGTGCCTTATGATGGATTTCACGATCTTAAAGTTTCAAGAAAGAACAAACTAAAACACAATAGGAAGGTACAAAGAAATGCTCAAGAATTTGAAGATTTCATTGATTATTCAACAACACCGACCAAATTTTGTGGACCTCTCGGTTCCTCGTATAGAAGGCAAGAGGACAAAATGCATAACTCAAAAAGAATTACAGGGAAGGAATTTGTACCTAGTACAAACATGACAAATGGTTTATATGTAGCTCCTAATAATCTGGGCTATCAACAACTCTATCAATTTGAATCTGATACAGATAGCAAGCAAGTTTCCCCAGATGCATATCCCATTGACGAGACCCCATTGCTCGATTCACCCTACGAGACCCAAATTAGCTCTTGCACATCTTTTAATGGACATAAATTCTCATTAATTGGATTACTTTTCTAAAAACAGAACCCAACTGTAATTTCACATCCATTGTTTCTCCTATGAGCTACTCCGAAGTGTGTATTTCAAGATATTGATTGACATGTCAAAAAGAAATAATATATGTGTAAATATATAGTTTTCTTTTAGAAGCATGTATATGCCAAATGTTATGTATGAAATTGAATTGATGAGTGCTTTATTCAATGACAAAATAGAGAATTGAACACTTTTAACATTCCTCGGACATAAAAAAATTTAGGTTTAACTTAATTAAGCACTTTTTAATCTACAAAATTTATTGGATGAGCATTACATTTGTTTGGATTTTATGTTATGTTAAATATGATTTGAAGTATGTCGATGTTAATTGAAATTATTTCATACAACGCAGGGTTTTGAAAAAAAAAAAAAGATACAAAATCCACAATGTTTTTATTTAAATGAATTGAATACCAAATAATTCTGAATTGTTTGTAGTTATCTTTTCGCTTTCCATGAAGAGGCTCTCCTCAAAAACAATATTTTCGATGCAAGATGTACTCAATATATTTGTAGACCCTTGAACATGACCCCTAGGCATTTATTAATCGTTAAATTGCATGATTCTAGGATGTGTGTGTACTTATTTGATGCAGAGCATTCTTCTCCTTCTAGAAGCTTCTCATCTTCTAGATGTTTCTTATCTCTTTAGAAGATTCCTTTTCTAGAAGCTTCTTATCTTTGTAGAAGTTCTCCACTCCTAAAAGCTTCTTTGTATATTTTTGAAACAATCGGGTAGTTTCTTATGATGAAAGAAAAGCATTTAAACTCGTCTAATTAAGAGGATGAGGTGTAGGAAATTAAAGACAAATGAAATAAAGAGGAAATAGATAAAAATAGGGTTAAGGGTGTGATAAAGATTATGAAAGGAAAATATAAAGAGGGTTATTAACTTGAAGGACTAGTCACAAGTGAATCTCGGATTAGAAGAAAATAGTCTAGTAGACGATTAAATACAAGAGAGGGCTATTAACTTGAAGGACAAGTCACAAGTGAATCATACTTCGTTAAAATCCAATGAGAAAATATAATTAGGGATCCCTTCTACAGTTGGGATCAAGTGTGTCATGAATTGCTAAAAATGATTTAAATTGGGAAAATTATAAGCTAGTGTTATGAAGGCAAGTAATGCTTATGGTTTGATATGGATGATGCCGAAAGGTTTAGATTTGGTATAAAAACCCATAGGGACAAATAAAAGAACCAAACATTCACTTTGGACTCTAAAAAATCAATTTACATGAGGATAACTAAAAAGACATTGGATGATTTGGCCAAGGTGTAATTTTTCATATAAAATGTGGAGGAGGCAAGAGCCAACTTGATAAATGATGCAATTTAAATTGTTGTAATGTTTTTCCTTGACTAAAGGCAAGGGTTTGTTGGAGGTTCTCGTATATGATTGGGAAATAATGAGGAGGGATGCAATAGAAATCACTTCTAGAATGTAACGAGTTTATGGTACCAACACCAACTCTTCCAATTCCATGACATTATGGAGTTATAACAAGTTTTGGTTCTAGTTTTTCCTTTTGAAGTATGAACATCAATGTATCTATTGTGGAAGGGTTAATGGGTCAAGAAAAATTCCAAGAGGGTAACCAACTTAAATCTCGGTCGGTTTGTTTAATAGCCCCAATGGTGGTTAATTAGCTTGATTTTAGCTAAATGAAAATCAACAATGCAAGCTGGGTTTGGGTAATTTGATATGGTGAAAACTCATGAGGGTGTCGTATGTGGTATACACATGAGATAATCCTTGGTATAGGGAACAATCAACTAAGGAAACAAATTTTGATGACTACAATGAAGAAGAGATGTTTGGTAATTTTTTTCTCACATTGTCTAAGTAAAGAAGAGTTTGAGTGCAAGAATTGTTAGGGGTTTCATATCCATAAACATAATACATGGACTTAAAATGTAACTTGATATGTAAAATGTATTATGAAGTCAACCATAATCAAAACTCGTAGGAATCAATGGAATGTGTGGGAAGTTAGTTTAGTACATAGATGGATGTACACTAAACATGCAATACAAATACACATAATACTCAACTAGACATAATCATATGTAAAACAACCAAATCATAGTTAATTCCAAAGCTAGAGAATGGTAGCCATGGAGGGTTTATTTGATTAAGTCTTGATATAAGTTGGCATTTCTTAGGATGTGATAATGGGATGTTGTACTCAACAATGATACAAATATGGCCCAACAAATTTGCAATGATCAAATATTTTTGTTTGGAAGGTGTAGTTATGCTCTAAACAATGTTTAAAGCGTGAAATTTCCTTTGTGCAAAAATGTAGAGGAGAAATTTAATTTGATTCATGTATCTAAAAATATCGCCCTCATTTTTTTGTGCTTTCATTTTGATAGTTAGAAAAATGGAGATCTTTTTCCATAATTGACCAACCTTATCTAAAACTAAATTAAAAAAATATGTTTTCGAGCATACATTAAGAAAACTTTGAGCTATCTTGATATTTATGAAGTCCCTCAATGGTGTGCAATATCAAGAAGACCACTCCAATAATTAACATAAATTATGAACCAATAAAATTAGTGTTATGCAATATGTCTTTGCTATGAACTTTTGTACTTCAATAAATTCTCTAATGATTCATTGATCTTTTTGAAAATACTTTCAAATGCTTAATAGATTCATATGAACCACATTTTTCTAGATTTTCTTTCAAGTGCTAGATTTCCCCCAAATTGTTAGATTATCTAATTGAGCTAGGATACATGAGTATGTACGATGATTTGAATTCGATGAGGACCATTTTGGCATGCA
Organism: Taxus wallichiana var. yunnanensis; assembly: GCA_018340775.1. Lineage (NCBI taxonomy): Eukaryota > Viridiplantae > Streptophyta > Pinopsida > Cupressales > Taxaceae > Taxus > Taxus wallichiana. Next base: position 644,459,332 of record CM031243.1, read on the forward strand.
AATTGACATTCCAATGGTTGGAAAGGGGAAGAAGATGGAACAAGGATCAAACATGCCCAATTTGGGAGGGTCCCTACATGTTAGGAGCATACAATTATGTTTGAGACAAGGATTATGGATGATTTAATATAAATGGAATTAAATATATATTTTAGAGTAACTATTGTAGTGTATGATATACAAGTGATAAAATATAATAAATGGACAAGAAACAAACATGCAATAATATGAAACCTTGAGCAAGAGAGAGAGGATGACTTATCTGATTTCATACAACCTAGTGATGACACGGGTGGGTGAATAGTGAAATAGACTAGAAGCAAAATGATTGTCAAGGCTCACTAGAGGTTCTGAGACCCATAAATGTACAAGACAGAGAGCCCATGGGAGGACGGGAGTTCCCGGGCACTAGTGTCCATCGATGCTCAAGTTATGTGATTTTATGTTCAAGAGGAGCTTTGGTGTTAGTTTCCTTTTGTCACTCTGCTTTTGCTCCAATGTCCTCGATTGCACCTATAACTGCAAAGAGAGATACTTAGCCGTACATGCCCACAGACCACATCAATCTAAAAATAAATATGTAGAATGTGGAGTTGAATGACCCCAATGTTCACCAAGAGTGAACTTAGTACTGAGTGTTGCACTACATTTCAAACTCCATGTAGTTATGTGTTAAAGTGTGTGTAATGATGACTGGTCGCCCTTGTGCAAGTTGCACAATGATAACGAGATAGATCTAGAATATAGAAAATGTATAGAATGTGTGGGATGGAATAGAATAGACTTCCCCTCCTATGTTGTGTATGCATAGTGATGCAACCCTTATCCCTTGAGTGAGTGTGATAGATGGATGCTTTGTAATGCTCTTATGCCTTTGGATGCAAGCTTAGGTGATAGTAGATAATGCTAGTGCTTGGCCCCTTATTTGAGAGCTATAACTATGTATATATATGATTCCCTTGTTTGAATTTCAGTAATTGACAACTGGAAGGCCAACCTAAAAGTGTAAAATATGCCCAAGAAGTAAAAGAGACCCAAAAGAGTGAGAAAAGGCTAGAGAGGGTCAGGAGTGCCCAAAAGGGACAGGAGCGCATGGGTACTTCTATCCTAAATGGGTGCTAGTGTCCGAGGCCATAAAAGATAAATCAATCAAATACCGACAGGGTTGTAGGGTGTGTAAGGTCAATAAAAGTATAAGAGACAAAGCAAAAGGCCCAAAAGACATTGTCAATTACTAGTTTTCTTGCTTAGGAATCATGTATATATTAGTATGCTCTAAGACCTAGAAATGTACCCAAGTGCATATATTTTGTGTCTATAATGGAATGTTGGGAGATTGAGTAAGAAAGGATATGATAGGAACTAGGGACCACTAAAAGTCAACAAATGCACATGTAATTCCTAATTTAGACCAATTATTGAACAATACACAAACATCTTAGAAATATGCAATTTTATAGCTAGCAAATGCTTGGAGGGCATTCTTCAAATATTCTACATTTTACCCCACTTTGATGGTTGTGGGTGTGTGTCTATATATATATATATATATATATATATAAACAAAAACAATATGGATATAAAGTCTTGTGTGCATGAAGTTCCCAGAAACTTAATATACTTGTGATCCTACAAAAAAATCTATTTTCCACACACACTGGACAAACACAAATAATAATAATCCATTTAAATCTAGAAAACTAAAAACAAAACACATAATTTTACGAAGGTTGGTACAATGTTCATGCGAAATTTAATCCTTTTGAATCATGCAAAATATTACATACATTTATGATTACAAATTTTAGTTACATTTTAAAGAATTTGTGGCATGCAAACCTCATGCCTCAGTAATGCACCCAAAATTCAAACCACATTTTTAGTATGCATTACACCCAATTTCCCAAATTACTTTACTAATGTTTTTTTATCAAACATATTCGAGTTGCACAAAGCATAGGAGACTCCATATTCATTACTTTCCATTTCACTAAGTGAATTTCTTAATTATAGTTTACCATGTGTAACATATAGTTACCCATTGGCCTCAATATGATTCATAATCTTTTTAAGTTGACATTTTAATCTTGTTGTAATAAATTTGACTTGTTTAAGTATATTTCTAAGGTTCCTAATACCTTAGCAAACTTCAATATAAATTGCGTTGAATCATATGCAAGTAGTGTTAATTGATTAGAGAACAACTTAAGGGTCTAATCCCTTTTGATTCAAATTACATGTTTCCACTCGAGCTTAAAGTTTCAACCTAAATAAGATTTCTTATTTATTGCTAAGTTTACAAGATATTTAGCATATTCATCTATGTCATGTTTAATTTAGAACTTAAGATTCAAATCACCCTTCATAACATTTCTCATATGCTCACCTAAAGTTTATCACATACTTTACCATTTTCCTTGCTAATCAATAACAAATTCCATTCCGACTTAATATTATTAACAATTTCATTTATCTACAAGAACAAAATGATACCTTAAGCATAAGGGTTTACTTACAAGGCCAATATATATATCAAAAAATTTATTTTATTTCTTTGAAGAGTTTAATGCAAGTTCACAAGCTCGTTATACGTCAATGGACATAATAAAAGTTAATTGAATCTTTTGGATGATGCTTTCATTGTATGAACTATTATAACTTTCACAATGTCTCATAAATCACAACTAAGTCTCAATATTATATTTTACAACTCAAGACATAATTAAAATTAGTTTCAACAACATATATGTTTATCAATACAAGAAAAAGGATATCAATTCTTAACATAACTCTATATCGTATTATCACATGATCAAATTTTGGATCATAGAAACATGGTCAAATAAGAATCAATTTACATGCTCATAATTCAATTAGGTATAATGTAAATGCCCCATTTGAAGCAATTTGTGGTCATGGCATGTGTCCAGTCCAAGAGGTTCAAGTTGCCCAAAGTAAGAAATTACACGTGAGAATCATAAGACAATAAGAGATACTTTTTTTGGACAAAGTTTCCATATTGTTAGATGTTGACGACTATACATAGACGACTCACGTTAGATTCAAGTTCCTCATGTATACTTGCCACAATGGTTGTATGATTACCATTCACATAAAATTTAATACATTGTTCTCTTTTACAAATGTTAAAACAATACTTCAATATCATAATATACTTTAATTCAAACAAGGTACATAAACAAATTATATATTTATTGAGACACACAATCATCAATGTACATTATTAACACCTAATTTTTACTAATAAATGAATGAGGAAAATATAAACACCAATTAAAGCCACTACAAAGATTATGAATGCCACAATCTCAATTTTATTTCCAAGTTCTTAAGACTAGTAAAATAAAAAATAACAATAATTACATTGAGTGTGATCCAAGTCAATTTCCAAAAATTTAATCCCAAAGCATTCTATCTAATAATGATAATCACATTGTTACAATCCAAATAATGACATAGCAGAAATCACATTGAAATTCAAACAAGAAAGAGAGATCTAAACATAGAATTCTCTACCAAAACCGAGTGTTACAACTTAACACAAACATAACTCAATTCCCAACAAGTTTATTATTTCAATTATAAAAAAGGAACTTTAAGTGATATAACAAGAAATAAAATTATTTTTTATTGAAATTAATGCTTTAAAAACATTCACACAGTGGTTGTGTGTCAAGCCTCATCATCCCTACACATCAACAAGCCTTTGGTGAAGTTCATCTACACATTGATAGAGAAAATTACAACTAAAAATCAATTATAATATCCACCACCATCAAATATGTATTCTATAAAGTAGCAAGAGGTTCGTAACAAATACTTTTGTTGAGATTAGTACAAAGTGAAAACAATTCAAGTCCAAGTCAAGAATATCTCAATACATACACTAATCATAAATGGTTAGAATCAAGTTGAGAATAACTCAAGTCAAATCAAGAATATTACGTAAGACAAAGACTTTACAATCCTCTCGTATCCTTTTACTTTTCTTATGGTTTTGTTTTCTCATGATTTAATATATAATTAGACTCTACTTCATCATATCAACCAACAAAAAAAAGAAGGAAAATGAAGAAACGAAGGTTACTGTTTATATTATAACAAAATCACGCTCTGCAGTAAAGCGGTAGTTATAGAACCACCACCCAACCTAGGGTGATCATGTAACCGCCACCAAATGCCAGGCGGGTGGTTCTATGACCATGGTTTGCATTTGGGTGGAGGTCTTGTCACTTTTGGACAAAAATAAAATGGAGCATGAATGGACGTGAATTTGGAGCATCCAACTTTGTCCCTTCCCTACCATGACCTTTCCCATTCTCCAGTGCACGGGAGGACATGGGGAAGGCTATAAATACTTGGGAGAACAAAGGAATGGATCATCGGAAGCAAGAGACTTCATGGGAGTAAGTGCAAGAATTCTAAAGTGCTTGGAATTGAGTTTGTAGAAGAAAGAGTTTGAGAACAGAGCAGTCAAGTAGTTGGGAGGAAGTGTGAGACATTGTCAATTTCCTTTCTCACTTATTGTAAAGTTTGTATCTCTTTATTTGAATTGGCCAATAAGATAAAAAGGGAAGAAAGAGTTGTTTGCCCTTCCCGACTAGTTTTCCTCCTTTGGAGGTTTCCAGGATAAAAATCCTTGGCGTATGTGTGTGTGTTAATTCATTTCTCTTTGCAAATTTCAGTTCTAAGGCATAAACAATTCAATCACTAGCTCAACTATCATTTTCTATTTGAAAGTAGAACAACAATATAATTGTGATTTTGTGAACGAATTCCAAAGTAGATAGTTTACGATCATTTTGGTATCAGAGCTAACAAGTATCCAGGACTGTGGTATTCATTCTTGGATTTGTATGATAATGACGAGATCTAAAGGCGAAGAGGCTTTACCTTGCGATCTAGATATTTCTACAAGGAAGTGGAAATAGAGAATTCGGGGACAAATGGAGGAAGAAAACTTGGTCCATAGAATCGAGATGTTGGAGACCATGATGGATAGGATGTTTAGAAGACAAGAAGAACTTGCAGATTTGTAGAAGACGGCTTTTGTTAAACAAGACTCCATGGACTCAGTGGTTTGAGGCTTAGCCAAAAAAATTGGCATAGGGAGGAGCCACGATGAGGAAGAATATGGGGAAGAGCATGAAGAAGAGACTTCAAATGCAAGAGAGAAGGTAAAATCTGATCATGCTCCTTTTAAAGTTGAAACAAAAGTTGAAATTAAAAGCTTTGAAGGACAAGTAGATGTAGAATTGCTTGATAAATGGTTAAAACAATTGAAGTCTACTTTAGCATCCATAATGTCACTGAGGCATAGAGGATCACCTTTGCACGTCTCAAAATGGAGGGACACGCTTTGGTTTGGTGGGAAACCCATCTAGCCACTTGTGAAAAGAAGAAACGTCCTATTGTGAAATCTTGGCAAGAATTTAAAGAATTACTTAGAGCTAACTTCTATCCTATTGGCCACAAGAATGACCAAATGATTAAATGGCAGTATTTTAGACAAGGCAGTGGTCAAAGTGTGCAGGACTATACTACGGAGTTTCGGAGGTCAGGCCATGTTGTTGAACATGGACTTGGAGGATGAGGATATTCTGACTAAGTACTTGGGAGGACTTCACACTCACCTTGAAGAAAATTCATCTCCACGAAGCCCAAAGATCTCAACGAGGCATGTGTGTAGGCATACTATATAGATGATGAAAAGAAGCAAGGAGAAGCAGAGCCAAGGGCAAAGTAGTCAACAAATCAGCAGAAGAAAGAACATGGGCAAACAAGTAACAAAGGTAAGTGGAAAGGAAAAGGTAAAAAAGTTGCCACTACTTTAAATACTTGTAAAGATCCCAAGAATTTTTGCAAGAACTGTGATATCAATGGTCATACTTGACGCTACATGTTGGAAGTTGCATCCGAGTTACATCCAAGAACCAAACCAAGGACTCAAAGAAGTCCATGACAGTTGTAAAGATAGAAGGGGGGAGGTGGAAATCAAAGATGACTCTGATGTAGATGAGAGGCTTGGATGCACGGCCACCAACATGGACAACCAGAAGAGGAGATGAGTAGACTATTCCAGATCAAAATCCAGATCAAGAGAACTAAGGTAAATGCTTTGGTTGACACTGGTTCTCAATCTAACTTGATTTCTAAAGCAGTTGTAAAGAAGCTTGGTCTTGAGACTTACGAGCATCCACACCCTTATCCTTTGGGTTGGGTGAAGAAGGGTGTTGAAATTCAGGTAACAAAAAGATGTAAGGTCAAGTTTGGGATAAATTCCCAATATATTGATGTATTGGAGGCTGATGTTATTCCACTTGATGCATTTGATGTTGTTTTTGGGAGTCCTTACTTGTATATCGGGATGTTATATTCATGAGAAGGGAGAACCATGATATAGATGGGTCAAGGATGGGATCAACTACAACATCCAGGGCACACCAACGTAAAACACGGTTACTTATGGTGAGTGCTAACCAAGCAAAAATGACTTATTCAGGAAAATCATAATCAGTTTTTTGTTTACTTTTGTTAAAGGATAAACAAGATGGGGTAGAAGTTTCAGAGATTTCTAACCAGGGAAAATAGGATTTGGATAGTATTATTCAATCTTTTCAAGAAGTTTTTCAGGCTCCCAGTGGGTTACCACCAAAATGGAAGTAGAGCATGAGATTCATTGTTGCCAGAGTCCCCTCTACCGAACATCGGGTTGTATAGGAAATCCTTGTTGGAGAGTACTGAAGTAAAGAAACAACTCCAGGAACTACTAGACCAATGGTGTGATATGTCCGAGCACCTCACCATGTGGTTTTCCTATTGTGATGGTGCCAAAGAAGGATGGTTCTTGGAGAATGTGCATCGACTACCGCGCTTTGAACAAGATCACCATAAAGAACAAATATCCACTTCCCCACATAGATGATCTCTTGGACCAGCTTCAACATGCCAAATTCTTCACAAGTTGGATCTCAAGTCAGGTTATCACCAAGTCAAAATGAAGGAGGAGGATATATGGAAGACTTCCTTCAAGACAAAATAGGGTTTGTATGAGTGGTTAGTACTTCCATTTGGTTTATGTAATGCACCCGCTACATTTATGAGATTGATGAATGATGTATTACGGGATTTCATAGATTCATGTGTCATTGTTTATCTGGATGATATCTTGATTTTTAGTGCCACATGGGAGGAACATCTAACTCATTTGCAGCAAGTCTTGCAAGTTCTCAAGGAGAAACAACTGCTTTGCAATATGAAGAAATGTGAATTTTCCAAATAGTCACTTGTCTATCTTGGGCACGTGGTTGGAGGAGGAGAGCTATGAGTGGATCCAAGAAGGTGGAAGCCATCACCAACTAGCCAACACCAACAGAGAGCCACCGAGACTAGGAGTTTTGTGGGAGTAGTATACAGTACATGCGGAAGTTCATTTTGGGATTCTCCATGATTGCAACACCTCTACACATAGTGGCCGCAAAGAGTAAGGGTTTTTAATGGGGTAAGGAACAAGATAAATCCTTTGAGTTATTGAAATACAAGATTAGTCATGCACCAGTACTTTCTCTTCCTAATTTGCAAGCAGCCCTTTGAAGTAGAGACAAATGCCAATGATTATGCTATGGGCGCAATGTTGCTTTAGGGAGGTAAACCCATATGCTATCATTAAAAACTTTTACTTCAGCAATTAAAGGATATTCAGTATATGATAAGGAAATGTATGCACTAGTTCAGGAATTAAAAATGGAAGCATTATTTGTTGGGTAAAGAAACTATTGTGCACACTTGACCACAAACCTCTCCAGTATTTGCAAGCACAATCTAAATTGCAGCAGGAAAGGCACTACAAATGGATGGGATTCCTTCAGCAGTTCCATCTGGTGATCAAATACAAGAAGGGTAGTAAAAACTTGGTGGCAGACATGTTGTCTAGGCCCTACACAGGAGAAAATCTCCTTCTTGGCCACTATCTCTCAGATCGATCCCTTCACGAAGGAAGCTTACGGAGAGGCATATGCCCAGGACAAGACTTTGGGGTGACATTTCAGCAGTTGCAGTCCCAAGGGGCTGAAAGGATGGGGATTGAAGATTGTTATCTCAAGGAAGGGTGCTCTCTACCGATGGGGAAGCTTTGTGTGCCTAAAGAAGAAATACTTTTATTGATGAGGGAAGCACATACCTCGAAAGTAGCGGGACATTTCGGTGTTGGTAAGACCCTAGCCCACTTGCAAAGGTACGTGTATTGGCCTAATATGCAAGAAGAAGTATCAAAATTTATACGTGGATGTAAACTTTGTTGTACCAACAAGCCTAAGACTAGGAAGGAGGGTTTGTATATGCCTTTTCCAAGTACCTACTCATCCGTGGGAGGACATTTCTATGGACTTTGTAGGAGGATTACCTATGTCTAAACATGGCCATGACTATCTCTATGTTGTTGTTGATAGATTCAGTAAGATGTGTATTCTTATGGCATGTAAAAAGACAATAAAAGCACATGAGGCAACAAATATTTTCTTTTCTAATGTATGGGTGCATTTTGGCTTGCCAAAGTCTATTGTTTCTGATAGGGATTCCAGGTTCTTGGGGAAGTTTTGGACTACTTTGTGGGACAAGATGGATACCAGGTTACAGAGGAGCACGAATTTCCATCCACAAATAGATGGACAGATAGAGGTGGTGAACAGGACTTTGGTACAGTTGATCAGAGGGTATAATAGCAAATACCCAAGGACTTGGGATGAGTCCTTAGCCTACATTCAACATTCCTACAACCGGGCAAGTACACACATCCACTATGAAGTCACCATTTGAAGCATGCTTGGGATATCTACCTACAAATCCACTTGGACATAGCAATTGGGCAGCAGAGATGAGGAGGAGACACGAGACACAGAGGTGACTAGAGAAAACAAATTCATTGAGAGGATCGGAAAATCCATCTCAAAGTCAAAGAACAATTAGAGAAATCTCAAGCCAAGTACAAGGCTAGACACGATCAACACATGAGAGCATAAGCTTCATGTTGGAGATAGAGTTTGGCTTTACTTGAGCAAGGAGAGACTACAAGGTCAAGCACGGAAGCTCAAGCCACTACGATATGGACCCTTCACCATATTGGAGTAGGTTGGAGAAAATGCCTTTCGACTTGATTTGCCACCATTTATGAGGATGTACTCAGTAGTAAACTATGAGAACTTGCACCTATATGAGCCATCCATGCTAGATGAAGATGAAGGATTACAGTTGCTACCTTCCATTGAGGATTGCATCTTGGACTCACGAGGCGAATTGGAGGAGGATGTAGTGTTGCAGCAAAAGGTTAGAGAGACTAGGAGAGGTCCACAGAGTCTTGGCAGGTTGGACTGAAAGGAAAGACACCAAGGCAAGGCCGGTGGTACTCGAAAGGAGAAAGTGAGGGAATTATTTCCTCATCTACTCCCCCACTAAGCTTTTGTGGGACCAAAATCCTCCTAAGCAGGGGAGGTGTGATCCATAGGGATCCAAAATAACTCTACTTCATCATATCAGAAACAAAAGAAGGAAAATGAAGAAATGGAGGTTTTGTTTGCATTATAATAGACGCCACTCTATGCAGAGCGGCGGTTCTGAAACCGCCACCCAACTAGGGGTGGTGATCCTGTAACCGCCCGCCCCAGCGGCGGTGGTCTATGTGACCGCTCGATCTGCATTGGGTGGTGGTCTATCACTTTTGGACAAAAAATAAAATGGAGTGTGAATGGACGTGAATTTGGAGCGTCTGAATTTGTCCCTTCCCTACCATGACCTTTCCCATTCTCCAGTGCACGGGAGGACATGAGGAAGGCTATAAATACTTGGGGAGAACAAAGGAATGGATCATCGGAAGTAAGAGACTTCATGGGAGTAAGTGCAAGAGTTCTAAAGTGTTGGAATTGAGTTTGTAGAAGAAAGAGTTTGAGAACAAAGTAAAGCAAGTAGTTGGGAGGAAGTGGGAGACATTGTCAATTTCCTTTCTCACTTATTGTAAAGTTTGTATCTCTTTATTTGAATTGGCCAATAAGATAAAAAGGGAAGAAAGAGTTGTTTTCCCTTCCCGACTGGTTTTCCTCCTTTGGAGGTTTCCAAGATAAAAATCCTTGGCGTATGTGTGTGTGTGTGTTTAATTCATTTCTCTTTGCAAATTTCAGTTCTAAGGCATAAACAATTCAATCACTAGCTCAATTGTCATTTTCTATTTGAAAGTAGAACAATAGTATAATTGTGATTTTTCACGATATTTATAAATTCATGTAGCATCAAGTATACCCTACTCTATTTCACAATGAATTACTTCTAACACTAGTTTTATAAAAATAAGTAGAGGCTATTATCGGGGTTGGAGGTTCGTTAGCTTGTAGAGTAAGTTTTCTTTTAATATTATAATAAAATTTATTAATAGCAGAATTCAATCAAATCAATAACTTGATTGATACTCTTCTTTATTAATAGATGTAGATAAGTGTGCACCAATGGGTGAATTATCCACATATTATATTACAATTAAATATTACAAGTGCATCTTAATCACATATAATAGTGTATGGTTAATTAAATACACAAACATCCCCTTTAAGATGTACTTCATTAAAGGGAAGGAAAAAGGAATCATTGCATATTCCCCATTTATGACATCTTCCTTTAAGCCAAAGAGTTGTCGGAGTTGATCAAATTTATTCTCAAGCAAGGGCTTTGTGAAGATGTTTGCAACCTTATTTTCTGTTTGAAAAAACTTAAGATCAACGAACTTGTCATGTATTATTTTTCAAATATAACATGCATTGTTGAATATAATGCATATGAACTTCAAATTTTTATGTGCATTGGTGCTCCACTAGGTTACAAGATATGAAGATAACACTCTATTTGTACTAAAGTGTTGTAGGTTGGGTCTTGTAGTCAGTCACTAAATCACGCACTTGGAGTCATTATTTAGTCTCGGTCTCATACTACTATTCATATGGTTCTTGAGTGAAAAGAATAATAATCAACCCATGTCTTTGGCCTTTTTACTTTACTTTCTTCCGTTACTTTTGGTTTTCATCTGCACTTGCCCAGTCTACATTGTCATTTTTGTTCTTTCTATTTCTGACTGGGGCACCCAACCAAGGAATTTACTCTCACCTTTTGGACACTTTCTAGCCATTTGAGCTTTCTATCTTTTTGGTGGTCGGCCTTTTCGGGGTTAATTACGAAATTAGAACAAGAGAACCATATAAATATAAAGTTATGAGACCATAATGAGGGACCAAGCACTAAACATCTACTATCACCATCTAGAGTTGCATCCATCAAAGGAACCTAAAGCTACATTTGCATCCATCTAGCTCCATCACAAGACACACAAGGTGGTTCATCTGCATCACACTTCATAGGAGGAGTATATTGTTTCCATGCACACATTTACTACATTCTACATCTAGTTATGTGCTCTCTACTTCACAAGGTGTGACTGACACGAGAACAACCTAGGGCACGATTTACACACACACACCTAGAACTACATTGGGTCTGAGATGTAGTGCAATGCTCAGTTAGTAAGTCCACCATTGTGGTCACTAAGGATAGTCGACCCCTTCATATGCATCTTTCTTTTTTAGGGTTTGATGTTTTGTTTGGGATTTTACAGGTGACTCCTTATTGCAGGTCTTACAAAGGACATCCAACGTAGTTCAGCGACATTAGTGCGATAGGAAGCAAGTATAGGCAAACATCTAGAAACACCTCAGAGGATGTTTTTATGTCATTTCCACAAACTAGGGTTATCGAGATCTCATATTCGGGCACCCACGGGTGCCCATATGCCTTTCCAAGTGCCCAGTCTAGTCAAAGAGCTCAGATCTACACTTTCTTGGGCTTTTGTGTGGTCATTTCCTCCTCATGTTCACTTGGTTCTCACTACGACACGGTCCCACACCTTCGTTAAATCAGCTAAGGACTCCTTAACTCTCTCTTGCATGCTAGGGTTTCACATTTCTATTTACTTAGTTGTTTGGGTCATTTCCTTTATTTATTTAGTTGTTATTTACTACTTTGCATAACATCATATTAGACTAGGATATCACATTTTAGTTTAATCATTTTGGTGAACCCGACTTCGATCTCCACGCTTCTAGGGTCCTAATTATTTGCTTATCATCCTAAGGTATAGTCATCATGAGTATCTCAATCAATGATTATTTGCTTGCACATCCTGATTTAAGGCATAGAGTCCAACATCTTCTTGCTACTACTCGCATTCGTGTTGATATGCATCCTGACTCAGTCTATCAAACTTTTGTAGATGTATTTTCTCAACACATAGCATTCAAATCTAATCTTCCCACTGATCTTAACACTTTTGAAAATGATCCACCCTTGCATATCATGATTCACATCTATAATGTGGGTGTCAAGCATACTTTAATTGATAATGGATCTGAACTTAATCTTTTCCTATGTCATTCCTTGAAAAGCTTGGTCTTTCTGCTGCCAATGTTAGTCCATCATCTCTCTCACTTTGTGCATATGATGGTTCAGTTCGCCCATGCATAGGTCACATTGTTCTTCCTATCACTTTGTAGGGCCAAAAACTCTCAACACAGTCTTCTTTGTCATTGACTTTCTGTCTCATATAATTGTTTTGCTTGGTAGGCCATGGCTTCATGCCATGCAAGCCGTTGCTTATACTATACATCATTGTGTCAAATTCATACATGAAGGTGTTGAATATATTGTACTTCATGACCGTGATGCATATAAATATTGCACAAATATTGTGACCGCAATCCTAATACTACTCTTCCTATTCCATGCACTGATACTACAAATGACCCTCAACCAATGGATGAACTACCTCATTTTCCACCACTTGAGGGTGTTATTTGTGTCATTGATGCAATTTCTTCCACTCCACCACCTCCCCTACCACTACTACTACTATGGTCATTTATCAAGGGTCTATCTCTACATCAGATGTTGTTTTAGCTCCTCCACCTTCTCACATGCCATCTTCATCATTGTGACCTCCCTTCACATGCACACTTTTCATGAATGATTCATATTGGGAACATATTCCATTTGATCCTACTTGCGATGACACTATATGTTCACATGATGGCTTGGCTAGACTTGGATTCTCTTTTGAATATCTTTATCCTCCAACGCATAATCCTCACTGTATTATGGATTCATCACTATCACTGCAACTTATGGTCTACGTGTATTCCATCTCACAGATCTACCTTCCGCGTATACCTCCTTCTACTCCACTCATATTAGGACATTCTTGGCTTACATATATAGGAGGTACATTGGATAATGATCATATAGATATATCATTTCCCATGCCATTTGGTCATGTATTTGTTTGTAACAGTTATTTCCTTGGATATTGACAGAATCTCACTCATTGGTATGCGCATGGGTGTCCCTTACCACCCTTCACTGATGAGGAATATGCTATGGGCATGTATCATTTATGCCTCAATGGCTCATTGCACGACCACCCGACACTATAGCTTATCAGGTTTCCGATGCAAAACCCTATGGCTTTGATCCAGACATTGACGACCTCCTTGATGATATTACTTGATTCTTTCACTTCCTTGCACACTTGGGGAAATCACACTTATTCCTCCCCCCTTAACATCAACAAGCACCTTATTTTCTCATCTCTCTACATTCATTCTATCACATACACATCTTGATACACTCTAGCATCATTATTACCCAATGACACACTCTTGTGCTTCGGTTCACACTTGATTGTTGAGGGCATTCTCTACACATGAACCCCACACACTGCACCATAGATACTACACATTGTGAATCTTCACATATCTCATAGTACATCTCACATTATACATCTTGCATACTACATCTTACACTACATCATTTGTATTTTGATATTTGCGCATCTCCATATCATACATATTCTACACACCATACTAGTATTCATCACACATGTGTCACACTCCTATTGTCTACAAGTCTAGCATTACATACTATTCATCATACATACTACATACATAAGCATTTATATTAGGCTATCTCGCACATCTTGCATTACATTCTACACATCATATATTTACACATTTTTCTCATCACATGGTCGTTTATTATCATAACGCATCTACATATTCTTCTACGCGTTGCACTCACTACCCGATGACACACTCTAGTCTCACGCTCCATACTGGATTGTTGAGGGTATACATTACAAATGGACCACATCCCATTTGTGTATTCAATCATTCTATCTTTTGTTTCTCATGCAACATTCCTAGGATTAGTGATATACGCCTTAGGTTATAGGGTCACTTCTTCTAGCATCATCTCATGATAGGTTATAACATCACTTTCGCTTACATTGTTTAGTGGTATATGCTTTAGGCTAAATCACCACTCCTTTCTATTCATCTTGTCATGATATATGCTTAGGCTATAGAGTCACACACACTTCATCTCTATGTCGCATCTCATCACCACACACTCATCAAAATGCACTACACACAACACATAGTTTGACCATTTCCCGATGACACACTCTTGTTTATGGTTCATTCTTGACTACTGAGGGGGCATACTAAATGAACCTCACTGCATACAACTCCATTCACTCGGGGGGCACGGCTCCTATCATCCATATTGCATTCCATTCCATCCATCCACATCATACTACATTTTATGGTTACATTTACTCTTGCTTACACTTGTCTTTACATGTTCACTTTACTACACATGTTAGATAGATCTCTTGTATGTCATTATCTTTACCATACACACATGCATGTTCACATACTTTTCTAGTTGTGATCGCAGATACATAAATTCTTCTACATGCAACATCGATGCTTGACACACTACCTATTAGGGGCATCCACATTCATACACTACAGTGCTATTGTTTCATTTTGTACTTAGCACTTTCTATTATCATGTTATACATGCTTTGACATACTTGTTATTTTTCTAACATGCTAACAGGTGCTTCATGTGCAACATTTGTTATGTAGGGATATTTGCTTCCATACTTGTTTGTTTGTTTGTTATTTCTTGTTATTGTTTGTGGGCTTTTCCCTTTGTTGTGTGCACACACTTGCTTGTTTGCAGCCATGACGACCTTGAGTGTCTTGCGACATCGTGAGTGATGTCCCATGTTTACAACCCGCTTTTCGCGGTCTATGATTGTCTTCTTGGGTGTTTACATTGTCTACTCATGTTTTAGCTCATATATTGTTTGTTTGGCTTATACTTGTTCTCTATATGCATGTTTATTCGTACTAACACTTATTTTCTAGCCACTTGTTTATGTGTGCCTTGGTCTTTACCAAGCACATTTCCCTTCCTTGTAGGGCATAGTTTCACATGGTTGGTCCTCATTTGGGGCCAAATTCTCTTATCCACAACGTCACATGTGCCCCCAAAGAGTGGGGTCATAATTTGGGGTTTACACATGGTACCAGTATAGTTTAGTCTACGGTCTTCGAGTAGTTAGGAGCAGATACAAACCCCATACATAACGGATTTTATAGGGTAGATTTTCCTTGGCATTCTGGGGAGCAGTTATAGGTTGGAGGATAATCAGATTTTCCTCCCTACACTACTTTGGTTAGTGGCGTCGTATTACCCAAAAAACATGTTAGTACAGAAATCTCTTCACCAATCTCATGGAAGTAGATATAGGTTGGAGAATAACACAAATTTATCCCTATACTTCTTTGGCCACAAGTGGTGTGAGATCGCCCAAAAACTTGCACTTCACCGACGGTTTCTGCAAGATATCCTTTCTACCCCATTTTGTCTCATCATCAATCGTGCACATGTTCCTTTTTCATTGTCATTTTCATATTATCTTTATATGTTTCGTTAGGAAATAAGTGTTCATAATGTGAACATATGGTTTGAATATTAGTATTATTTAATATTTAAATAATACATGAGTGTGTAAATAGTTGTAATGCACAACTCATAGATAGGGGTGTGAGAGATTCTCTAGGAGAGAATAATGCTTGAGAGATAGTAGGGATTGGGTGAGCCATGAATCCTTGATTTAAGGAGCTCATTGAGCTATTTATATGTAAATCATTCTCATGTATTATTATCCCGTATGAATCAAATTGAATAAAAATTTGTACGGTGTTAATTGTGTGTAGTTTGTTTCAATAAGCTTATAGTAAAATTTCATTGAGCAATCTGCACCAATATCTATCATTGGTATCAGAGCATGGCAGATCCGTATGGAAGCAACGAGTTATCATGTGAGCAAATGAATCTAGAAATTTTTGGTTACTCGATTGTTAGAGGATGTGTTTTTATTGTTGAGTTGTTGATCAACGTGGCAGATTTAAGATCCTGTTATTGTATCCACATATGGCGCCTTGAGCATTCTGTTATACTTTCTGCATAGATCATTGAAAATCCATCTCTTTCTGTTGTGGAGTAACATACAGTCCCAGATGCATTCGACACTACATCACGTTTAGAAGTCTGACATGCATTGAGTGTTTTGACTGGTATTGGATCCTTGTCTACTTGAAATGATGTCGCCTCTCTCGGGTGAATCCATAGTCATCTGCTACCTTCTAAAACTACGTTACAATAGAGGTAACCTTTATCCGTCTCTGTTTTTGCCATTTTCGAGATATTAGCCTTCTAAAACTGCATTACAATAGAGGTAACCCTTATCCGTTTGTTTTTGCCATTTTTGGACATATAAAAAAACAAGTATGGAATTTTTTTCCATTTTTGGAAAGGGTTTGGAAAGATGTTGGAGTTAGAACTTGTAAGTGCCATAACTTTCAGTTGGTAATGTGTGTTTTTTCGAGTTGTACGCATTGATCCTATGTTTTCTGCTGCCAGACCAAAAATTTATTTTTTCCATTTTTTGCAAATATTTCAAAAAATTTTACTTTCAGCTTTTAAATAAAGATTATTGTAAGGGTGCATTTTCGACTGAGTTCGACACCCATAATGGAAATCCCATTAGATAAATTCAACGGTTTAAATTTTCACACATGGAAGGTGAAAATACAAATGCAACTAATGAACAAAAATCTATGGGGAATTGTAAATGGAAAAGAAGTTGAACCAACTGATGCAACAAAATTACTGGAGTGGCAAACTAGGGATGATAAAGCAAAATCCATTATTGGGCTTGCTTTATCTGACACTGAGTTGCATTATGTAGACTTAGAAAAAATTCTAAAGACATATGGGATTTGCTTAGTCAGACATTTGGTGCAAAGGCTGTGAATGCTAAATTTACACTTAAGTTGCAGTTATTCAAGTTGAAAATGAATGAGGGTGCAACTATGTCAAGTCATATTAATGATCTTAGATATCTTCTAAGACAACTAATAGAAGTAAGTGCTCAGGTAGATGATGAAGATGCAAAATCTATTTTGTTAAATAACTTACCTCAAAATACAGTAATGTAGTTTTTACTCTTGGTCAAATGCCTTCTCATTCACTTGAAGGTATGATTTCTACATTACTAGTTGAAGAAAAAAGAACAAAAGAAGATATTGAGGAAGAAATTGCCCTCTATACAAAGAAAAAGTATCCTAGTTCTTCAAGAAACAAAAAGAATTAGAATGTTTTTATTGCAAGAAAAAGGGACACAAGTCTTCTTTTTGTATTGTTCGTGCCAAAGATATTTTATCAGGTAAGCTCAAGATGGACGAGGCCTATGTAGCTGATGAAGAAAGCACTGAAGAAGAAGAAGAACCTAAACATAAGGATGAAGATGACTACTTATACTAAGTAGCATCACTCATGGAGGCTGGAGGCAACGGAGGAAGGAGGTGTTTTAGCGACCTCTCATCAAGCACCATCGATGAGGCCGCAATATTGCTTTGGTGGCCATGTTTTTTCAGTTGTGTTCATGTGTTTTTCTTTCAACATGTGTTGTAGTAAATAAGAATATATGGATAATTCTTGTTCATAGTTAAGAACATATTTTCCTTATTTTGTTCTCCTTTTTAAAATGTGGGTGGGGAAACATGTATGCTGCTTATGAACGTGGTCGGTGGTCCACTACAAAAATAATTTGAGAGTTTGTGAATCTCTTATAAAATCACATATAAAGTGGTTAATGGTTTCACTAGAAAACTTGTTGGAGTTGATGGTACTCTTTGAAAACCATCGATTGTAGAACATGAGCAGGTACTAGACATAACTCACCCATGTTCACACTAAGGGGGTGAATGTTAGGAAATAAGTGTTCATAGTGTGAACATATGGTTTGAATATTAGTATTATTTAATATTTAAATAATACATGAGTGTGTAAATAGTTGTAATGCACAACTCATAGATAGGGGTGTGAGAGATTCTCTAGGAGAGAATAATGCTTGAGAGATAGTAGGGATTGGGTGAGCCATGACTCCTTGATTTAAGGAGCTCATTGAGCTATTTATATGTAAATCATTCTCATGTATTATTATCCCGTATGAATCAAATTGAATAAAAATTTGTATGCAGTGTTAATTGTGTGTAGTTTGTTTCAATAAGCTTATAGTAAAATTTCATTGAGCAATCTACACCAATATCTATCGTTTCTTTACATATATACATGCATTCTTACACATATACATGCATATTTGACTACTTGATTGTCTTCTCTTTTACAGTCCGTCCATATCGGAAGTAAGTAGTCAATAACAACACACACATGGTGAATACATCATACACGCAATACTAATCATGCGCAGTACACTACGCACATTGGCATCTACACACGTGCTTCCACCCTAGGTTAAATTTCATCACTTTTTATACTTTTGCATCATTAGTCTCTACGCTCCATCTTTTGTCACTCCACCCTTTGTTTAGTCCTTCACACGTTTGCTACATCACTCTACATGGATTATCAGGTATGTCTATCTATCTAATTTATGTTACTAATATTTCCGCTCACCAACATAAAGTGGGGGCAAATGTAGTCTCTAAATCACTCACTTGGAGTCATTATTTAGTCATGGTCTCATACTACTATTCATATGCTTCTTGAGTGAAAAGTGTAATAATTAACCCATGTTTTTGGCCTTTTTACTTTTCTTTCTATCGTTACTTTTGGTCTTTCACTCGCACTTGCTCAGTCTACATTTTCATTTTGCGTTCTTCCTATTTCTGATTAGAGTGCTCCAAGCACCTAGTCCCGTCTGGGGCGCCCTGATCCTCTTTGCACTTTACTCTCACCTTTTGGGCACTTTCTAGCTTGTTTGAGCTTTCTATCTTTTTGGTGGTCAAAATTTTCGGGGTTAATTACAAAATTAGAAAAAGAGAACCATATAAATATAAAGTTATGAGACCATAATGAGGGACCAAACACTAAGCATCTACTATCACCATCTAGAGTTGCATCCATCAAAGGAACCTAAAGCTACATTTGCATCCATCTAGCTCTAAAGACAAAGCACACAAGGTTGGTTCATCTGCATCACACTTCATATGAGGGGAGTCTATTGTTTCCATGCACACATTTATTACATTCTACATCTAGTTATTTGTTCACTACTTCACAAAGTGCGATTGACACAAGAGCAACCTAGGGCACAATTTTCACACACACACACACACACACACCTAGAACTATAGTAGGTATGAGATGTAGTGTGACGCTCAATTAGTAAGTCCACCATCAGAGCTATTGAGGACAGTCTGACCCCTTCATATGCATCTTTCTTTTTAGGGTTTTGATGCTTTGTTTGGGGTTCTGCATGTGATTCCTTATTACAAGTCTTACAACGACATCGACGTAGTTCAAATGACATCATCACGACAGAAAAAAAGTATGGAGAACATCTAATGACACCTCGGAGGTTTTTAGTCCATTTCCACATATCGGGGTGCCTAGATCTTAGACTAGGATGCCCATGGGTTCCCATATCCCTTTCTATGTGCCCCGCCTAGTCGGGAGAGCTCGAGATCTGCACTTTCTCAAGATTTTGTGTGATCGTTTCCTCCTCTTGTTCACCTGGTTCTCACTACGACACAATCCCGCACCTTCGTCGAATCAGCTAAGGACTCCTTAACCCTCTCTTGCATATTAGGGTTTCACATTTCTATTTACATAGTTGTTTAGGTCATTTATTTTATTTATCTAGCTGTTATTTACTTGATTTGCATAACATCGATTAGACTAGGATATCACATTTTAGTTTAATCAGTCTATATAAATCCAAACTCAAAAAGAATGTGTTGAATCCATATTGACTCATGACCGACAACAATAGCTCCAATACAATCAAATTTTGTAGTGGACAAAACAATGGTTGTTTATTTTTTACAAGACCAAGTCACGAGACCTCTCCCAAGACAAAAAAATGTATTCTAAAGTTGACTTACTATTATGCTGGATGTCTTTCTCACTCAATCATTATTTATGTATCCTTCAATTGTTGTTTTTCCTCAAAAGGAGAAATATGTTTCACTATAATCCACTTAAAGTGTAACAAAAATTGAGGCTTTACTGACTGACTTGTACTCAATGCCATAATTAGTAATGCTATGAAGATATTATATAATTATTTAATAGCATTCCAATGGCTTTCATGGGGGTCCTGATTGTAGTGTGATACAAGATTCATTGCAAAAGAGATATCATGATGTGTATGAGTCAAGTATAAAATATTTCCCACCAACTTCCTATAATTTTTTCCATCAATTAAAGGAGAAGAACACTTGCGTAAAAGTTTGGCCCCATATTGAAAAAGTGTTGGTGCATATTTTCAATTTTCCATATTAAGTGATGTAGAATACATTGAGCATGTTTGGATTAATGAACAAAATACCTTTCGTTGAATTTGACATTTGTAAACCAAGGAATAAAAATAAAAAACCCATGATAGTTATCTCTAAAGACTTCATCAACCTTTCTTTCAAATAATAAATATGTTTTATGGAAGTTGCGGTTATGATTAAGTCATCAACATAAACGACCAATACCAAAAGTTTCCCATCTACTTTTTTGGTGTAAATTGTAGGGCCGAGAGGGACTCTTTGTAAAACTAGAGTTGAAAATTGCGTCAAGATTTTCATACCAAGCTCGAGGAGCTTGTTTCAAACTACATACGGACTTTTTCAATCTGAACACATAACTAGAGTTATGACTATTAAGATACCATATAAGTTGGGGCATGCAAATTTATTCCTACAAGTATCCATGCAAGAAGACACTTTTGAAATCCATTTAACGGATTTCCCATCCCTATGTTGTAGCCAAAGAGAGTACTAGTTGGATGTAATTCATCTTGAAAACTCGGAGAAAAGTTTTCATAGCAATCAACTCCAACATGTGAACAACCTTTTACTACAAGTCGGAATTTTTAGTGTTCAATGGACCCATTTACCGCATGCTTAGTACAAGACAACCATTTTCACCTCACTAATTATCGACCTTTTAGAAGAGGAACCAAGTCCCATATGTTTTTATTTTTCAAATGTTGAAGTTTTTTTGCCATAACAATGTGTCATTCAAGATGCTTAGCAACTTGATGACAAGTCTTTAAATTTTACATCACCTTCATCAGTGTCAAATGTGCAACACCATATGGATGCTACAATATTGTATTTATTAGATGTATGTGATCCCCGTCCATGTCATTAGCCTCAATGCAAATTATGGAGACCTGTTTTGGTAGAGCTTGTGGTAGTTGTGGAGGTAAATTCAAAATAGTTTTTGCACATTTAATGGTGGATTAGTGGCATCATCATCATTATCATGAAGAAGTGTTCCATCCTCGATTTGAAGAAGCGAAATGTGTGATAAATAAGATGAAATTTAAGACTTTAGAGGGGTGAAATTCTCGTCAACTCCTGACAACCCGTTGAAATAGAACATCATGTGGTCGGGCCAAACAATCGATAAGCCTTAACATCTTCACAATAGCCAAAAAAGATGGGTTCACTCTTCTTCTATGTGGATTTATGTTTCTCATAAGGATAAATGTGCACACCTCATTACCAAAAACTCAACACCTGAAACATCGGGTTTGGTGTGGGATCACGTATCCTTTGGTTTCATGATTTTCACTACTTTTTGGTGCATGCAATTTTGAATGTAATTGGTGTAATTGATTGCCTCAACCCAAAATGCATATGTCGTTTTATTATATTAGATCATACAATTTTCCATTTCCCTCAAAGTCTTATTTTTCCTCTTTGCAATACCATTTTGTTTCTGAGTGTAGGGAACTATATATTCATGTTAAATGTTATGCTCTATACAAAAGCTATGAAAATCCTCACTGACATACTCCCACCATTATCCGTGTGTAGCTTCTTAATATGAAGCGAGGTTTTCTTCTCAATAAGTGCCTTGAATGCTTTAAATTGTTCAAAGACTTCACTCTTTCATTTTAGAGACTACACCTAAGTTCGACATGAGAAGTCATCAATGAATGTGAGAACATACTTGGCCCTTGAAAAGAGAGAGTGAGGAATGACATGAGGTAACTATGCACTAATCAAGAGAATTGTATCCCACAAAGCCTTACATTTTGGAAAATGATATTGAGATGTTTGATAAGTACACAACCTCTACAAACACCATCTATACAAGACACCTTAGGTAGACCAAGCACCAAGTTTTGTGAACTCATATGTTGTAAATATTTATAGTTCAAGTGTCCAAACCGTTCATGCCAAAGTTTACTTACTAAATTAACATGAGCAATGAGTGATGTACCTGAAGAATATTTAAAACCAAAAAGAGATATAGGCATGCAAAACTATGATCAACAATACCTGAAACAATCATAACCTATGGTTTCTAAAAATATCATATCAAAACATTAACATTATGAGGAGAGAATTCTACAATCTTCCCATTGCCAAAATAACAAATTTGACAAATTGAAATAAGATTGTTGGATGTCTTAAGAACTAAGAGTGCATAATTAATCCACATATCCTTCATCTAAATAATGCTTGAACATGAAACGAATAGATTTCTATAATCCCTAACTATTATCTATGAAGTGTTGTCAGTTTTCATAAAGTGAGATGCTCATGTGTATGTGTCATGTGATGAGTAACACCTAAATATAGAGTTCAAGTTTCTTTAGATGTAATTAATGCATGAGATTAAAGTGCATGTCCTTTGTCTTTGGAAGAAGAAGTATGTACTAATGTGTTGTGTTGTTTCAATGCTTACTCGATGATTTTATCCCATTCCAACATTGTTTCTTTGAATGGCTTGATAAAAGGTACACTTCTCACTAGTCTTATTTTTATCATTAGAGGTTATATCTTTATTTTTATCATTAGAGGTTATATCTTTAGATATAGTACGAGGCAACTTGGTGGTTTTAGTTGTGGACTCGAGAAAGGTTGAGTGTTTTTTTGTCTTGGTATTGGGTTTTGTTTTTGGATTTGTTTTATCTTTGCTTTAAGTAGGTGTATTGACAACAAGTTCCTTTGAACTTGGAAGGGCATCAAGTTGAGAAAGATTTGGTTGTATCCTAATGAATCATTCACAAAAGGTCTCAAAAGAGGGCATTTTGAAGGTATCACCGATGGCATCCACATTGGATTAAAATGTCGAAGAAAAGAATTGGTATGGACCCTTCAACTTAGATAAAATGAGAAAAAAACACTCCTCATCCTTCTTGCCCTTACCACAAGCCACTAACTATGACCGAATGGACTTAAAATTGGCTAGAAAGTGAAAGACGTGACAATTCGACATCCAATTGTAAAGCTCTGAATTCATTATTTTTTCCAAACAATGTATCAAATTTATTCCACATGGATTTTGAAGTTGTTACAATCCACAATGTGAAATAATAGATTGCCATAGACACGCATACCAATAAGACCCGTGACTTCATCCATTTTGTTCTCCTACATAAATCACTCATATTTCTTTTGAAAGGTAATAAGCATTTCCTTCATTGTAGACCACAAACCCAAAGATTACAATAATTGTTGTAGTTTTTGTTTCCATGTGTGATAATTGTGTGGAGTTAAGAGATCAAGTAGGGTTAGATTCAACCATTGTATAGTGCAAAAATTTGTATAGAATTCCAAGGTGGCATAAGTATTGTTTTGTGGCCAAATCAACACTTATAGTAGAAAGAAAGCTTGTTATGTAGGTCAAAAGCTAGTTTCCTATAAACTTTCGGGGAATATGAGTACTTTTAGTCTTTGCATGATTTTGAAAGTGACCCAAAAGTATTGTTTAGAGGTTGATTCAACATATGCGGTAGAAAGATAGTTTGATGTTGGCTAATATCTACCTTCTTGTAAAATTTCAGCTCCAACAAAACTTTTTTATGATTCTCAAGGTAACCCAAAACCGTCTAAACCGGAACAAAAAGTATGCTAAGTTGATCAAATCTGATTTGGAATTTACTAGGATAGGGTGTGTTTGAGATGTAAGCTCTTAGATATACTTACCTCATTCATAAATAGTGATCCGCACCAATGTTTGAGGTTGATATCTATGGAGGATTCATATTTCTCCTATAGTTGTATTAGCATGTCTCCAAGGCACATGGAGAGCAAATTATTAAGGTTAAATGTATTGATGCATTACATAATCAAATGGCCAAATGGGTTCCTATTGAAAAAATAAATAAATAACTCATACACTTATTATTTACCACGATGTACGTAGAAGCTAAATTTCATACATAGAGTTGTCTAATGGCTTGATTATTGGGGTAGTACCCTTCACACCATGGCTTCGATAAAACTAATAACCATTTTTCCTGGACTAACATCTTCTGAGGTCTTAAACCACCAAAACATAGTTTTATCATAGGGGAGTTTCAAAAAACATGATATAAACCTTGAATACCCCACCACTTCAATCAATTTATGATCCACCAAGATCTCTCAAAAGGGCGATGTGAGAGCATGAGATCAATTATCTATAGTAGGCCATTGCATTTCTATATAAATTATAGAAAATCTAAAAAACTGCAAATCGTTTGAATGCCCGAAAAAAATGAAAAATTATAAATGATCTTTAGCCTTAAATGCAAAGCGAAGCGAATTTTTTATTACTATGATACCATATTATATTTTTGAATTCTTATAACAACTATAAGACATTCACCCACACAAACTTATACTATAAATCAATGAAAGCTTAACATAATGACATAACATAAATTTATAAATTCAAGTAACACTACTAAATTTAGAAGTATACCCCTATGAATTACCTCTTACACTAACTATATATACTTTTATAAAAACAAGAAGAGACTATTATTAGGGTTCGAGAGTAGTTAGCTTTGTTAGGAAAATCGTGTTTAGTATTTGCATTAGTATTGTTGAGTGTGAGTATTTATATTATTTAGGACAATTAATAATGTATCCGAGCGAAAATGTGAAATGAGGTATGTGAGCGAGTGATTCTTGGAAAGATAAAGTGGGGTTGGTTGAGTGTATATAGGGCTTTAGTGGTTTGAAATAATAAGTTTAATCTCCTTGCTTGTAGGAGATAGAAAAAATGTGTGTGTGTGTGTGTGCGCGCGCATGCGCTTTGTGTTTTTCAAATAATATATGAAAAGAGAGTTTTATTATTGTGTGATTTTTGTCCAAATTGTAACCAAATTTATCATTTGGTATCATAATGTGGTTATGTGAGAACGAGTTCTCTCTACAAGTGAAGAAGTGAGTTTTTAATTATGTCTAGGGGTAGTCAAGATTATTGCCCCTATAGATGAAACATGTTTGTTGAGAATTTAGTAATAAGATTAGTTTTTGATTGTTTTGTTTTAGGAATTGTAAAAATACATTTTTATATTAATAGTTAATTCTTGTTTAAAACATTATTTATGGAAGTTTTGAGGCAAGTAAATGTGTGTACATATGTTTTGTCTTCTTAATATGTGAGCAATGTTGAAGATTCATTTTTGTAAATACTTCTCTAGGATATTCGTTTTTGTGATAGCCATAACATTTTTTTTGCTTGGTTGTGTGTTGGGAGTTAATGTCTATTGAGCTCTAATGTAGCCATCATATATTAATGAGACAATTGGCCCCAAGTTGCTTACTAAGATTGATAATTGGCTCCATGAAGCTTTTCCCTTTTCAAAACAATTATTTTTGGCAATAGATCCATCATTCTTAATGATAACCTTGGCCAATTGCCTCTTATTAAGGACATTCCTTTGTATGCAGAGTCACTCATATGAGTCAAACCTTTGGAGGAGCTTTCCTATGTTTGTGACATCAGTAGATAATTTTTGTCAAGAAGGTTAGAACCCATCTCATGTTTCTTTTAGCGGCTCTTGCTCAACATACAAAATGTAGCTCCTCGCATTGAGGATTGGGAAACATTTATTTCTCTCACTCATGCTAACTTGACTAAACAAGAACTTAGTGATTTTCGCTCCTCCCCACATTTGTTTGCAAACAACGACCTTGTGGATCGCCACAACTTGAACATGTAAAAACATCAACCTTTCTCTCTCTCGTTCTACAACACAAATTACTTCTTTATGACACAAAATACGTCAAAAAGGTATACTTATAGCTAATTTATGGGTTCAATTTGGACTTGTAAATGGTTCAATTGGCACAAAGAGTAGACATCATCTATAACAATTCCATTTCACCACCAGATCTTCCCTCTTTGTTGTCCAAATTTGACAAATATATTGGCTCGTGTTGGGATGGTGTTAACCCATCAGTATATTCCTTGTTATTGATTTCAAGAGGCGATTGCAAACAACTACCTCTAAAAATGGCTTGGGCTTTAACAATCCACAAGTCCCAATGTATGACATTATAAAAGGATGTTATTGATATTGGAATCATTGATAGGCGGGATTAGGATTCACCGCTATCTCTAGAGTCCCCTCACTTAAAGACCTTTACATTCCACCTCCTTTCTATTTTGAGCATTACTCTAAGATGGTTCTTGGGCCTCTTCTTATAAGCTAAAAAGATGAGGAGACACGACTAGCCGCTTTGTATCAATTGCCATTGTAATAAAAATGCTTCCTTTATTTGACATTTGTTGGCAAAGAAACCAATTACTTTTTTATGTTTCAATTGCCTTGAATGTCATAAAATGTTCATTCCCATCCATACATAAAAACAAACTTAATAGCAATGAAAGGTCCAATTACCAAAGATATATTATTTTCTTTCCTTTAATGTTTAAAAGTAAGTGCTTTGCTACAACCTGTTTGATCCATTGGTGAAGTTGTTAGGCTCTCAAAGAGCCTACCAGGGATCAATTCTTGTCGAGTGCAAATGCCTAAGGCGTCTTCAAAAGGGGATGAGGAAGCGATCATCATGGGCGACTTTGGTAGAATTGATACCCCTTAGACCTTGCATCTAAGCTAAAGAAGATTGGATTTAGTCTAGATCTTCAACAACAAAAGTAAGTGCTTTTAATATAATTAGAAAAAAATATTTACAGTAAATTGACGATTTGTTTTTGCTTATTAAATATAAAATAAGTATGTGCATCCTTCCACCTCCTTTCCATATGCTTCCCCATAAGTATTTTCTATTCCAAACTTACTTTTTACATGGGTTACCTTCACATTATCTATCCCAACATACATTCCCGACTATTCTCGCATGCCATCAATTATTCATCCACATGCGGCTTTCGCCTCTTATGCCACCCTTCTTTTCCCATAGATTTTTCAATCACGTATATTCAACTTCCTCATTCCAAATTGAAGATGAACATGTCATTCCCCCCAAATACATCAAGTTCCCACTTGGTTTGAGATTCCCCTTGGGTCAACTACGAGTTTGTTCTCATCAGCTTCGCATGGAGACAGAGCACTACATTCCTAGAGACCAACGCACTTGCACACTTTGCAACAATGAACCTGAATCAGAGGAGCACTTTATATTTCACCGTCCTGTGTACTATGAGATCCGTGACAAGTATTATTGTCTCTTCCGAGAAACTCAAGGCTCATTACGGGCCCTTATCCATTATGAAGACCAGAGGTGTGTAGCTTTATTTATCAAGGAGATGACCCAACATAGATATGGCCTCCTCAAACATCATCATGGCAGCCTTGGGTCTCAAACTATTGGTGCATTCCTTTAGCCTTCTACACAACACCGAGGCATAAACAAGCACATGACTTCACACAACAGTCACAATCTACCAGGCGTAGAACCTCTTAAGCATGGCACATAGACTTGTTGTATCTTGTGTCTTTCCAGTTGCTTCTTGTATTTTGTTTTGTATTTGTTTTTACCTTCCTGCATTGTCTTGTTCTCTTTGCTCCTCTTGTAGTCCCATTAACCTTTTTGGTTACTTCTAGACATTAATTTTTTAAATTAAATTCCTTTCAACGTCTTTAATGCACAACCCAAATGTGATTGCTAGTATAAAACCATTTTGTTGCAATTGCTTGTAGACAAAGATTTGGAGGGTAAAATGCTTGGAATCCGCCAAGGGAAACACGGCACAACGCTCACCGTTGATATTTTCATGGTGATAACTACTTAAAAGTAATCTATAATAACGAAAAATAAAAACCAGAGAAACTGAAAATAGTAACGAAAATGGCTCAGGCCAATCCAATAAACAGCGTGGCCACACGCTCGCATTCCGTCACCTGCTTCTGCAATGGTACGGGGACGTCGCGGGTTCGATCCCTCGCCAGGAATTTTTCTTCCGCCGCTTCATTTGATGCATGTAACAAAACTAATGAAAGAAATAAGCTGAAGTTGCAGGGACCAGCAGCTTTAGGACCATGCCCTCTCCCAATAAGTACCAGCAGGTCCGCGGTTCGAGTCTGTGGAAGCTCGCGTTCTTCAGTGGAGGCGCCCAATTCAGTTAAGGACTCCGAATGCCAATGCACACCGGGCGAGGAATCAAATAACGAGGTATGGGTAAAGAATTTCCTACCTTTTCCCCTACCTGGGACGGACACTCACATACATTATAATTACAATCGTTTCAAAAGACTGAAATACGTTCTAATTACAATCTTTTCAATTCCGCGACTGGCTCGCAATGTATCTTAGTGATTCCTGCAATTTTCCCGCTTCAGCCAGTGGCTCTAACTGAATCTTAGTGCTTCCTACAAATTTTCCACTACCTCAGCCGGCCTCTACTTCTGCGGCTGGCTGGCACTGTATCTTGGCTGCCGTGCTCTGTATCTTAGTGCTCCCTGCTATCTTTACACTTCCGACGCTGGCTTGCACTGTATCTTAGTCCGCCTACAATCTTTCCACTTTTTCTGCTGGCTGCCATGCCCTGTAACTTAGTGTTTTCACAGTCTTTCCACCTCTGCCATTGGCTTTGGATTTAACTATATCTTAGTGCTCCCTACAATTTTTCACTTTCTTCTCTGGCTCGCACTATAACACTGTATCTTAGTGCTACAATCTTTTCGCTTCTGCTGTTGGCTTGCATTGTATCTTAGTGCTCCCTAGAATTCCACTTCTGCCATTTGCTTGCTCTATATCTTAGTGTTCCCTACAATTCCACTTCTACCATACTCCCCTACAACTCCACTTCTGCCATTGGCTTGCACTATATCTTAGTGCTCCTTCAATTCCACCACAGCTGCTGGCTCGCACTGTGTGTTAACACTATTTTCATTTTTAGTCCTCCCTACAAATTTTCCACTTCCATCACGTGCTTGCATTATATCATTGTATCTTAGTGCTACAATCTTTTCACTTCTGCTGCTGGCTTACACTGCATCTCGGTGCTCCCTACAATTCCAATCCTGCCTTTGGTTTGCACTGTATCTTAGTGCTCCTTACAATTCCACTTCCGCTGTTGGCTTGCACTATATCTTAGTGCCCCTATCAATTCCACATCAGCCTCTGGCTCACACTGTATCTTAGTGCTCCCTACAATTTTTCCACTTCAACCACTGGCTTGCACTGTTTCATTGTATTTTAGTGCTGCAATCTTCTGATTCTGCCATTGGCTTGCACTGTATCTAAGTGCTCCCTAAAATTCCACTTCCTCCGCTGGCTTGGACTATATCTCAGTGCTCCCTTCAATTCCACCTCAGCTCAGTGCTCCTTTCATTTTTCCCACAATCTAGGTACAAGAGATTACTTGGAGGGTTCAAACCAGGGACCTCACCATTATTGGGGCAGTGTGCTACTGCTACACCCCAATACCGAACCCAAGTAAGTTTAGCCAACTTGTTGACTATAAGAATTTTTAATTATTCTACACCCTACTTTTTATGTATATTATTATTTATAATGGCTCCAATCGGCTATTCTTGATAGTAAAATAAATTGGCAAAATTGATAGTTTAATATGTACACTGGTTCACGTTTCTATGGATGTTTTTTTCCCTGAAATTCATCACTTTTCTTGATAAAATATATTTTCTTTATAAGATATGAAATAGGTTGAAAAAATGTTATTACATTATCCCATGTATATGTAAACTAATATTGGATATTGAGACATGTTAATTAAGATTTATATACTTTTGAAAGTATGCACTTCCTCTAAATAATTATGTATATATAATAGGACTCCTGTAGTTGTTTATTCAAGCCATCTGTTGGTTTGTAAGATCCCTTGCTTCCTCATAATATCATTTTCTCTTGTAGATTACCTTAATTCAAGGTAATGTCTACCTTTAAATGTTTGAAATCAATTTGACACGATGAATGTGTTTTGTTGGTTTGCCTTTTGCATTAAAAGTTGTTTATGTGCTTGAATTCTTGATTGTTTAGTTCAAGTTTAAGCCATATGTTGGTTTGTAGGATCCCTTGCTCCTTTGCAATATCATATTTGGGCTAGTAGATTACCTAAAATCAAGGTAATGTCGCCTTTTAAATGTTTGATACAACTTTGACATGTTGAATACATTTTGTTAAAATAGAAACATATGTCTAGTACTTGTGAGCAAATGCTTACATTTAGGTTAATTATGGGATTTAGTTGGAAGTTAGGATTTAGTTAGGAGTTAATTGTGGGTGTTACTTGGAACTCAGCGAGATTACATACATGATGATAATAATTAGTGGGAGGTTGCTGAAATTGCAGTACTAATTTCATTTTTTTTTAGATTGATAAATGCTTTTGACCAGAGCTTAGAACCGGAGGGTTGGCGGGACCCCACCCATTACAATAGATATTATCTTTAAGAACCATTCACCAAAGCAGACCCGACACTTCCCACAACATGCCAACAACTAAGACTGCCACTCCCTACTGACAAACAACCCAAAGCAAGGCACCCACAAGAAAAACCAACACACTCCACACACATTACCACCCCGAATGGGGATCGTGCATACGAGGCAGAAGAAGCCAAATAGACTAAAAACGACTGAAAGACCAACACGGAGAAAGAAAGTCCCCTCACACCACCAAAAGCGCAAAGACCATGCCAACCAGGTAAAACCAGGCAAATAAACCCTGACACTGGAAACCATCAATGCCATTTGAAGGCCTAATCCCATCTATAGCATAGCCCCTCCCGCAAGCCACCACGAAACCAAGAAAAGGCGACTGCATCTCCAATCATCCCTACACCAATAACCGGTCTCACCACCAATTTGGACCCATTCCCATACTGAAAATAAGCCGCCAGCTGGCACCCAGGACGCCCATCCACGCATAACACTCAAACATCCAATAAACCCAAAGCGCTTTCGAAATTGTGGTCTCCCTTACACTAGCTGTGGACACTTCAAACCAGAAGGAGGGTCTCTAAAAACATAAGTTTCCTCCTAATACGGTGCTTAGGGAACCAGGACAGCCTGTCCCTATGCTGGAAGAAAAAAACAAGCATAAAAAACCCCCCTCTTGGAAGCAAAACCAGATACAGCCCAAAAATCCTCCATCCGACTGCCGCCTTACCCCTCTGAAGGAACCAGTCAACGGAAATCACATACAGGGACAGGAAGGGAGACCCCCACCGAAGCCGTCCCTGCGAGAGACTAAAACCCCCCACCGGGATCGACCCAATACTTATGACGTAGCCGAACTGCTCTGCAAAACCCCCGTCTGTAGCAGGATCGGATAAAACCAGGACTGGAGGCTGATCTGGTTCAATAATTATAACGGTAGCTTCCTTCCCTTGTAGAAACGTAGAAACCTGCGAAGCTCCTCACAACCAGGGCTCAACAACTAACACTTCCAACTGACTATGTAAACTGGGAAAATGCTCAACAAATGAAGACACAAAAACCCCAACCAGAAAAGGGTCGAACGAGATAGGACCCGACTCACGCCTGGGATCTGCCAGAAAGTCCTTCACAACCTGACTAAGAAAAAACTCGGCATTCTGGCGGGCAATCTCTGAAAGACTAATGGCCAAGCTCTCTCCAGCGGGCCGGAAAGAAGCTCCAGCCCTCCAAGCATCTCTCGGCCAAGCAAGAGCAAATCAGATCCAGCTTCACCACCTTTCTGAACGCCTTCACCTTCTCCCACTGATCTTCCCCATAGCTGCCGCATACCTGCAGGGTTTGATCTAGCCAAAACCCTAGCTCCTCCATCGCCTCCTCCAATCCAGCTCTGGGAGCTCCAGTACTAATTTCATTTTATTGTAGATTATCTTTAAAAAAAAAACAAAAGTTCACACCAAACATTGGAAGAAAATGAAAAATTATATTTTGAGTCAAATAACAAATACATTTCATTGGTCCATGTAAGCATGTATTAATTGCAACCTACACAAAAGTGATTATTAAAATATCTTTTCTCGAGGCTTTTATCATCCTTTAGGTCAGGCCTTATTTGATTGTCTTGATTTAAAATTTCATGAACTAAGTAATGATCTCAAATATATGTATAGTTTCACAAGGAGCCTAGGTTGGTTGGTTTCAACTGCACAATGGAGAGGGTTTTTAAGCTCTCTCCTAACTCTAAGCATGCAAGGCCCGTGCCCCGGCTGTAATTTGTCAAATAGATGATGAAGGCCCTCTGATTTGTTGTTAGCATGGTAGATTTGGTGATCCATGCACCCCCACCCCGGCTTTAATACATCTCGTGATCTAGGTTCTGATTTCAAATATGTTTGTAAATTTTCCTATGTGCCTTTTTGATAGGGAGTAGATGGTGCGAACAAGCGGTCATGAATTTCTTACTACTAAGAACTGAACTAAACTTTCTATGCCACTTGACTTTATTTCTATTAAAATGAGAACAATTGAGCCTTGCAGTATTGCTTCTGCGGGTTGATAAATGTTATTCATCTAGTGGAGTGAATGGCACTTTGTAGTATAAATTTTAAGGTATTGAGTTGCTTTGTGATTAAGGCCAAATTGTATTTGTTTGTCATGCTAGATCTTTTAGAGCCAAATTGTCTGACTCTTTAGGGTACTGTTTTACACTATTTTGCTGAAGTTATTTTGGCATCGTGGTATGGCTTGAGGTTTTGTGTAATGGGTGATGGGAATTTTTGCATATCAGTGTATTTTGTCGATTTTGATTTCTGAAATTTGACACGGAAGTTCAGTGCACATCTTGAAATTTGATCTTAGTGTTTCTAATAGCGAACAACCGAGATAGATTTACTCCCATATTTGTTGTTTCTCCTAGACTCTTCTTCTTTAGGATATTCTTGTAAACTATTACTGTGGGAATGTTTTGAATTGGTCGTAGTGACTGAGGTTTTGTGTATGGGCTATGGGCATTTGTTTTGGACGAGGGCAGACCATTGCACCCTGATATATTAGCGAAGTTTGCAATTTTTTATCTTTGAGATATGAAATTGATGGGCACTTTATATTCCAGTTAGCAATCTAATTTGTGCCTTTAGGCACAATTATCTTCATGGAAATGGACAGAAGAATATGGGGAGGAGCATTTCATTTCTCTATCATATCCATTTGGGCTAACTGGAATCCCGTTAGGGAAAATATTAGTTTGAAGAGAAATGGAGGGGAGGGGTCAGTGGCTGTTTAGGAGTGTTTCAATTATATGGTGTCCCTTGTCTCCTTTCCCAACAGTAGTTTGGAGAAAGGGGTTTGTGAGAGCATTTTAACTGTTTCATGCTCTCTGTTGGTCATCCCTAGATGTGTTAAAGGATGGGCTTAAGGAGGGGCCTTCAGTTCCCAATCGAGATCATCACAAGGTAACAAAAAAATTGAAATAGTATCTATTGGAACATATTAGACCCAAATTTATATGGGTCTCAGCCGGTATTTGATTTGGAGGTGAAGACTACTTGTATTTCAAAGAATTAATTTTTGAGCAAGGCAGTTTGACCTTTGAGGTAAATTACTATATTAAACAGCTTTGAAGATCCATCTAAAGGTGACTAGGTACAATTTTTTACTATCAAAGTAAGCAGCAAACCTCGGACACAGTTCCAAAAGATTTGTTAAAATGTACATTCTTTAGCAATTACTGACCAATGTGCTTGATTTCTAGGTTTGACGTCTATCTGTTGTTAGGGCAACAAAGAGAGTCGAACCTGAAATTTATGGTTGGTTTTTAATAGCCTTAAATCCAAGTAATGCAATGTGGTTTGCCAGCCCGCATGGTACGAACAGTAATGGTGAAATTCACCAAGAAACACACAAATCCAGTTTGCAAGAACTTCCTTGTTTGGAACTGGGACGTCTTGAATGTTGCAGAATTTGCAATTACATCTGAGTACATGGTCCTTAGTCCAACTTGATATGCACATTTGAGTGCATTGAACAAGCACGGAAAATTGTCCCATGATGTAAACTTGAGTTTGATTCCAAGCGATTCCGATTTGGGAAAGGATAAACAAGAGAGTGACGTGGACAAAGTGTCGTTTTTTCAAGACCTGGGAGCTAGGTTAATAGGAAATGGAAACAAAAACAGATCCAAAACATGGAAACACTGATTTCCAAGAATCCTTGAAAATGAAAAAACACAGAAATGTTTGTACAGTAAATTATTAAAAATAGAAATATATAAGCAGATGCATATTACTCATTTTTAGTCCATAAAAGATAAAACACTTAAAAATGTGGTATTCTTGAAATTCAAAACATTTAAATACTTCAAATTTCAAATGTTATTGTAACATGACATGTTTTATAGGTTCAACATGTTAATGCAAATCTAAAATTAGTTCACTATGTGACGAATATAATCTACATTACATCATATAGATTCTCCCCAATATCATTATCATCGGCAACACTGGGAATGCACTCCCAATTGCTTTCCTCTTTTGAGGTATCAGGTACATATTCCCTATATTTGTCATGTCATTCCCTTCAACAATTCCGTAGCATTTTTTGTATCGTACAAGCCATATTTATCTAATTAGTCTGAAATTTTTGTAGCAACGTTGTTTATGTCTTGTTACTTCAACTCTTAACCACGGCTTTTTGCTGTACTGTGAATTTAATTAAAAATAAATAAATTGACCTTTTCCAGTACTCCATTTTTGTAATATATATTGCTTAAAATACAATGTAAAAATATCAATCTTCTTTGTTGCTATATACATTTTTATTTAGCTAGTTAGTCTGGATAGGTATTTGCTCTAGATTGGATTTATTGATTAGTCTTTATCGTTTGCAGAAGAGTCACCCCCCTAGTTCACGCCGACTCTTAATATGTTCTATGTGCATGGCGATTGCTTCAGCTAACAGCGGGGAGCTTGTAGTAATGCCCTAGAAAAGAATGGTCAAAGCATAATGGAGGACAATATTGCCAAACTTAAACCTGTATGCAAGAATTGTGGGGGTGCTGGGGCTATAATTTGTAAGTGCAAAGTCATGTAGTTGTTTCATTTTAATCTTATTGAATTTAGGAATGTGAATTATATTTGTTATTTTTATATCATGATGGAAAATGTACAAAATTATATGCTTCAACAAAAGCACCCACATCGATAAGTTTCTAACATGCCACCAGGAAACTGTATGAGAACTTATATTGTATCTCCGTCAAGTCTGGACACAACCAACATCAAAAAATCAGACTAAACTGTCTTATGAACCTTGCTGAATTCAGCCTTCATCATGGTATCATCAAGGCTATGACAGAATTAAACATTGAAAAACAGTACTAAATTTGTTGGACTTGGAACCAATGTGCTTGCTCATAAGATGGAGATCTTTGTAGGCTGCCATATCTTTATCATGAGGAGGAGTACAGATGCACCTTGTGAGAATTCTGGATTAAATCAGGACCGGTACCATCACTGTGTTTGGAACCATGTTGGCTTGATCTTTCTCTACCTCAGAACCAGTACCATCACTGTGTTTGGAACCATGTCCTCATCTGATTCTTCCTCCTCACTCAGTCTGTCTTGATTCTGAATACGAACCTCATCTTCAGCCACCTGCTGAGAAGAAATGGAGTTAGGATTCCCCTACTTATCTTTATCAATTTGTCTTTAGACAGGCTCTTCCATGATGTCTGACAGCCTTGTTTCAATCCCAGTAGCTTCCTTCACTCTAACCACATTTGGAGGTGATGAAACATTCTACAGTCTCCAACATGACCATGCATAGTTTTTTTGTTTGGGAAGTGCCATGTTCTAAGAAAATTGGTCATATTTATCTGTTGAATCCTCCATAACAACATTGGGAAGAGTGACTTCAT
Organism: Taxus wallichiana var. yunnanensis; assembly: GCA_018340775.1. Taxonomy (NCBI): domain Eukaryota; kingdom Viridiplantae; phylum Streptophyta; class Pinopsida; order Cupressales; family Taxaceae; genus Taxus; species Taxus wallichiana. Next base: position 644,495,821 of record CM031243.1, read on the forward strand.
TTGTGAAGTCATTAGGGTCTTTGTCCTCATTCTGAAAAACATGCTTATTTCTTATATGCTGTATCCACCGCACCATATTTGTTGATATGTGATGCAGGAGCTTCCGTGCACACAAGCAATCTTGCATCAACACAAAAAAGTAGCGTAGCTATAAGCAGTATGTGCAACCATGAACTGGTTTGCTGTCAGCGAATTCAGCACATATTAAATGGCATATTGGGAGCCTTAAACGTGTTTTTGGTGCTTAAGACGTCTTGAGACACAGCTAAAGCTGTGGGATCTCCAGATCGTGAGCCGAGCTTTTGAAAAGATATTATAGTCCAAAATCGGAGGATACCCAGAAAAGTTAGCCCCAGCAAGCCTGCAAATTTTGTGCAACCTTTGGTATGCGCAAGCTCTTTGATAGAAGAATAAGAGTGCAGAGCACATTTTTGTGCAGCCGAGTTTGAGGAGCTTGTGCAAATGTCTTGTGCAACTATTGGAGTTATGCACACCTTACGTAGAAGATGTTGCACCATGCACGACCCCAAGTCGTTTGCACTAGGTTTGATCTTGCCCAGCCATGTGCAATGCGAGTCAGTGGGTGAGAGCGTTTGTGCACAACTTGGTTGCTTGCAAACCTCTGTGAGCTGGAAGGTGAAATGACAGACATGAGACAACACAAATCACAGAGATTTGGAACAGCCATGATGGTTGAAGAAGCATACCTCAAGGGGGCTGAAGAGTCATGGGTGGACGGTTGGTTGATGAAGAAGGTAAACTGTTTTCAACTTTCGTAACTACTTCCTATGCCTATAAATGTGATGGTCAAAATCATTGGAGGGATTTGCAGCCAAAGTAAGCATAAATAGAGTCGAGGCTGAGACAAGACTGCAAGTAGCTGCAACTTGTGAAAAGTATGAACCATTTCTGGTTCATGCAGGGTCTTGTAAATCTTGTAAGACTGTTGAAGGAGTGTTTTACTGTGATATCCCTTGTGAGAAGTTGGAACCGTTTTTGGTTCATGCAGAGTCTTGTAATTCTTAAAAACTTTACAGGAGTGTTTTACTGTGATAGCCCTTGTGGGATCATTGTAGTCATTGCATTCCATGACTATAATAAGACTTTCCATTGTTGTGCCTGAAACTATAATTTCCTTTATTGAAATAAAACTCTGAAACTTGTTGTTTTACGCTGCGCATGAACTTTTGTGAATTTCACACACATCTTCAGTTTTGGCGCATGAGTACAGAGGACTGCATGGTCTAAAGTGGTCCTCCTTTGGACCCCTAATTGTGACTGCACCATTTAGTATCAGAGCAGGTTGTATCTTGTGTGTAAATTGTATTTTTCACATTTGCAAAGTGTGGGTAGAAAGCACTGAAAACATCTTCCAACACAGAGATTGTTGGGTAGAAGGTGTAGAGATTGCAATTGTTGCAGTAGTTGTTTTGAGGAAAGGAAATGGCACATAGAGGAGTTCCTCTTGTAGAAAGAGGAAATAGACCGTTAAGAGTGGCAGTTTCAGCAGTTGTGATGAGAGACATCAAAGCAAGATTGGAAGTCATTGAAACTGTTCAGCAGAGAAGAGCGGACACAAATTTGAGTGATGAGGAGGCAAACCTATACCAGGTTCAATAGAAGTAAACATGGATGAATTTGAAGAACCAGAAGAGAGATTGATAAAAGCCATTCCTAGGATAGGAGGCAAGTCGCGTAAGGGCATTCCACTACTCTGGGAGCTTATGTCTAGAAGATTTAATAGATTGAATTGCATACTTGGTTTCCATGCACAATATTGGAAGCACATGCATCCTTTGGTGGGATCGTGTGCAGACGGAGAGAGTGAAAGGGTAAGGATAGAATCAGAACTTGGAACATAATGGTTGCCAAGTTAAGGAAGAGTTTTTCTTGCGGATTACAATTTGAATCTTTTCAAGAAGGCGCAAAACTTGAGACAAAAGGAGATGAACATCAAGGATTACACGAAAGAGTTCTACAGCTTGATCATTTGCGCTAGTCACATAGAAGATGGTGCTGAAAGAGTCTCAAGGTATACGAATGGATTGCTCATTTCCATTCGGATGAATTTGGCGTGTTAAGCCCGAAAGTAATAGAAAAAATCTATTTGTTTGCACATAAAGGCTGAGGAGAGGTCCAAAAGACAACAAGGTGCTGGGCGAGGAAAGGGCAAGTTTGTGCATGGGAGAGGAGGTTCATCATGCAATAATTGAATAGAGCATGCACATGAGGGGGAAGCAAGTTCTTCTCGAGGTCATAATCACATGCAAAGAGGAAGTGGAACTTCCACAGGGAGGGAACAATAGACGAGGACAAGATAGAAGACTCATCAATACACATTTCAAATGTGGAAAAGTGGGCCATAGAGTGCTTGAATGCCCCCATGCACAATAGAATAACGACACAAGAAGAATTGAGGCTAGCAACCATGTTGCACAAGACGACAAGGAGAGCGTTGCATCATTTAATTGTGCAAAGGAACCATAGACTAGAGAGGCTTTCATGATGAAGAGGGTACTATTAAAGCTAGCAAACGAAGAAAATGCACATGCGTAGAAGAAGAATTTAAGAACCTTTTTTAAATCTGGAGGTAAGTGTCGCAAGGTGATCATTGATAGTGGCAACAATGAAAACCTTATTTTGAAATGGATTAGAAACTTAGTCTAAAGAAGATCATGCAACCAAATCCATACAAGGTGACCTAGTTAATGATGAATGAACAATCTCTAGCCACTTTTAGATTGGCACATACAAAGATGAAGTTATGTGCGACAACATGGCAGTGGATGTATGCCACATGTTGTTGGGCAAGGCTTGGCAATTTGACAAAGAGGCTCTACATGATGGACAAGCAAATACATACACCTTGATAAAGGATGGTAAGCAATAGACCTTTAATCCTTTGGAGGATAAAAGCGAGGAAGTGGACAAGAGTCCAAAGGTGTTAGTTATAGGAAAGCAATTCTTGCGTCAAATGAAGAGGAAGGAATGTTATGTGTCCATTCCTAGGAAGGCACAAGTCAAGTGCATAGGAAAAGTAGCACTTCCATGTAAAGTGATGTTGAGTGAGTTTGAAAAGTAGCACTTCCAATTATTTGCTAGATGGGTTGTCCCCATGTGTAGTACAAGGCACCAAATGGACTTGATACCAGGTTTGAGTTTGGCAAACAAAGTTGAGTAGAGAATGATGCCACAAGAGAATGAAGAGGTGAATAGGCAAGCCCAAGAACTCTTTGAGAAGGGGTTGATTCGTGAAAGTTTGAGCTTGTGTGCAGTACCTATAGTGCTAGCACTGAAGAAAGGAGGAGAATGAAGGATGTGCACCGATTGCGAAGCCATCAATAAAATAACCATCAAGTTCAGATTTCCATTGCTGCACATGGATGATTTGATGGATTACTTGAGTGGAGTGCGATACTTCACCAAGATTGATCTAAAGAGTGGCTATCATCAGATTGAAATTAATGAAGAAAATGAATGGAAGATTGCATTCAAAATGCAAGATGGATTGTATGAATGGTTTATCATGCTATTTGGATCAACATGTGCACCGAGCATGTTCACGAGACTCATGAATGAAGTGTTGAAGCCTTTTCTTGGTAAGTTTGTCATTTTTTATTTGGATGACATTTTGGTTTCCAGCAAAACAAAGGAAGAACACTTGGCATACCTGAGACAAGTGTTGCAGTGATTGCATGAGGAGAAGTTGCTGAATAATTTGAAGAAGTTAGTCAACAATTGGCGAAATTGCTAGTATTGAGAAACCACGGGAGCATTTGAGTATGGACTGTGTTTTGGGTTTGCCTAGAATGCTAAAGGGCTATGATTCTATCTTTGTTGTATTAAAAATGGCTCATTTTATTGCTTACAATTATATAATGATGTTATCCATGTAGCTAATTTATTTTAAAGGAAAGTTGTGAGGTTGCCTGGATTGCCACGTAACATTGTATTTGATAGAGATACACAATTTGTGGGATGCTTCTAGAGAATATTTTGGAAGATGTTGAACCAAGTTGCAGTTCAATTCAGCATATCATCCTCAGACGGATGGTCAGATGGAAGTGCTGAATAGGAGTGGGTAATTTGTTGAGATGCCTAGCGGGAGAAACCGAGACTATGGGATTCAGTCTTGGCGTAGGTTGACTCTGCCTACAATAACTCAGTAAACAGAAGTACTAGAAGAACCACATTCTAGATTTTTTTGGATGGAGTCCAAGAGGTGTTGTGGAGTTGCGCGACATCAAGGAAGTAAAAGGGAGAAGCTCATAAGCGGAAGATATGGTAGAATACGTGCATAACTTGTATTGACAAGTGCACACCTAATTAGAAAAGGGCAATGTGCAATCCAAGAAACACATAGACGAGAAGAGGAGGAAAGTAGAGTACCAAGTGAGAGATATGGTTTTGGCACACTTGCGAAAGGAAAGGTTCCCTAGAGGAACATATGACAAATTGAAATGGAAGAAAATCAGACCATGTAAGGTGTTGAGAAAATTGCAACCAATGTATATGAGATAGAGTTGCTGTTGGGATAGATATGTCACCGATCTTCAATGTTGCAGATTTGTATCCTTACACTGAGGGATAAACAAGCACAAAGAATGACATCGAATTCTGGAGAGTTTGGATTGGAGACAATTGCTCGAGAGAGTTGGGGAGGAGATTGAATATGTGATTAATACCTAAGTCAAGAAAACACACTGAAATGAGTACAAAGAGTATTTGGTCAAGTGGAAGGGTCGAGAAGTTGAAGATGCAATGTGGTTGAGCGTATCTGAAAGTGTTAAGCATAGAATATCTATCAAAGACTTCATGGAATGCACATGAGTAGGAGCTCATGGTTCGTGTCTTTACCCAAGTTGTATGATGTAGGAGCATCCGAGCTTGCAAGCAATCTTGCTTCACCCAAAAACAAGTAGATTAACAATAAGCAATATACATTGCAATCAACTAGTTTGCTGTTGGTGAATTCAGCACATCTTAAATGACGTTTTCAGAACCTTTGAAGGAGTTGAAGATGCAACATGGTTGAGCATATTCAAAAGTGTGAAGCATGAAAATTTGTTGAAGACCTCGTGGTTTGTTTCTCTTAATTGGGTTGTATGATGTAGGAGCATCCGAGCCCACAAACAATCTTGCATCAACCAAAAACAAGTAGAGTAGCAATAAGTAATATGCACAACCATGCACTAGTTTGTTGTTAAATTCAACACATCTTAAATGGCATTTTCTGAGTCTTCAGAGTGTTTCTAGACTTAAGAAGTCTCGATACGTAACTAAAGCTACGTGAACTCCTAGATTGTGAGTCGAGTTTTGCAATTATATATTATAGTCCAAAATTGGAGCATACCTAGAAAAGATAGCCCCGACAAGCCCGTGAGTTTTTGCATAACCTTCGACATGCACATAGTCTCTGGTAGAAGAATAAGAATGCCGACCTTGGCACATTCTTGCACCTAAGTTTGAGGAGTTTGGTGCAAATGTCTTTTTTGCAACTATCGGTGTTATGCACACCCCGTGTAGAAGATGTTGAACCATGTGTGACACAAAGTCTTTCACATTAGGTTTGAACTTGTGCAATCCTATGCAACACGAGTTAGTAGGTGAAAGCACTTGCGCACAACTTGTTGCTTGCGCACCTTTGGGAAATGGAAGGTGAAACAACAAACATGTGTCAACACAAATCAGTTTTAACCTTTGGATGTGGTGTATCAATGCACAAAGAACTTGAAACAGCCCCGACAATTGAATAAGCACACTTGAAAGGAGTTGGAGAGTCATGGGCGCATTATTGGTTGAGGAGGAAGGTGAACTATTTTCAACATTTGTAACAGTTTCCTATGCCTATAAATATGATGGTTAAAGTCATTGGAGGGTTGGCAGCCAAAGTAAGCATACATAAAGCCGAGTTTGAGAAGAGACTCGAATAGCTACAACTTGTGAGAAGTTAGAACCATTTCTGGTTCATGCAGAGTCTTGTAAATCTTGTAAGAGTGTTTTACTATAACATCCTTGTGGGGAGCATTGTAATCCTTGCATTCCAAGACTATAATAAGCGGTGTTATGCGGGAATGCCTCCCTAAATTTTGGTGACGTCCCAAATGTTTTAGGTACTCGGAGGGGACGTCCCTATTTTAAAATAAGTTTTCGATGTTTTAACTTGAAAAAAGCTCTTATTTTCACCAAAAATATTGAATTCTAATCTCGAAAGTACCTAAAATAGATTAAATACAGTTTGAATCCCTAAATTTCATTGAATAAAGTTAAAATGTTTAAATATTAATTTTTATAAATTATTTTAATAGCCGTCCCCAAAATTTGGGATTTTTTTTTGCTATACCAAAAATCCCGTCCCCCATCTCCTTGACTCGTAGACTTAGGTAACTATGGTAATAAGACTTTCCATTGTTGTGCTCGAAACTATAATTTTCTCGATTGAAATAAAACTCAAAACTTGATTTTAACGTTGTGTACAAATTATTGTGAATTGTGCACCCATATCGGGTTGTGGCACATGAGTCTTGAGGATTGTGTGGTCTAAGGTAGTCCTTTATTGGACCCACTAACCATTCCCGCATCAATATGACAAGCCATAAAGTATCAAAATTTGAGAATATTTGCGAGCACCAATTGATCCGGTCCATATAGAATTCCAATCTTTGTCTCTTTACAAAAAAGAACCAACCACAATATATTTTTCCATGCTAGCTAGCAAAATGGCACTCAATAAATGCGTTTAATTGATGCCACATTTCTACAAACTAGACAGTTCTCAACATTCACTTATTAGGAATATTAATCTAATCATAAGTCCACATTATTTGGCCACCTATTTATTATTATTGGGTGGTTGGATAGAAGGTGGTTGCTCTCGTTACGAGAGTTATACATTGATAGTGTACTATGAATTTGTGATGAGTTAATAAATAACTTGCAGATTGCCGTGGATACTTGTTTATTATTACTTTGTCTAATTTATGTGTGTGCTGAATAGTGGTATCAAAGCCATGTTAAAGACATGAGGGGCCCATGAGGAGAAGATGGCTGTTGCGGTAGTTGGGACCTGCGCAAGAATAAGAAAGGAGACAAAAAGAACATATTTCAATGACTGAGAAATTATGATAATAGAGAGTAGCACACATCTACATCAAATTTTTGCTTGTTGAGAGTGGGCCTGTGAGATGCTTGTGAAGGAGATTTGAGAGGGGGATATTATTGTTTTCTCGAGAAGATGTGTTGAGGTTTGCAAAGAGCTTTTGGAGAGAAAGTATGATGAATACATATTTATTGTGTTTGTCCATAGTTTGTAAGGTTTTCCCAAAAACAAGCTTTTGCGATAACGGTAACCAATGAAAGCAATATTTGTTTTGTTTTAAACTTGGGGAACCCATAATAAATCACATTTCCACTTCCAGGTTTGGGAGGTGTCACAAGCTTCCCAAATCTCATTAAATTTAGAGTGCCGATCACTCTTCCCAGTCAAAAGAAGATAGAAGCTTTCTCTTTTAGTCTCAAGGAATGAGGAGGAAAGAGGTACCTCCAGCACCATTTTATTTCCGCCTAAATGCCATCATTCCATTCCATTGGGAATCTGTCACGTGCAAGATAGAGGGCTTTAGAAAGCTAAGTATATGTTATCTTTATTTGTAACTTTGATTCTTCTTTTGAGAACTTCCCAAAATACCTACTTACCTAAGAAATACAAATCACCAAATAGTCAAATGTCTTTGTTTGCCCATGCTAAAGCAAAGCATGTGCTATTACATGCCACTTCTTTGTTCTTGTATGTTAAAATCCATTAGAAGGACCTCATGGCTTGACATTTTTACCCATCTAGGACAAGAGTGGAAGATAAACAAAGTTCTTAACCCATTCCCAATCCTCCAAATGGACTTTAAAACAGAGGAACCCTCTATTCTAATCTAGAGAAAGTATCAAGCATCAAAGCCACAATACTCAAAATCTTTCTAGACTAGCTTCCCATTAGGATATACCGGTGTTACACGGGGACGTGCACCTCCCCTTTTCCACTCATCCTAGATGTCCGGGACGTCCCTGAGACTTGGGGGCGAGGACGGGATGTTTCCCCTATGTCCCGGAATTAAAAAAAGAGACGCCCCTAAGGTCGGGATGCACTCGGGGCGTCCCGGTGCTTGAGTTTGGGGACGGCATAAGGGACGTCGTGACATCCCCGGGACGTATGAGGGTCGTCTTCCCTCGTCTAAATATTAAAAAAAAAACAAAAAAAACATAAAGCTAAAGCTAAAGTTTTATTCTTTTATTTATTATAATATGTCACTGCTTTAGACATCCCCTATGTTGTCCCTCTTCTAAATATTAAAAAAACAAAAAAACTTAAAGCTAAAGCTAAAGTTTTATTCTTTTATTTATTCTAATATGTCATTGCTTTACCCTAACCCTCAAAGCCTCTAAAAAACTTATTAAAAGCACATCTCACACTCATTAGGAATCATAGTTGGAATACTCGCACTTGGCAAATACTCGGCAGACCCCAAAAAGAAACTCGGCAATATCCGGCCAATACTCGAATACTCGGCAACTTAAAAAATACTCAAATTTCTTTAAAAAACATAAATTTTAAGCAACACATAGCTACAAAATGTATCAAATGAGCCCATAAGATGTTGGAGAAGTGTTTTCTATTAGATTTGAATAAAAATACAATACAAATTCGCATCATCATGCGAATACAACAACCGGCTGATAAGTAATATGAATTTATGATGATTGACATTGAAAAATATCATCATGGAAGCATTTATTCGGCCTCTTTTCTAGAGCCTAGCCGCTTGGTGAGCTTTAAATATGACTTCGCTTGACTCTAGTCCAGTTATTTCAACTGCGACGGAGAGCGGCGATTCTACGAAAAATGGCTCCGGGAAACACCCTCGCAAGTTCGTGCTGAAAGTATTCCACGAGGTAATGATACTTCCCCTGATATTGTTTTACCGCTTTCAGAATTTGATTCCGCCTGTAAATGGCTAGAACAATTCTGCTTAATAGGGTATTTTGTTGGAAGGACTCCCTCTGAAAGTATGCTTAAATCATGGGTCCAAACTGCTTGGATGATGCATGGTATTAAATTGGATTCTATCCAGAACCTAACCCGTGGTTTTTTTGCCTTCGTTTTGCTAATCCTAGTCATGCTTCCCTTATCTTGCATAAGCAAAAAACCTGGTATGTAAGAAGCTCCCTGCTGGTTTTGTCTCCCTGGACCAGGGACTTTGTAGTCTCTGACCAGACGGCTCTTAAGGTCCCCGTTTGGGTTGAGTTCCCAGGGTTCCTATGCCTTGCTGGCATTTTTAGAGCATATTGCTGCCACCCTCGGCCGTGTTATCTACACAGAGCCTAACAGGTTTTTTGCAGCTCATCCATAAAAGAGGGTTTGCATAGAACTGGATCTTTCGAAGGACCTGAAAGAGTCCATTGCCATCCAGGTTGGTGATGTGTATTTCGCTCAGAAGGTGGTATACATCAATCTTCCGAATACTTGCTTCCGTTGTCAATCTTCTGAGCATAAAATTCGGGATTGTCCCTTGTTGGCCGCTCGCCGAGCCGCTTCAAAGCCTCTGGGCGATCCTCGCCCTCAACTTGAAGAGGAGGGTCGGGCACACAGTGGGTGGCCGAAAAGCCAACAAGAACAAAGCCACTCCTGTCGGGCCTTTGCAACATGGTTCAACTATTCAAGCCGGAAAGGCAATTCCAAATGCCTCCAGCTCAGCTGCAAAGCAACCTTCGGATACCAAGTTGCCTCTGGTTCATATGAAGGTAATGGCTAGCAGTATGGTTGGTTCTTCAAGCAAATTGGCTCCTTTGGCCTCAAACACTCAACTTGCTCTTTTGTAGAATGAGGGTGGTCTTCAACTATTACTTGTTTCTAACAAAGTGGTTTCTCCACGAAAGCAGGCGGTTCGGCGTTCTCGCAGCCCTCCTCGCGAGCGCGAGGAGGGGGAGTATAGCCCTAACAACCGGCGGGCTACTCAACTATCTGATTTCTTTATAGTTAACCAACAACGGTTTTTGCAGAATAGATTTTGGGGCCTTGATGGTTTGAGTGAGCTAGACTCAGAAATGCATCTGGACAATGTTTCCTCATGAATTGCTACTCATGGAATGTTCGGGTCTCACAGACTCCACTCGCAAATACATAGTGCGAGATTTTAGGAAAAGCTTCTGGATATGGATATTTTGTGTTTATAGGAAATCAAAGTTACAGGTTTTTTGCTTGATTATGTCGCCAAGACTATTTGGCCTGACAATTTAGCTATCCCTAGCCATGCAGCTGGAGAGGTGGAATGATCACATTTATTTCTCCGAAGTGGCGGCCGCATTACGTCAATCATGGATGTGACCCTGACAACCATATTCTTTGGGTGTTATTCAATATTGAAAATCTCTCCTTTGGGATTATTAATGTTTATGCACCTAATGACGCGTCAGAAAGGACGTCACTTTGGCGGTGGGTGGCTGATGACCTTCCAAATGCACATTGGTTAATCAATGGGGATTTTAATATGGTTGAGCATCCCAAAGACAAAATGGGCCTTTACCCATGAGATGGCCAGCTGGCGAAAGGGAAGCTTGGTTTTACATGTGCGTAATAAATTTGGGTTTTATGACCCTAATTATTCGCGTCACACCATGCGTTGCCATGGTACACTTGGTCTAATCTTAGAAATGACCAAGATCGGGTTTTTAAAAGGCTAGATCGTGCCATGATCTCTTTACACCTTTCTTTAAATTTGCCAGTTGTTATTCTCTTTCGGTGGAAGCTTTGCGGCCGTTGTTCTTTCCGACCACATTCTGATTCGGTTCCGTATTGAATGGACTTTTCAACTGCCAAAAATTAAAAAGACGCAGTTTTATTTAAATACTTGCTTTCTGCATCATGACCCAACTTTGGCACACATCCGCCAAATTTGGAACCTTGCACCTCGCCCTCTTGGTAAGGTGGGTTGGATAAGTTGGTGGAAAGACATTATAATTCGGCTCACTAAATTCCTCCGGATGTATGGTGTTCAGCTCGCTAAATTCCGGCGGTGGGCCTATTCCACCACCTCCACCGAGCTGAGCCGCTCGACGGTGGCGCTCGAACAAGCTCCTTTCAATGTGGCTCTGCAACTCCAAGTTGCAAAATTGTGGCAAAAAATCTGCATTGTTGATGACTACATAGCTCGGGGTGCTCAGATTAAGGCTCAGCTACACTGGCTTAAAATTGGAGACCATAACACCAAAGAGTTTACCAGCGGCTCAGGCCAAGCACATGAACCAACAAATTTCTGCCATTGTTGATGTTGGTGTTCGGATTTCAGACACTCCTCAGATGGTCCAAGCCTTTGTTAGGCACTATGTTCAGGTTTTCAAAGCGTAGGACGAGTCTCTTAAGCGAAAAGCCACGCTCATTGAATGCCTCTTGGTAGTTCCTTGCAAGCTTTCACTGCTCACAGAGTTATCTGTGACAGATTGCTTACTCTAGAGGACTTATATGAAGTTGTTTCCCTTATGGCCAATGATAAAGCTCCTGGAATGGATGGCTTCCCTTGCGAGTTTTACAAAGCCCTTTGGGACATGGTTGGTCGGGATCTGCTGCAAGTCTACCTCGAGGCTCTCCACTCAGGGTCCCTCGGTGCCCTTATTAATCGGGGTCACATAAAGTTCATCCCTAAAGCAGGAGACCGGAGCTCATCTGCAATTGGCGGCCGATTACCTTGCTCAATGTTTCATACAAGATCATAGCTAAGGCTTTAGCTCTTGACTTGGCCCATTTTTCCATTATCGTCAGTCCTGAGCAGACTGTTTCATACAAAGCAGGTACATTCTTGGATAATATTTTGGTTGTCTGGGAAGGTATGGAGTGGGCAAGAACCTCTAAACAACCAGCCATTTTTGTCAAAATTGACTTTGAAAAAGCCTATGACAGGATTGAATGGCATTTCATTCTTGCGATGCTTGAAGCGCTTTGGGCTTGGTTCGGTTTTCATCGCCTCTTGTCAAAATGCTTTTTGCAGATGCCACGACCTCTTTATCTATTAATGGTCATACTTCCGAGCAGTTTGGGCTTTTTCGTTCTATCAGACAAGGTTGTCCTTTAGCGCCTGCTCTTTATGTGCTAGCCAGCTTGAAGGTTTTGGGTTCCTCCTTGCCCATGCTCGTGATCAAGGGCTTGTGAGGGGTATTCAACTCCCTTCTACGACTCCCCTTTAGCTTGTCAATGGGCATTTTGTAGATGACTCCTTCCTCACGCTCCTGGAGGAGGAAGCGAATATCAACAATGCCATGCAATGTTTGGACACGTATTGTTTAGCTTCAGGTTCTAGTATCCAATGGAGAAAGACCCAGTGCTTCAGCAATCTTTTCTCCCTAAACCTGGTTGGCTGAATCGTTTTGACTGGAAGTATATCCAACATGGAGAAATTTTTAAATTTCTGGGCATTCCCTTTGCTTTCGATGCTTCTCCCAGTCAACTTTGGCAATATGTTATTGACAGGGTTTCCCGCAAGTTGGAGTACTGGATTACTAAACCCCTTTCGCTTGCAGGAAAATTTCAGATTTGCTCCAAGATATTGGCAGCCACACATGTTTATTATTCTTCGTGTTGGGTGCCGGCTAAAGCCTCTTACAAGAAATTGGAGAAACTCCTCAGAGATTTCCTTTGGGCTAGCTCGGAGCTTGGCAAAGGCTTTCACAGAGTTGCCTGGGAGTATTGTTGTCTCCCTAGGGATTCTGGAGGTCTTGGTCTGACTGACATTGGCCAGGGGTCTGCTCTTGCAGCCAAGTGGATCATTTGGGCTTGCTGCAGCTGCAAGCTTGGAAAGTGTTGATTCGCAATTGTATTTGTCAAGGCTCCCCACGGGGCGTAAAACTTGGCAAGGGCTGGATTTTCATAGTCTGCTCATTATCAAAGCCCCGGTTAAGGTTGTGGGCACCTTTGTTGTCAAAAGCATATGGAAAGCTTGGGAGTTACTCAAACCCTTTTTAATCTGGGAAGGGGATGGATTCAGAAATGGGCTATCCATTAATGACCACAACATTTGGTGGTCTCCTCTCATCAATTTTCATGATGTGCCACTTGCCCAAGTGCCCTGGGTTCATGCTCTTAAGTTGTATCGATCGAAGGCTTGCGCACTCTTAAAGACATCTTTTACAGGCAGACTAGATTACTTCTCACTTGGCCTCAAGCTAAAGCCAAGTTTCGGCTTGCTTCTGGCTGACAATAGAGAGTCTTATCAAGAAGTTCTTGATTCCATTCCTGCCGAGATGCTTCACAAAGTTGGTGTCGTCTCTCTCAGGCCTTGGTGGAAGGATTGGAAATGGTTTCCAGATACCCCTTTTTAAATTACTCCCAAGAAAAGGTTATGCTTTGCTCACCCCTAGGCTGCCGATGGTGGCCTTGCTTAACTCCAAATGGTCCATCAATTCTGGATGGTCATCCTGGGAAGCTAGATTTCATACCGTTTGGAAAGCCATCATTCAACCCAAGTTAGCATGTTTTTGCTTGGTGTCTGCTTTATCAAGGCCTCCCTCTTGGGCACGATTAGCTCATTACGGGATTGCTCCTCGGCTATGCCCTTTTTGTGGGCACATTGAGACGCTCATACATTTGTTCTGGTACTTGCCCAAAAGCTCAAGCTATTTGGGCTTGGATCCACGATTTCTTTCATATTTAGACCAGCTCAATTTCATTGGCAACATGTTTTGTTTGGGGATTCTATTTCCATTCCCCATGCTTTTGTGCAAAGTGTGGCATACTTTCAGAGTGGAGATCCTTTTTTATATGGAAAGAATGCAATTATGTTGTTTTTGCTAATTCCACAGTTTCTTGTATTCTTTCGCATTATGATAAGGCCATGCTTATCTCGAATGTGTTCTTACAGATCTAGGACTAGGCCCGCAAGGTGGAGCTAGAGGTGCGGCACCTTCAGACCCTTCTGGATCATTGGGCCAACGCTCCTTGCACTGTGGCGTGGGAACCCCTACCTCCCCTTCAGGAGTGTTCATTCAAGAGGGCGTCGTGGCCGTGGCCGGTCGGTTGACCAAGCTCATCGTCATCACTCTCCCAGGCGGTAGCCGAGCATCGGCGTAGCCCTATCAATCGCGGTGGTTGGGGGTCCCCTCACCAGTTTCATGCAAACCACCGGTGGTGGGGTTCCCACCACCACTCCCCACCTCCTGTGCAGAGGGATGGGTGGGATTCTAGCAAAAGTTCCCAGGTTGGCTCTTGCTATTTCTCCTAACCAAAGCATGAAGACAAAGATGAAGAAGTTGCTTCAGTTGGCCGCCCCTTCCGGATGGCAACGATCTTCTTGGTAGTAACTTGGAGGATAAGGGGCCTCCACCACCCCCTGCCACTATGTTTGCTACGACGGCCTAGTTTTTTTCCTTTCGTTTTCTGGCATTGTTGTTAAGTTTGTTGTTGCCCCTTGGGCTTGATACTTTAGTCTCCTAGCCATCACGACTAGTTTGTTCGTGGGGTGTGCCCTTTACCACCCATATTTTTTGTGGATAGGTGTAATATTTTATAAAGTGCGTCTCCACGCTCCTCCTGAAAGGCTGTGACTCTGCGGCTTGATCCTGGAACTAGATGGTGGTCTTTGGTGGCTCCTGCATCGCATGTTGGAGATCACCTCAAAGATGTCATCCAATCCAATATCTCCTTGGAGTCCTGCTTAGTGCTTCTCCTCTATAGTCTCCCTCTCAAAAACAATCTCAATCTGTCTGCGTCAACGCAAGGTTTTCCTCTTCGTGCCCAATCCACTTCATTTGTATGGATCTATCTCATCCAAATCAATGAGCTCCTCGATGCGGCCTCAACTTTTTTGTGCGAAGCCGAAGATTGTATTGCACAAAAACCAAGTCGTTGAGCCTTTTTTGAGTCAACTTGTTGCGCTTCTTCGTGTGAATGGCCTCAAACAAACTCCAGTTGCGTTCACATCCAGAAGCGCTACAAGGTTGAGATAGAATTATGAGGGCTAACTTTTGAAGATGCGGAGTATTCCCTCCCGATCCTCCCACCAAGAACCTACAAACAACAAATAATCAAATTTATAATTAATTAATAAAATCAAATCTGTAACTAATAAGTAACTTGGTAAACATTCTAATTTTTATTACCTGGTGACTACATGGATCTCCCTCGAATAGCTAGCACCGAAGAAAAGAGTCTCCCCCTAGCATGTTTGTAACTCTGCAACTCTAAAATGACGAGGTCCCTCGTCTCAACATCTGGTATCATCCTCTCAATACATGTTGAAAGGCCCTCCATAACCTCTCCGTTCACATCTGTGAAGCTGTCGGAGTAGAAATACTTGGGGTTGAGGTAGTACCCCGCTGCATGAATAGGTTGGTGGAGTTGATTGTTCCACCTCCGATCAATAATCTCCCAAAAGGGACCATATCTGACGATATCCCCTTGTAATAGTTTTAGATAGACTCTTTGGCCCTATCCATGGCCTCATATATAAACCCCATGGGGTTTTGCTCCCCATCAACCAAACGCAAAACCCTCACCAATGGCTCTGACACCTACACACAAATTAAAATGTAAGATTGCAAACTTACAATACATATTACAAATAAAGTAAAAAAGTGAAAAGTAAAACAATATATTTATAATTTAACAAATTAAAATAAAGGAATGAAATATAAATCGAAGTTTGAAATTACCTTGATGATCTCTATAGCTCTCTTTGCAAAGATATCATCAAAAACTATCTTTGCAATCCTCTCTCCGTCAGCTTTCTTTGAATATTGTGAGTCTAACCATGTTTGACTCACAAACATTTGTTTCAAAGGTGTCAACAAACTAGAAATACTTTACAACGCCAAGAAGTTAGTTGCAAACCTTGTGACACCGGATCGAACAAGCTCTTTCCCCTTTGTGTGTTCTCTCATCAAGCTCAGAACCCAAGGGTGATTATATATGTACTTCATTATGGATCTTGCATCTTCTACAACCGGCCTCATCCAATCAATTTTGCCTATGTCTTCCAAAAGAAGGTCAAGGAATGAACCGCACTGTAGGAGTCCAAAAGAGTGATGGATGTCTCTCCTGCAGTAGTCTCCCAGCCGCCACATATGCTTTGTTGCATTGTCTATGACAACTTGCACAACATTTTGTACACCAACCTCTAATACAACCGTCTCTAACATAACACTCAAATTCTCTGCATTTTTTATTATGTTAGAGGCATCAATAGACTTTAAAAACACCATCTCACCGTTTGAAGCTGCTAAAAAATTAACGAGGGTGCGGTTCCTTCCATCCGTCCACCCATCTGAAAGAATGGTGCATCCGAATTTTTGCCATTGTTTCTTGTGCTTTTCTAGCATGGTAGTGGCATCTGCAATTGCACCCTCAAGCAATTTCCCACTCAAATCTTTTGGAGAGGGTGCCTTGTACCCTTTCCCTGCAACTGTCAACGTTGTCACCAAGTACTCCCAGTATGGGCTCTTTGCCTCATCGAATGGCAGGTTGTTGTAGTACTAGAAATTTGCACAAGCTTTATTCGCTTCCTCGTGCATATCTTTGTTCCAGGTTGTACCTTCTAATGAAGGTTATGCTCAAGGTGTGTTCCTTGCCACAAAAAAGTTCGGTATGCCTTTGCTCGAACTCGATGAAGATGCGCCTATTCCGGCTCTTCCGCTTCAGTATGCACACCACACAGTAGAGCCCACAATTGTTGCCGCATCATCCTCTAAATCCTCTGCCATTGCAGCCCCAGGTCTAATAGCTTGTGCTATGGCTGCCTTCAGCCTTGCCTTCTCTAGTTTCTTCTCCTCTAACTCTGCCAGCTCTGCTCTCATCTCTTGCTTTGCCTCTTCCGACACGTTGGGGCAAACCGTAACATCTCGGCAAACAATACATGAAAGGTGATATTTCAAACGATTGATGCCTCCATTCACTTTTCTGCTACAGAAATTGCAAAAACTTCGTTGTCACTAGCTCCACGTACACCATACTTCCATGCTTTGGAATGGGCATTCGGAGGAACGGTCCCTGCTAGTGATGTTGACCCAGATGCCGAACCTGATGCCATTGTTAAGCTCTAATCTGCAACACAATGCACATTTAAAAAATTAGAAAACGTAAGCTTAATTTAATTTAATTTTTTTTAAAAACGTGCTTGAATAACAAATTTGCGTAAATAAAAAAATACATTACAAGCATTCGATTTTACATTACATGTATTTAGAATTACAAAACGAATCGATTACAATACACATACATAAAATTTAACTAGTTTACAATGAATTTGCGTAAAAAAAAAAAAAAAAATACATACATACCTCTGGCTACAAATGAGTAGAAAAAAATTACAAACATTCAATTTTACATTACATGTATTTAGAATCACAATATGAATCTATAAAACCTAAATAATATACACAAAATTTGAAAAAACTTCAAAGAATTTAAAAAAAAAAAGCCTACCTCCAAATGCAATTCTCCAAATTCTCTCTTCGAATTCGCTCCAAAATCCACTCAACACAAGCAATGCAAGCTCAAATGGTTGTGTGAGTGAAAATGAGGGAGTGGAGGGCCTTAAAAAGAGCCAAAACCGTGTAAAAACAGCGTTTTTTGAGTGTGAAACTGTGTATACGTGTAAAAGCAGTGTGGGCGAGTATTTAGCACGAACTCGCCGAGTTTTGGCGAGTACTCGCTGAGTTAACTCGGCTTAACTCGGCGAGTTCATTTTGGCGAGTTTTTTGGCGCTTTATTCGTTTTTGCATAAATGTTTGGCGATTACTCAAGGACTTGGTGATTACTCGGCGAGTATTCCAACTATGATAGGAATAATGATTCTAAGTCTCTTCGTACCATCTTGAGAAACCTTGATAGCCTGCAGTTGGCTCTTTCCTTCTTGAAAAATAAGTCTCTATTCTAAATGGATCAGCAAAGTAACTCTTAAATGTCTGTATGCTTCTGGAATCACTGCTTAAAAAAGATTTTTAGTTTCAGATGTTATTTGAATTGCTTTCTTGTTGCAATGAAGTAATAACATTACTTTTCTTGTGGTTTACCTTTTTCCTCGCCCGTCTTTCCTTCCACGACCTTTTTTTCCCAGCAAGCTGAAGTATTCTTTTCAATGCCAGGATTTAACTATCAGGATTATTCAAAATTTCCTTTTCAGGTGACATGTGTGGTGGGACTGGCAAATGGAAAGCTTTGAATAGAAAACGTGCAAAAGATGTTTATGAGTTCACAGAGTGCCCAAATTGCTATGGTGAGTCAATCTCTAGAGCTGCTTATTTTTATGTGTAAAAAGGTAGCAGCAACCTATTTTTACCAATGAAAAACAACATATGCAATTTAGAATAGACAAATACACTGTTTTTAGACCAATCAGATTGTGTCAATTAGCATTTACATTGCATCATGCCATTCCCTTTCCTGTGCATGTTATCATGATATAGGCTGAGAAATTTATCAACTTATTAGCTTGTGCAATGTGAATCCCTATAATTCTAGTTCCTTAGCAGTTTTAATGGAATGATACAATCCTTCTGGTACTTGATTGGATGCTATTCCATCAATATGTATGTTATGCCCACTATTCTATCACTATGCTTTACATCTCTTTTTTTCTAAATTTCCTTCCCTTGTATTCTTTGATCCTCCGTGTAAGTAGTATTCTCCCTAATTTGTTATCGCATCAATGTCCTTCTCATTATTTATAATTTCACTATCAAACAACACGAGCAATATTCCAAACTCTTACCAGTTATTTCCATTGATTGTTGATGCTTCCAACTCATCTTCATATTAATTCTAGTATACACATCACAATATCCACACATTAATTGCAGTATTACTAATAGGTTTTTTACTTTTGTTTGCTCCATGTTCTTCAGTTATTTTCTCCTCCTTGGCATGTTCTTCAGTTATTGCACGGTCCTCTTCCCCATCCATCTTCCTCATTTCTTGTTACTGAGGTTTTATTATTAAGGTCTCTTGCAATGAAAATCCGTTTTGTCTCTAACTATTATTTTTATGCAGGTCGTGGCAAACTGGTTTGTCCAGTTTGTCTTGGAACTGGACTACCAAACAATAAGGGTCTACTACGAAGGCCTGATGCTAAGCAACTATTGGATAAGATGTACCATGGCCGCCTTGTGCCTAGTTCCTAAAGTTTGTTGTATGATCCTTTTTATTATTCTCTCCAAGTACATAAGAATGAGATCCTTTGTATTCAGATCGAGATCCAATCTTTTGTGTTTCCTTTGGTGAGAAATCTACATGTAATATAACTCCTAAATAAAGGAGAAAGAATTTCGATATGCTTTCCAAGTGTATTCTAAAGCATTGACATCAGTTAGCCAATGGCTCAATGATGCTAAAGCCCAAATTTATTCCATGTTTTCAAATGATAAAAATATCATGCATCGATGATTTTAGAGTGTACGACTTTGGTCTCAACTTTCATGGCTGTGTTCTTGAGCGTGCAAATTCAAGATAAGTAAGAGTAGCAATTTTATACAAGGCCAATATACAGGTGGCAACTATTTTTTTGAGATTGCATATTATCTTTTCCAGATGTCCATGTTCAGCACTTGGATCATCATTTAGAAAGGATTTAAGAATATTGTGCAAAAGGTGAGCTTTTGCTAGATTTACTTTTTTAGTAATAAGTCATAACCTTTCTACTTGTAATTCTTTCTTATATCTGTGTCGTGAACCAATTGAATGTCATTGCTTCTAAGCTCAAACATCTACAAATTGCTAGGCAGTCATTTAAAAAAAAAAATCATATTTCAATACTTGATTAAAATTATTTCAGTTTGAAGATTGTGTGGTGGAATAACATCATAGAAGTGGGTGTTATAGGTTTTCTGTGTGGGTGGTGTTGTAGTGTGCTTGCCATTTTGAAAAACATAAAGTTTGGTATCGCTTGTACAATTTGCTAGAGATATCTCTGAGAGCATGCATCTTGTTAGTACACAACATCATTAGTTACAAACTTACACTACGAAAACGTTATCAATCTGGCTATGCATATATTTATCCAGAAGTTGTATGAGTCAGAATATTATCTCATTAACACAAAACCTCTTACATTACATCTACCAAAAATACCCTGTTTTTGTTCTCAAATTGCAAAAATTAGGCACTTTGTGAACAATTACATACATCCATAGTAGCCTTGATAGTGTCACCGCCAAATAGCCCCACCATTATATTACCCAATAACACGAGTGCAGAAAATGCAATTATCCGTTCTGATGTTTTTATTTCAGAAAATTCATAAGAACGTGACAATAGATTTTGGTAAAGTTTGAAAGGAATTGTAAGAATGGAGTTCTGGAGGTTAAAGAAGATAAAAGCAGAGGCCGTAAAAAGGAATATTCTGAAGAGTTGTGAAACAAGAAAATCTTTGAAGGTTTCAGTTAATCAATGATGCTTTTCATAGTGACTGAAATCCCATAAACGAACTTGCATAAAAGTGTGGAACCCAATCTCCTAAAAGATCGACAAGACTTAAGACAGTTTCTGGTACAATGTTATGATATTTGAATTAAAAATTAAGGTAACTTAAAATGTTCAACAAGAAATTTGTGGAAAATACTAAAATAATAAATCGTATAATTCAGTTTGTGCTAAGCAACAATTTTAATGCGTAACAAGTCACTTACACCTTCCAAACAAACATGGGCTCTGGTTGACCGCTATTAAAAGTACGAGTCTTCGAAGTATAAAGGATAAGAAAAATGAGACAAAAGTTGCAGACCCCAGGCATCTAGCAGCAGCTATAATTATGCTTACTGAAACAGGACTAAAATTCTTCCTCCTAAAAAGGACACCTCTAATTTTCAGGGCAAAAATATATAATTTGTGAAAATTAATGGAACCATTAAAATAGTGGTGATAAATCCCTCTACGGGATCCTTTAATTATTATTAATACATTGACTTATTCTATGATGACATAGCGGTCGAAATTACTAAAATCCCTACAATGGCTTCCTTAAGCCAATGTGCCATTAAAATACTTTTTTATTTTTGATAGAAACGAAAACACTCATGGTAATAGTATTTCCTTATAATTACAAAATTTTGGTTAAGAATTTTGACAGAAACCAGAACATTTATAATAATAGTTTTCCTTGTAAATTACAGAACTTTGCTTCCAATCCTGCTGAGGGAGTGTACTTTAGCTTGAGGCGTATTTCTGTGTTAGTGCAATTTTAACTAATTCTACTTGGATTATTTTGTTTCCAGAAGCACAAAGTCCGTGATTTCCATAGAAATTAAAATTGGAAAACACTTAAGGTTTCCATATTATGTCAGGAAGAAAAACTCCTCCAAACAAAGATTCACATTGAGATAAAAATTTATATAGATTTTAATATTTAACAAGTTATCCAATTATTAGAACATAAAAATATTGATAGCAGATGCAACCATAGACTACAATTTCAGATATAATTTTGGGTGGGTTGGAAAACACTCAGTATTTCATAATCAACTTTCTCCTATGTCATTTTTGTGTAACATTCATAATTGATTTTATTAATATCGACATAACATTTCATGCCACTTTATTAGAATTTTCTCTATTATAAACATCCCATCTATGGAGCTCCACATGAACCGCCATGCTGTTCCATCAAAATCAGCGAATTATCACAATCCATAGAAATCCCATATAGACCCGCCATCTCCAAAACCTAGCCATGACCTTATCGTCCACGACCCTACTCCTAGACAGAACAAACAAATCCTCATAAATACCCCCATTCAAACCCTGTCTACACGAATAAACCAGGGAAGCCCTATATCCTTCACTAGCACTACCCTCCAATCCAATAACCCAATAAGGGCTCCTTACCCCATAAAAGTCCGTCTCTAACTTCCCCGGAGTACTAGAATTCTGAAACCCTAGCCCATTCATAACAACCTTATTACCTCTGCCAAAATTAGCGCCTCCGCCAAAAATAACGGAACCTGCCTCCAGATTTGTCAGGAGAAACCCCATTTGAGCTAAAGTGGACTCTATTTTGGCGAACTCCAAGGCAATTTGGCTAGCAGAGGTGCTAATTTGGCGGGCTAAAGACGGGTTTTCCGCCGCTAATTTGGCGGAAATGTCGAGAATTTGGCGGCGGATGTAGTCGCGGCTATAAATCTGGTACGTGACGGCCCTGACGCTTCTGACGGTGCCGGAGATCATTTCCGTCAGTTGACGGATATTTTCCCAGCGGAGCCCCTGGTCCATGCCGATGCGACCGTAGGCCTGCTGGATTTGGCTCACGTTAATTGACAGAGATTGCATGCCGAATTCCACGATTCTCACCAGATGAGAAGTACGTCGGATTTGACTCTGCAAATCGGTGGCAATTGACGGATGAGAGGCTGTTAGAAAGGAAAGAGAATTCCATAACATTCGTAGACTTTGACGGAGAAGGGAATACGGGGGTTGTTAGTTGACAGACTCTTTTGGCGGCAGTGCAAATTCTATTAGTTGACGGAGATAATCGCGTTAGGATCGCGGCTTCCTGGTGGGATAGGACGGCGGCGCCGCTATTTATGGCGGCTATTTTGGCGGCGCCGCCAAAATTGGAGAGGAGTGTGTAGTTGGCTTGCTCGCATACTAGGCTAGATTGGAAGGTGAGCTTGTAGCGGGCGGTCGAGGCGACTTGGTACCATGTGCCCATGTATGCGCTTAATCTGAGGTGGGCAATTGTTGGAGGGTTGGGGCATGAGGTTTTGGTGATGCTTCTTTGGCAGAAGTTTGGGGTGGTGGATTGAGGTGGGTGGGGTATGGGGAAGAGAGGTTAGTATTTGATTGGCCTTCATTAGTTGTGATGGTGTTTGAAACGCTCTGGTCTATTTTTCGTGGGGATAATATAGAAGAGATGGTTGATGGGTTAATATTAGAAGTATTTATAGACGGAAGAATTCCTAACAAAATTAACACAAGTTTTATTGGAAGCATTGTTAGGGTTGGACAGGGAAATAGAAGATGATAAAATGAATGAATGAAGATTTTGGAATGGTAGCAATAATTGATCTTACTTGAAATGGTGAATGTATATATAGTGGCAATTGAACAAAGAAAATAATTTTTTTCCACAAAAATACATATTCTAAATAGTAATTTTAATCAAATTTGTTATAGTATAAATAAAAGATTATTTTTCTAAAATATTATAGCCTCTCCTACCAAAATAGTTGGAGTAAAAAAATTTGCATGGATATTGTGTGGAGATCGTATGAATTTTTTTCCATTTTAATTTTTAAATTTTATAATATAAATGTTATTTTAATTTAATTTGTTTGGGTTTAGGTAAAAAAATATTTTCTAAGAATATTATAGCCTCTTCTAACAAAATAAATTTGCATGGAAATTGTGTGAGTATGGTGGTGTTGGTTTGGTAGCTCATGAGATTATCGTCGAGAGTTAAAGTTATATAAAAACATAAATAATATATATTATTTGTTAGTCCAAAATGTATAGGGTGAAAAGAGGACAATTGTGAGGGAGGCATAGTACGTGTGAGATTTAAGTAGATAATTTAAGATAGGTTAATAAGGAGTTGTGTGTACGCTTAAGGTAAATGATTTTGAATTAGTTTCAACATTGTAAATATGTTTTTATTGTAAAATGTGTAGTCATATTAATTTTGAAGTATTTATTTTGAATTTGTGAATGATAATTTGTTTTTAATAATGTGAAGGGATCAATAAATATTATTTAGTGACTCGGAGTTTTGAGGAGCGAGGTTTTAATATAAGGTGAGCATCACCAATCAATCTCATTTGGAGTAACATACATCGAGCCCTCAATATATTTAGTGACGTAGAGTTTTGAGGAGCGAGGTTTTAATATAAGGTGAGTGTCACCAATCAACCTCATTTGGAGCAACATACATCGAGCCCTAAACATATCTTGTGGGTAAATCACGGTATTGAACTTATGATTCGAGCCACTTAAAACTATGGTCGAGATCAAGTGTACCAACCCCAAGGGCTACTTTTTAAATAATGGTGATAGTGGAACATGGGGGTGGGCTTAGGTCCTTAATGTCCACTTAACGCTCCGTATTCATAGCACTTTGTTGTATTATGCTTGGTCCATGTGGAGAAGTGTGATCCCTACCTCAAGGTGTCCCCATAGCCATTATAACTAACATGTGATGTGCAAATGCCCCACTCCACACACAAAGTGTATAAATCATGAATCTTGTGAATGATAATTTTAAAATAAATGTATTATTGAGTCGAGTTTAGTAAAATATTTGTAAATAAAAAAATGGCGTATAAACTCTATTATATTTCTAAGATATTATGATGTTTTAATCATCATCTCCAAACTTAAGAATTACACCCCACCACTATCTCTACTCTCATCTTAATAAAAAGAGTTAATACATATGTAAGCAAGGTGCCCATAAATCAATGAAGGATTTTATGTGAGATTTATCCCTCGAGGGATGTAAATTATCCGATATCAATAAAGAATCCTAGAATATGTGAAGGGGCTTATGCTAACAAAGTGCCATTTACCATGTGGTGAATACGAGTATAATTAAAATTAAGGTTTTTAATGAAAAGAGATCTTATATTATTACGCTGAAGGTGTCCCCCCTATGGGAAAGGGCTTTACGGACATTCACGTCATTATGTTAAATTTGACGGTCGAAATGACAGTTCTGCTATTCTTGGCTTTAAGTGGAGTTAATCTTATAGAAGAAGATAAGATCATATTTTCGATAGGATTTCTCATATTTTTGCATGAATCTCGAAAATAACATGTTACGCAGTTGGTATTCGGTGATCTTATCTAAAACAAGAGTAATTAAATTGTATTTTTAAGGTTGATGAGATGCATCTAAGATTTAAAAACTGCATGGCCATGCACAATGAGATGAGCTTCAGTTATGTAGTTAAATTGTGTTTTTCTTATGAATTATGTATCGACAATAACAATGGCGATTGTATTATAAAAGCACTGGAAGCAAGACAAATTGTATGTGAATTAGGGTTTGTGCAATCATGGCTACACCAAGTATTTTGCAGTTGGTAATTGTAATCGGCTTATATGTTTACTGCAACGGAGCTCGAACCATTCCGACGAGGCTAAGAGTTACAGAGCCGAATTGATACGCAGAGACTCCCCGTTGTCGCCGCTCATGAAAGGCCTCAACCTTACAATCTCCCAACGCATGCGCCGATCCATGCAAAGAAGCAACTCCAGACTACTGCAAATATCTGCTTAAATGTACCCAATTTCATTTTATAGCGATTCTTTTAAAAGAAAATGTGATGGTGGAAGGAGTTTCCATTTTTAAAACCAATAATGGTGGATTTCTTTGGCCCTGTGTTTTTCTACCCAGACTTTATGAAATATAATTTCCCCGAGCTTTACTCTTCTTAATTGTTTGGGATGTTTCAAGCTTTTCTAGAAGTATATTTTGTTGTTATTGCTTTTGTAGAGCTATCTGTTGCCACTATAGCTATCTGTTGGACATATAATTGTTGGATTGCCTTATATATTCCTTTATATTTCCAATTGTAGGGATTTCTTACATCTTTAGATCGAGTAGCGCTTTAAATAGAACTCCGACCGATTCCTAACTCCACCAAGTGACAAAAAACTAAATAAACATTTGGAGAGAGAATTTCTTTATCTTTTTGACTTGAAAACTAGCGCAGGTTTGGTTGAGTCACCCAAGAAGGTGTTCTTTTTTGTAGTGAATTGTCCCGGACCGGAAATTGTGCATTTACAAACTATTTATAATCATAATTGAAGCTCATGTAGGGTGGATTTTAAAGATAACATGGTGTCCAGATCATATTCAAACCTCTTAGATTTGGCTTTGGGAAATATACCTAACTTTGGGCGGAATGCGAGACGACTTCCTTGGGTAATGATTATGCATGGGATAATATCATAAATTGATGATGCTAATGCTAAGAGTGTGACCTCAGACGCCCCCTCGTCAATTTGTATGCAACGAATCAGAAATCCTGAAAGTAAGAGTTGGTGTTTCAGTTGGGATGAGGATTCCTTGTTATTGCAACTCAAGGATGGGCTATCTGAGGATCTTGAGGTTGTCTATGTGGGTTGTTTAAAGGTTGAGGTAGAACCATTGGAACAAGATGATGTTGCGCAGGTTCTCTTAGAAAATTTTAAGTGTGTTCCAACTTTTTGCCTCCTAAGCTTCAAAAAGCAAGTTTTACCACGGGTTTCAAGCGGCCATTATGGCCTCTTTTTCACTATATGCTACCACTCATGATATAAAATCTCCACATGTACAATGTATTCATGTTTAGTTCAAATAAACTACTCCACATAACGCGACCACTCGTGATATAAGATTTGGAAAAAAAAATTCCCACAAAAAGCTACCACTCACGATATAAAATCTACACATGTACGGAAGTCTTCATGTATACATGTAAAGTTCAAACAACCTACTCTACAAAATGCAACCACTCGTGATATAAGATTTGCAAATGTATATGTATGAATTTGTAACAAGTTTTAAATGTAGACAGAACCTTTAAATGAAGTGGTTCATCTATATTTCTACACTTACAAAATCAATCACACCCCTTATCAACATCAACTACAAAAGAAATAACTATCCCTCTAAATCAAACAACATTTCTTGTTCGGCGTTCACATTGCATTGTACACATGCGATTGTTAGTATTAATGCATAAGATACAAGATAGTCTTGAACAAAAAAGTGGGTGATAATAAAAAAACTAGAGCGATGCCTAAGAAACCACTAGAACACAAAATTAAGTAAAGAACAACAAACATTCCCGAAGTGGGAGGATCATGATCGTCCGCCAACCCGAACTTGGGAGGTCCTTACGACATCTGGAATGTCCCACCAAAGTGGCATTATCTTCTTCATTTCTGCCTCCCAGAGTGGGGATGGCGAGAAAGAGGCGAGGAACTTGTTTGAGGCGGTGGTGGCGGTGAGGCGATTCCAACCATCGATGTGCGTATCTTGGGGCAACAGTGAGCCCCATTTGAGTTAACGAGCGGGAGGGGACCCCGAGTCTTGCGGCGAACCGATGGTGAGTGACTCCCCTGTTGTTGAGGGCGGGGCGAGCAATGAGCTCGGGCCGAAAGAACATCGTTGAGAATGGTGCATCGACCACCACGACCATGCGACGAGGAGCGTCGAGATGGCGAGGGTGGCTCCCGCACGACATTGCATGGGGCATCCCCGGTGCCACGAGAGGTTGTAGGTGGTCCACCTCCGGGCAACTTTTAGCTGGACTTGAATCTGCAATAACACGTTGGAGATTACAATAGACTTGTTATACACTAAAAATTGTTGATCAACTTCAGTTTCTTTCTTTCCATATCCAAAATAGAATTTCCCCTATGAAAACATGCCAAATCTGGGTGAACATAGGCAGAAGTTTGGGATTGTCTCCTAAAAGGATATTCTGCCAAGTAAAACAGTGTGGTCTGAGAGGAAAGAAAAATGAGTGTATCCAATTCCAAACAAGTTGCGCTTTTGGACAAAACTAGAAGAGATGCATTAAAGTTTCTAAGTGGCCACAGAATGGGCACTTGGGAGTCGGGACCCCAATTTGAACAAGTCGAGACCCCACTTAGAAGACCTTGGTGCAAAATACACTAGAGAAAATGGGCAATTTTAGGCTCCACATAGATAGACCAAACAGTGTCAAATCGCCTACTCCAGGAAGATGAAGTGGAATGAATCCCCCATCGAGTGTTGAGTTTTTCAACCATGGGCAAATGAGGCAAAAGCCAGTGGTAGCCTTTACTAGCTAAATAATTGCGAAATGGGGTATCAACATACCATTTCCAGTCTGTCCACCAGGGGTGAGAGGAGCGCACAAAAATATTGTGCAACATATATTCGAGGGACCGAATAAACGTATTTTCAAATTTTATATATATATAAAAAATAACGTTCTCTAATTAAACTAGTCCTCTACAAATACAATTTATTTAGAATATTCCTAATTGAAATGTTTTCATGATTCATAAAAGTGTGTGTAACAAATATAGCCTCAACTTAGTTTTTTTAACATGATTTATCCCCAGCAGGCGACTATACAAAAACTTTTCTTCTTCTAACTGCGATATGAACCTAAAATCTATGATTTATAATTATTTTACTAGTAATCATACATGGAGTGTATGATGGAAATGATGAACGAGATGGGGCAAAGATTTAAATTGAGGAGGCAAGAAAGAGGGAGAGGATGAGGGGCGATTAAAATGGGGTTTGAGGAAGGGGAAGGGCATTGTGGTTCACTATATCGTCTATATCTTGAACGCATAATTCACGTGAGTGTGAATTACATTTAAAGGGGACTAACTGAAAAATGGGGAAAATCCAAAATGTTTAGAAGTAAAAATAATTTATGAAAGGAATCCAACCAAATCTACAAGAACAAAACATCAACATTTTCATCATAGTTGTGTTAGTTTTTCAAATGGTTTTTTTGTTGCTTCTTCAACATTTTCATCACAATTTGTTGGAGTTGTTTAATCCCATTTCATAAGGATATGCCATTCTTCACCAACCCTCTGTAATGTCCCCTTTCCTACACCAAAGGCCTAAAGTCAAGCCTTGGTCATACCCGAGGGGTGGGACGCCAGGAGCTATTGGGAAGGGGCCACATGGTACTAATATTCAAGTTTTGCGTTTGGGGGTCACTTTTGGACCATGACGACTTAAAAGGAAAAAATAACTTTAGTTACTTTTATTTTATTGGCCCTTCCATGGAAAGAAATGCGTCTAGGGTTTATTGGGGCTCTTTTGCCTTGGAGAAGTATATAAGGAGCTAGGGGAGAAAGGAAAAGGACTTTTGCATACATTTTATTTTCCTTCATGTGCAATTGTTGTTTACAAATCTATAGCTTGTGGAGTGAAATCCCATAGGAACCCTAGCTTTGGTGGTGAGAGATCCATCCCTAGCTAGCAGGGCATTCTTCGATAGTGAGAGATCTACCCTAGCTTGTCATTTTGGAGCCGCTTTTAAGGTGTGTTACAAAGATATTATTAGAGGTTTTAGAGGAAGGATTTTGAGGGTTTTGGGGGCATTTGGGGAAGATAACCAGAGGGCTTTCAGATCAGATTTACGGCAGCCATTTGGGCAGGGCTTAACATCACTTTGAAGGCATCTTCATCAATTTCCAACCCTTTTCCAAGCTAGGTGACTTACAACCTTTATTTGGAGGGTTTCCAGTTGGCCATTTTTAGATCTGAAGGTTGAAATATCATTTCCTATATTTGTTAATGTTATTTCCAAAGTCTCATAATTTTTGCTCTTGTATTTGGAGAGTTACGAATTTTAGAAGAGTTCCAGTTGTCTAGGGCACGCTGTAATTTTCTGGCAGCATTTTAATTTCTGTAAAATTCCAAAAAAATTTTCTTATGTCCTTTATAATAATAGCAAGCTCTCTTTAAATTTTCAAGTAATTCGGGTGGATATCTTGGGAGATATTAAGTTTCTTTAGTTTGCTGCCCTAATTGTAAAAATCGACAAAAATCAATATTTTATTTGGCTGCAAATTTTCAATATTTTGTGCATTTTTAAGTGGTATCCCACAAGGGATATTTCAGTGGTATCGAGCGAGTTGTTTCTCTAACTTTGTTGGGATTAAAAGATGGGGGACAAAGACAGTGAGGATATAGGTGTAGATCTAATGAAACAATTGTTCACCAACATGGTAAAGCAACATGAGACTACCAATCTCTATTTGAGCCAGCTCACTGAGAGATTAGCATAGGACAAGATTGATACTCATGCGGAAAGAGGAGAAAATAGCAATAGGGGACAACATGGTCAAAGAGGTGAGGGTGGACATTCAGGGCAGCGGTCTCCCCATTCTTCTACCAGGCCTTTGGGGTTTCACGAACCTTCTTTCTTGAAGGATCCGGAAGTTTCACAGGTACGGCAACGGGATATTGTAGATGAGGAGTCTTGTTGGGAAAGGTACCAGACCTTAAGTGATGGCTTTCGTGACAACATGCCATTCTAGGAATATTGCAAAATGAAGATTGGTAGCAGGCCTAGGAGAGATCACCAGGTACAGTACCAAGAGATGCAAAGGAGGTTGGGACAGATTTCTATTCCACACTTCGACGGTTCTAAGAAGTGTATTGCACAGTCTTGGGTCCAAAAGTTGAAGACATACTTCGACTTGAATCCTATGCGTGAGGAAGATGTAATTAAGTTTGCAATCTTACATCTAGAGGGAGACGCTCATGATTGGTGGCATCATGGGTTGATTACACAGGGACACATATACATCACGACTTATGTAGAGTTCACAAAGAGGCTAGTGAGCAGATTTGATAGGAGGGACCCGACAGGTATTTTAGAGAGTTGACTCATTTGAGGCAAACCGGTTCCTTGGACCAATATATCGCAGATTTTCAGAGACTATCGGTCATGGTACTTGATGTTACAGAGATGAGGTTGATTTCCCTATTCACAGTAGGTTTGTCGATGCTCTCGTTGGATTTGTGAAGGCATTTGAGCCTTCTTCTTTGCATGAGGCTATTAGGAGAGCTTGTGACTTGGAGTTATCCACTCCTAAGTCGAGGTTTCCACCTCGAGTGCAGCCTAAGGGTTTCCCTTCTAGATTTGATGGTTCGCAGTGAAGGTACCTCCACCTAGGAAAGATACAACCTAGAGACCATTCGGATCTAGAGAGGACAGAGAGGAATTGAGGTGAAAGAAACTATGTTTCGATTTCCACACACCTTGGGTTCCAGGACATGATTGCAAGGGTAGAGGGAGGGCCCAATTCATAGAGGTCTTTAAGGAGAGTGATGGTGACGAGGAGTTGGACACATAAGGATTAGAGGATGATGATGATGAGGCATTAGATAGTGTGGGTGTTGAGCAGGATAGTGAGACTTTTCCCTAGGAGACTATCGCCACTTTGTCTAGTACCCCGAGGTACAAGGCATTCAAAGTTAGGGGAGTTTTGTAGGGACGAGTAGTGGTACTCATTGATAGTGGGGCAACCCACAACTTTATTGATGCCTCATTGGTTGAGAGGCGAGGGTTACAGATAGAGGAATTTGAGGGCTTCAACGTGGTTGTAGCCAATGGAGATTCTATGAGATGCACACGACAGGTTCCCCAATTGAGCATCACGATGGGTAACTATACAGTTACCAATGATTTCTATATTGTTGGTATTGGAGAGACCAACATAGTGCTTGGAGTATAGTGGCTCCATTCCCTTGGTGAGTTTTGGACTAACTTCCAGACGATGGAGTTGAAGTTTAAGTCCGAAGGGAGGAATGTGATCTTGAGGGGCTTATCTTCAGAGGCACCCCGAGTTGTTATGGCCAAGAGGATCGAGAGGATCTATAGGCACAACGGGGTGGATTGGGTAGTACATTGTTTGGTTTTGACCAAGAAATCAGAGGATGGACAACATGAGTATCATGTGGATATACAGGGCTTATTGGACAGACATAGTGCAGTTTTGGTGACATACCTCCAGGCATACCTCCAGATAGGGGATTTGAGCATGTGATTGAGCTTGAGGATGCTTTGACCGGTGGTTACTTCTCCTTACCGTCACCCCAAATGGTTTAAGGATGAGATCGAGAAGACTATACAGAGCTCATTGATATGGGGCATATTAGACCAAGTTCCATCCCTTTTACTTCTTTAGTGGTATTGGTGAAGAAGAAGGATGGGACCCTACGGATGTGTATGGACTACGTGCCTTGAATAAGAAGACAATAAAGAACAAGTATCCCGTACCACATTGATGAGTTGTTAGATGAGCTACATGGTGCAATCTATTTTTTGAAAATAGATTTGCATTTGGATATCATCATATCAAATTCAGGGAGCAGGATGTGCATAAGACAACTTTTAGATGCCATTACGGTCACTTTGAGTTCTTGGTGATGCCTTTGGATTGTCTAATGCTCCAGCTACATTCCAGTCTTGCATGAATCATGTGTTCAACCGCCACTTGTAGAAGTTTGTATTGGTTTTCTTTGATGATATTTTAGTCTACAACAGGACTTGGGAGGACCATATCAGGCACCTGGGTGAGATATTGGGGATATTAGAAGCTAATTCGTTATATGCGAAAGCCTCTAAGTGTGAGTTCGGCATGACCGAACTTCTATACTTGGGATATGTGATTGGTGGGGGTATAGTGAAGGTGGATAGAGAGAAGATACGGGCAATTTCGATTGGCCACCACCTAGGACATTGACACATTTGAGAGGATTCGTGGGGTTGTGCACATACTACCGAGAGGTTCGTGAAGAATTTCTCTCGGTTGACTGCTCCATTGACCGATTTGACCAAGAAGGGGGATTTTGCTTGGTCGATGCAACACAACAGTTTTTGATCACCTCAAGGAGGTGATGAGTTCATGTCCCGTCCTCGCATTACCAGATTTCTCCCGCCCATTCATTCTAGAGTGTGATGCATCAGGAGAGGGTGTTGGGGTAGTTCTCATGCAGGATAGGCATCCCATCGCCTATGAGAGTCGAAATGAAACCCGTGGAGAGAGGGTATTCAATTTACGATAAGGAGATGTTGGCCATTATGCATGCTTTGGCCAAATTTAGACAATACCTTGTGGGCAACAAATTTGTGGTTCATACGGATCACAACAGTTTGAGGTTCTTCTTGGGACAGAAGGAGCTCAATGATCGCCAACAAAGATGGGTGAACAAGGTACAAACATATGACTTTGACATAGAGTACACTAGAGGTAAGAATAATATTGTTGTTGACGCTTTATCTAGGAGGCCTTACCTCACTTCTATGCTTAGTTCTATGTCTGAGATTTCAGCGGATTGGAAGGCTCATATACTTGTTGAGTATTCCAAAAATCAGTTTGCATGTGAGATCATGGATGGTATTATACAGGATGACCGATACAGAGTAGTGGATGATCTCATTTTCTACAAGGATAGGATTTTCCTTGTACTAGGATCCAAAATGAAGGAGAAGATCCTTCGAGCAGTACATGATACACCACTAGCTGGACATCCTGGGTATTTCAAAACATACAGGTTTATCAGGGAGAGATTTGCATGGAAGGGGATGAAGGATGATGTCCTTAATCATGTCAGAGAGTGTATGGTTTGCCAACAAACCAAATCCGAGCAGTCTTTTCCAGCAGGATTACTTCAGCCTCTCCCCATTCCCGAATAGAAATGGGAAAGCATATCTATGGACTTTATCATAGGGCTTCCCTTGGTGCATGGGCATAACTTTGCATTTATGTTGTAGTTGATCAATTAACTAAGTATGCTCATTTCTTTTCCCTACCCAAGGGGCACGAGGCAGTGGATGTGGCCGGATCTTCTATACTAGTATTTTTAGGCTACATGGGTTGCCTAAAAATATTTTCAGTGACAGGGACAAGATCTTCATGAGCACCTTTTGGCAGGAGATCTTCAGGTAGTAGGGTACGAGTTGACTCCTAGCACTAGCTACCACCCACAGACAAATGGGCAGATGGAGATAGTCAATAAGTGGATAGAGGGCTACTTGTGGAGTTATGTGACAGGACATCAACGGAGTGGCATGGATTAAATGGTTACACATGGGTGAGTATTGCTATAATACCACCTACTAGATGAGCATAGGTATGACTCCTTTCCAAGCCTTGTATGGGTACGACACTATGACATTTGTGGATTTGGTATTACCAGATAGCCAAGCTCCAAAAGCTCGAGATTATTCTACGGAGAACAAGATATTCTGAAGGCTCTCAGAGAGAACCTTCAGAAGGCACATAATCAACATAAGGTATATGCAGATCGACACATGATAGAGAGGTCTTTTGAGGTTGGGGATCTAGTATTCCTACGTTTACAGCCATATAGGCAGTCCTCACTGAAGCAGAAGGGTGCAGAGAAATTGAAACCACTATTTTATGGTCGTACTAGGTAGTTTGTCGAGTTGGGGCAGTTGCATATGATGAGCTAGAGCTATTGGAGCACAATAAGATACATAATGTCTTCCATGTTTCATGCCTTAAGAAGGCACTCGAACAACATATTGTACCATCTACAAAGTTACCGCCACTAGATGAGGAGGGGAAGTTGGTGTTGGAACCAGAATCCATTATTGAAGAGAGACAGAGGGGGCTCAGGAGCAGAGTAATCACCGAGTATTTGGTGCGATGGAAGGGATTGCCACTTGAGGATGCTACTTGGGAGGGAGAGTAGATTTTGTAGCATCCTAATTTGCATTTGCTTGAGGACAAGCAAAATTTGGGAAGGGAGGACTGTAATGTCCCCTTTCTTACGCCAAAGGCCTAAGGGCCAAGTCGAGTCCAAGCCTTGGTCATACCCAAGGGGTTGTGGATGCTAGGGAGCTATTGGGAAGGCCACATGGTACTAATATTCAAGTTTTGCGTTTGGGGTCACTTTTGGACCATGGCGACTTAAAAAGGAAAAAATTAACTTTAGTTACTTTTATTTTATTGGCCCTTCCATGGAAAGAAATGCGTCTAGGGTTTATTGGGGCTCTTTTGCCTTGGAGAAGTATATAAGAAGCTAGGGGAGAAAGGAAAAGGAATTTTGCATACATTTTATTTTCCTTCACGTGTAACTGTTGTTTGCAAATCTACAGCTTGTGGAGTGAAATCCCACAGAACCCTAGCTTCGGTGGTGAGAGATCCATCCCTAGCTAGCAGGCATTCTTCGGTAGTGAGAGATCTACCCTAGCTTGTCATTTTGGAGCCGCTTTCAGGATGTGTTATAGAGATATTATCAGAGGTTTTAGAGGAAGGATTTTGAGGGTTTTGGGGCATTTGGGGAAGATAACCAGAGGGCTTTCAGATCAGATTTACGACAGCCATTTGGGCAGGGCTTAACATCACTTTGAAGGCATCTTCATCAATTTCCAACCCTTTTCCAAGCTAGGCGACTTGCAACCTTTATTTGGAGGGTTTCAGTTGGCCATTTTCATATCTGAAGGTTGAAATATCATTTCCTATATTTGTTAATGTTATTTCCAAAGTCTCATAATTTTTGCTCTTGTATTTGGAGAGTTACGAATTTTAGAAGAGTTCCAACTGTCTAGGGCACGCTGTAATTTTTTGGCAGCATTTTAATTTCTGTAAAATTCCAAAAATAGTTTTCTTATGTCCTTTATAATAATAGCAAGCTCTCTTTAAATTTTCAAGTAATTCGGTGGATATCTTGGGAGATATTAAGTTTCTTTAGTTAAGCTACCCTAACTGTAAAAATCGGTAAAAATCAATATTTTACTTTGGCTGCAAATTTTCAATATTTTGTGCATTTTTAAGTATATTTTCATTTAATGGAAATCGATAAAAAAATCATTAGCCTTAGGGAGGCTAATTGGATAGTGGACCTTATTTATTGGTCAAAACAAAGGTCGAGATTACCATTGACACAGTAAATCACCTAATTTCTTGAAAACTCCTTGAAGAATGACTTGCCCATTTCAACATCTATCATCTTGGTATGACCAAGAGGTTGAGAATGAGAAAATTCCGAAAAGAGCAAAGCAAGCCAGTAAGGGAAGAAGGAAACCCCCGATAAATGATCTTTTCAATTCCTTTTCTGCCACCACAACTTATGAGAAACAACCCAATAATCCTCTACTTTAGACCCCCGAATGTTAGAGAAATAAATTTCCAAAACCCAAAATGAAGGATGAAGGTTAAGAGCAAAGCAAGCCAAGGTAAAAAAGGAAGCCCCGATAAATGATCTTTTCAATTCCTTTGTAGCCACTTGTAACTTATGAGAAACAACCCAATAATCCTCTAATTTAGACCCCCAAATGTTAGAGAAATAATTTTCCAAAACCCAAAATGAAGGATGAAGGTTAAGAGGTTCTCAAGGAGACCAATCGTATTTCCAAATAAGGACTTTGTTCCCATTCTTGATATCCCAACAAACAGACTTGGAAATCACATATGCATTTACTAGTGAAGTTTGAAATATGTGATCCTTTCATTCGATTCAACAAAGAAAAGAATCTATTAGAATTTTGGATCATGACCTACATCAAGGTATTTTCTCCTTAACAAGATACTTTAAATATTGTCTTGTCAGTTGAAAGCTCTTCGAAGAAGAGAATCTATTAGAATTTTGGATCATGACTACATCAAGATATTTTCTCCTTATCAAAATACTTTGAAGACTGTGTTATGTCCATTGAAAGCTCTCGAAAGTAATTTAGCTCCAAGGGTCAAATTTAAGTGATACAAATTTCTAATGCCTTCTCCACATGCGGGACTTGGGCTTGCCAACCTCCTCCCACTCACAAGCACTAGGTTTTTGGAGTCTTGGGCTCCATTCCACGAGAATTTGTTCACAGTTGAAGTTAGCATATGCCCATAGTAATGAAAGAATATTACTAACATTAAAAATATTTAATAAATACTCTCAATGCACTCAATAATTTACAATTCTTGACATTAAAAAGATATAATATGTATAATCAATGCATCCAAGAATTTACCCTTACTAATAAAGTGATTTCTCAAATTTTTTGACATCCTTCATAATGTACATATAATTTGACAAATTGATTACGATCAATCTGTAAAACCCGAAAATCATTTTTAGTTTATTACAATAATTGGCAATTACCACTATATGTCCTTGTTCTGAAATTTGATCTATTCTTTCAAATTCAAAAATTGATCCATAAAAACAAACGTGCAAGAGAGATTTTAACATTTTAAAATTATAGAAGTGTTGCCATTACATTTTTTGAATTACGAGGGCTAGTTTTAAAATATAGTTCCTTCACCTCAACCCATCATGACAAATTAAGCTTGAAATTATTGTTGTGCTTCATCCGTAGCTATATATGATTCCATTACAATTGTACCCAGGTATTCACTTGACTTGAGTTTAGTACACCCTTACATTTCTTGCAGGACTACATGGTATACGCTGAAATAAGAGATGAGAAGGGCAAAACACCTCTCTCGATATGTACCCTCTATAAGAATTGTTTGATTGAAGATCATAATTACTTCATTTGTAAACTAATACCTTCGATCAAACAATATATGCACAAACTAGAACTAATTACATAGTCATTCCAAGATTGTAGAAATTATAATGCATACCCAGACTCCAAACCCAAATAGGAGCAGGTTCGTTAAAACAACAGAGTATACAAGTTCAAACGATGATGTCGAGGTTGCTTGACAATTCCTAACAAAAATTACATCAATAAGCATACAAATAAATTCCACACCTACATCTAACTAAGCATCATTTGCACGTGCGTTTAGGAGAAAAGGATGTTAAGCATTTTAGCATTACAGTTTACCATCCATCAATTCAATGATGTCACTTACCATATCATCCCGCTCTGGCTTAAAGATCAAGTCATGTAGAAAGCCCTCATAAACTTAATTGCTTTATGTTTCAAAGTAGCTTCATTATACAAGTCTAGAGATGCACACAAATTTGTTACCCTGTTAGCTAATCCATGAAGCACTAAAAATGGAACTGTTATCTTTTTCAAGTTACGCTGTAGGTAAGATGTGATTCGAGTATCTCAGAACCAGTACGAATCCTTATCGGTCCAGTGTACACTAACGGATCAGAGTACTTGGCAACAAGTGTTACAGGATCCCTAGACACTGGTATCCCCCTCTTGTTTGCACCACTGAACTGGAACTTGGGTAAAAGAAGAGAGAAAATAGGTGCTATCGCCTGCATCAATCAATGAAACAAGAATAAATAATCTTGAGATTTTACCTAACCACAGATCTTCATATTCTTCGATTCATGATGAGTTTTCTTACCCCAAAAATTGGATGTGTAGGACTAACACACAATGTCGAGAGAAGTCAATATCACTCCCTCTAGAATTGACTCCACGTTTGGATGTGAGGCAACCTTCAAAACATTTTTTCAAGAAAAGATATCAGAAACAAAATTCATTGTGATAGATTACCAACAAACATACCACGATTCTTAACCACGGTAAAGTAGAAACACTCAAACCAAGTATGCATGTGATGAGGTTCATTATACATGCCCCTCAATAGTTGAGATGAACCATAGAATAAGAGTGAGTCATCGCAAAATGGTTTGAACATGTGGACTAGAAAGATGTGATCAATAAAGCGTAGATCATAGAGAGTGAGTGAGTATGGTGAGGTTCATTTAAGATTTAGAGCCTTAGTAGTCGAGTATGAACTGGAACTAGAGTACATCATAGGGAAGTGTTTTGTGTTGACTGTGTGCTAGAAAGATGTGACGTGAATGTGTCGAGTGTGAAGTGTGTAGTATGTAGCGTGATGTGGGGTTCATGAATGTAGTGAGCCCTCAACAGTCAAGTGTGAATCATAGCACAAGAGTGCGTCATCGGGTAGTGATGATACTAATGCACTTTGAGATGTATAAGATGTATGTGGAAGACTATATGTGAAGTGTAGAGTATGTAAGACACTAAAGAATGCTAGAAGGGAGGAATAAGTATGATGCCCCCAAGTGTATGATGATGAATATGCTATCCAATGAAATTGAAAGATGAACGTCCTCCACCCAATGCTTGCTTTGGGATGAAGGCATGTGACCATGTTCTAAGATCGGCAGTGTATGAGACAAATTACGAGTCGGTGATGAATGCCTATGTGGAGGAGACCGTGAAGGTGATGTGCACATATATGAAGGAGACTGTCAAGGTGATGAGAACCTATGTGAAGGAGGCTGCATGGAGGAGATGAACAACTATGTTAAGGAGATTGTGGAGGCGAGGAAAACTTATGTGAAAGAAATCGAGGAGGTGATGTATACCTATGTGAAGGAGCGATCCGAATGAGGGACCTAAAGCTGATGTGATGGATTAGTAGACCGATGAGACCGTGTAGGTCATGTGCAAACATGAGAGCTAGGAGTAGATTATGCTTTAGACTTGAAAGGTCTCAAGGACCTGATCTTTTGTAGAAAGTGCAATGGAAATATCAAGAGAAGGTTACGACCATGGTGTGGATGGCGAGAATACCATTGATAGTAATGACTTGTTTGTTATGAATGAACTCTAGATGCATGTGATTCGTGGATGTGATAACATGAGTCGCATGAAGCCAAGGAAGACCTAAGAACATGTCACACCCTTTGACTGATGGTGCCACAAGAAAAGGCACAAGCATGGTAAGTGAACCGACAATGACCGTGAAGCTTTACATAAGCGTATGATTCAGGACTTGGATATGAAATTTGTAATAGTGGATAGGCGATAACGAAAATAAATGCAATAGAACACACACTTATGTGAAATGATGGGTTAACGATAGTGTTATTGATAGACACGGATCGATAGAATCACTAATGTGTAAGTGATCAGAAGAGAATGTAGCATAATAGTCATGATCGAAGAAAGTAATGATCAATGGAGATTTCTCAGCATGATCAACTAGAAAATCAAGAGCCCCGAGAGGTAGGAGGAGGCATTGCGCGATATGTATGATTAGCTGAAGAGTCACCACTTGCTTGTCATGTTTTGGAAGAGGATTGTTGAAGATTTTGAGCTTATGATTTTCATTGACATGTGTAAAATTTGTAGGCTTTAGAAGCTCAATTGCATTATTATCGATAAGATCTTGAATAATATTGTGAAGTTTGAAACATCGATCTGTAGAATGTCTAATGCATTGATGATAGTCACATATGAAATTTTCATTGTAATTACGGCCTTTAAGATGAGATAGGTCCAAATTGAGCGGAGGAGGAAGCGTAATAAGATTTCTCTCAACAAGTTGTGGCAATAGAATATGCAGAGCGACAGTCAATTTTGTATATGTATGCTTAGGTGGTTTCCATTGAATCTTTTCAATATTAAGAGACTCGTATTAACAATAGTTTTAGCTTTAGTAGGTTTTATAGATGGCTTGAAAGTTGATTTATTTTGAAAGCACATAGAGGATGAAGCTTTTCTGATACTTAAGCTTACCGATAGATAAGAGTTTAGTTTTGTGAAACTTAAGAGTATGACATAAATGATCAAATGAAGGAGATGTCTTAAAGATAACACTATCCTGGAGAGGTGGTAATAGAATTTGCACTAATAGATCTTGAAGTTCAAAATCCGCAAGCACATTAGACATCTTAGCTAGGTTGTTCTTATATTGTAAGACATAGTCCATTAGATGTTCGTTAGATCCTTGCTTGAGTTGCGCGAGTTGAGCATATGATATCTTAGAGTCGATATTGATGGAGAAATGAGCAAGAAAAACATCGGCTAGATGCGTAAAATATGTTACCGAGTGGACAAGTAGATCATAGAACCAATGCATTGCATAATATTGAAGACTTCTAGGAAAGAGCTTTACGAGTAGAGTGTGATCATTCGTATAGTTCAGACATGCTACATTAAATGCTCTGAGATGTTCTTGAGGATCACCATGGCCTTTGAAAGTGGGAAACTTAGGGGTGATGAAATTGAGAGGAAACGGAAATAGTGGGTGCAAAAGGAGTGTGAAGGAGTGAAGTGGAATCCAAAGATGGAGATGCACAAGAGGTAGCCAATTGAAGTTGGCGATTTGAGTTTGCAAATCCTAATATAAAGAAGTTAAATCATGAGTATTTGAAGAAGAGCCAGGTTGTGCATTAGAAGCATTAGGTTGAATGATGGGAGTGGTAGTAGTAGGAATAGAAGTGGGAATATGAAGGGGTTGAGTGGAGGCCATGACGAGTGCGAAGGAACCTACGAGATGTTG
Source organism: Taxus wallichiana var. yunnanensis (assembly GCA_018340775.1). Taxonomy (NCBI): domain Eukaryota; kingdom Viridiplantae; phylum Streptophyta; class Pinopsida; order Cupressales; family Taxaceae; genus Taxus; species Taxus wallichiana. Next base: position 644,536,511 of record CM031243.1, read on the forward strand.
AAGCAACATCATGATATTTTTAGCAACAATCAAAGCATGAAGAATATGTGGAAGATGGGCAGGATTATCATGCAAATCTTGATGAAAATTTGTGAGCTTGTCTAATTGTTCGTGGTCAACATTTATGTCTTTATCAAATGAGTGTTCGCTATCAAATGCTAAGATGTTTTCGAGAGGAACTTGTTGAGAGTTAGCGAATGGATTAACAAAATCATACATTACTTTTAAAACCCTATGGGAAGATGGAGGAAGCTTGAGATGCTCAAAAGACCCAAAACGACCACTACGGGTGACGAGCATAAGAAGAAAACCCTATAAAGAAGGTTATAATTAAGCAACGGGTTCACCAAATGATTAAGTAAATATTGAAATAAATAAATGATAAATATAAATATGTACCAACACAAGGATATAAACAATTAAGTACATAATTGATCCAAACAAATAAACAAATTAAATTTGAAACCCTAGTTGCAAATGAAAAGATAAAAGACAAGCTGATTTCAATGATCTTTGAAGGTGTCTTTGAGCTAGAAAATTACTAGAACAGAGAGGAATGATGTCACAATCCGATCCGAGAAAATTACATAAGTGTCAAAAATGCCAGGTCCATGGTGCTTATGCAAGGTCAAGGGTGCCATAGACCTATTTTAGGTTCTTGTGATTGCTCAGAAGGTGCAAAACCCAATTTTACAGGGTCATAAAATTTTTGTTGCTTATCGCCTTTGATCGCATGTTTGTCATTGCACTTCGCTATTATTCACACAGAAACTGTAATAAGAAAGAAGCACCGGCAAAACCCCCAAACTACATCAAATAATAAAAAAGAAAGATGCAAAATAGGAGGTTCGTTTGTCCTCAGTTGTCAAAAAAGGGAACTTACGATCGAGCGTTGCACTACATCTCAGACCACGTGTAGTTCTATGTGTGCGTGTGAAGAATCATGCCCTATGTGGATCTTGTGTGAGTCACACTTGATAGTGAGTACTAGCTACATGTAGAAAATGTAGATAGATGTGTGCATGGAAAAATGAACTTCCTCTCTTATGAAGTGTATGCAGAAAAATGCAGTCCCTTGTCCCTTGTGTGAAGCTATATGGATGCTTAAATGCTATTGATAATGCCTTTTGATGCAACCTTAGGTGGAGGTAGTAGATGCTTAGTGCTTGGTCCCTTATTATGATCACATAGCTTTGTATTTATATGATTCCCTTAGTGACTTTCATAATTAATCACTAAAAGGCCGACTAGTGAAAAGAAAGATGCCCAAATAGATAGAAAAGACCCAAAATATGCAAACAAAGTACAAAGAGGTTGGGGGCGCCCGGAAGGGGCGGGGGCACCTAGTTCTTGTGTCCTAGGCTAGGCGGTAGTGTCTACAGAGTGAGAAATGTCAAAGTATAAAGAGACAAAGCGGGCAGAAGGAGTGTAAGACCAAAAGAGGAAACATAAAGCAAGTAAAGATGGCCAAAGATAGTGATTAATTAGTACTTTTCTTGCTTAGGAATCATATGAATAGTGGTATGTGATCATGACTAGATAAATACCCAAAGTGCATGATTTAGTGTCTACACTTTGTAGAATGTACCATCGAATCATTTTACATAATTAAACAATCATTTGATCAATCCCTCACGAGAATCACAACGCAGTAGAAACTAATATGCAGAAATTATTACAGATCTCAAATAAAATTGTAGAATAAAATAACACAACACAAAGAGACAGTATTTAACGTGGTTCACCCAATTTGGGCTACGTCCACCAAGAATCACTTGCTCAAATTTTATTACAAGCCACCGCTCTCTCAATCTGATACCCGAGATCCGTTTGGAGCTATGCTCAACAAACTCTCTGAAATTCACAGCCGAATTCAAAACACATCTGCAATATATTTGCTTGTACATCTATCATATGCATAAGACCATATAAATAGACAACTGCTTAAGCAATTTTACAAAACTGTGGGTATCAAAACCATGGGCAAAACCCGTCCCATAAACCTATGGGTCAAAAAACTCGCCCATATGAGAAAAGCACGTTTCCCGATATGTCGGGTGCATTTTTCGAGGCCAAAAAATTTTACACCTAAAAAAAATTTTTTTTTTTTTGAATGCGCCCCAGAACCCCTGCTGGGGGCTGCCACCCCGGACCCCACTCGGGGCCCCGCCCCGGCGAGGATACATGAAAAGTGTACAGTACTCTTAGTGTACAGTCTTGACACTTTCACACATGAAAACAGGCTCCACAACCTAACAATCTCCCACTTGGAGACTAGTTTTCCTCTGAGCAAGCTTCTCAACCCTTCACTAGTTTCTGTGAAGACCAACCAAAGCTGAACACAACTTTAGTTTTTCCCTTGTGACCACCTTGGTCATCATGTCTGCGAGGATTTTGGTGGTATGAATCTTCTCGACTTGACTTCTCTTCCTCCAAAAATTGTCTGATGAAATGGTACCTTAGCTGTATATGCTTTGTCTAGAGTGGAAGCGAGTTCTTAGCTAGGTGTATAGCACTCGACTATCACTATGCAACTTACATTCCTCCTACTTATGCCCCTCTCCTCAAGCAATTGTTGTAACCAAATCATCTCTTTGCTTGCCTCTGTGTGGCAGCAACATGCATACTCGGCCTCTGTGGTTGACAAAGCCACCGGCTTACGTAGTCGTGAAATCCAACTCACTTTTGTCCCACCTACGGTGTAAATATAACTTTGTCGTGCTCCTCCTGCTTTATCTACATCTCCCAGACCATATACGAATCTACATAACCACGTAAAGTGGTGTTTGATCCAACTTGTAGCACAAAAGCTGTCCCCATGGTCCCTCTCAAATCTTGAAGAAGGATCCACTTTCTTGCTTGCCGATGCTCTTTACTGGATCACTCATAAATCTACTCACGGCTCCCCTTTGCATGGGCAATATCGAGCCTAGTGCACACCATAGCATACATCAAACTACCAGCTTGCTTGATGAGTAAGGTACCTTGGACATTTGGTTTCTTTCTGCTCTGTCTTGGGACACTTGCTCCTTTGATAACTTGAAATGGCACTTCCAAAGGAGTCCCAACCGGTTTAGCATCTGCATATTAAACCTCTCCAAGACCTTCTTAATGTACTCTTCTGAGATAAAGTCAACTTCCGTTCCTTCTATCCCGAGATATCCCTCATACGAGGATTTGTTTGGCTGCCCCAAATCCTTCATATCGAAATGATTCACTTAGTTTGCTTCTTGAGTACTTTTATTTCTGCATGTTTTTACTGCTGACAACATGTCATCAACATCTGAGCACGGGGATAATATAACTTCCATCCTCAAATTTCTTTGTATACACACTGATGGTCGAAATGACATCTAATATAACCTTGCTCCATCATGAAGCTATCAAATTTCTTATACCATTGACGTGGAGCTTGTTTGAGCCATCTGAAGCTCTTCTTCGGTTTGCACACCATCTCTCTCTTTACCTTTGACTTCATATCCTTACTGGGTTGCTTTGCATATATAGCTCCTCCTCCAAATCACCATGGAGAAATGCGGTCTTTACATCTAAGCTGTTCTAAGTGCAAGTCTTACTGCTGCCACTATTCCAAGAACGATTCTATAGAAGTCATTTTTACTACGGGAGAAAAAATCTCATCAAAATCTATACCTTTTTTCTATGCAAACCCCTTGACCACCAACCGGGCCTTGTATCTTTTCTTGCCTCCTTCTTCCTCTTTGACTCTAAACACCCACTTATTCTGTAATGCTCTTTTTCCTTCGGGTAGCTTTACCAAATCCCATGTCTGGTTCTCCATGAGAGCTACGATGCTCCTCATCCATGGCTTGCTCCCACTTCTTCCTGGCATCTACCTGCATTGCTTCATCAAAGCTCTCTGGTTCTCCACTATCAGTGAGTAATAAATAATAAAGAGAAGGAGAAAAATGTTCAGGTTCTCTTCTTACCCTAGAAGACCTCCTCAATATAGGAGTTTGGGGTTCCTGAACTGATTCATGTGTCACTTTCCCATCTGGAAGATCCTCTACCACTGCATATTCTTTCTTGGATTCTTCCTGTTTTCCTGCAACTACTTGCTTATACATGACTTTCTCATTAAAGACCACATCCCTAGATCGAATGATTTTCTTGTCCTTAATACTCCAACATTTAAATCCAAAGTCATCACCACCATAACCAATGAAAGTACATTTTTATGATTTAGCCTCTAGCTTGGTCCTATCATCCTTGTCTATATGAACAAACACCTCACATCCAAAGACTCTAAGAAATGAATAATCAACTTTCTTACCATACCATGCCTCCTCGGGTATGCCTCCATCGAGGCACTTGAGGGTCCTCTGTTTATCAAGTACATGCATGTGCTCACCATACGCCCAAAAAAAAGAGCGATCCTGCATGTAACCTCATGCTCTAGCACATTCCATTATTGTTCTGTTCATCCTTTACGATACCCCATTACTTGCGGAGTTCTGGAACCATCTTTTGCTGCGGATTCCATTCTTAGAACAATAATCATCAAATTCATTGCTTCTGATACTCCCCTCCATTATCGACTTGAGACATTTTAGCTTAAGACTGTTTCATTCTCTACGAGGCTTTCCATTTAACAAAAGTGTCAAATACATCAGATTTGTTTCTAATACAATAAACCCAAACTTTCCTTGTTGCATCATCATAAAAAGTAACATAATAACTTGAACCCCAAGAGATGATACAGGCTTGCCCCACACATCGAGAATGCACCAGCTCTAACTTACTCTCTTTCTTTGTAGGTCCAACCTTGAGAAACCTTACTCAACTTTTGTTTCCCATATATGCAGTTCTCACAAAAATCCAAACATGTTTCTGTATATCCGGGAAAATTCTTCTTTATGATGTTCATGCCCTTATGGCTCATATGACCAAGCCTATAGTGCCATAATGTTGTATCTACATCTAAGCCACAAGATTACAATCATTAGTACTATCGGTGGTTAAATACCACAGGTTCGACCTTCTTACCTCTTGCCACCACAAGAGCACCCTTGGTAACCTTCCAAGAGTCTGCTTTGTAAATATCACGATCTGACCATCACTTCCCAACCCTGCTGATATCATCAAATTTCATCTTAATGTAGGCACATGTCGACATCCTTGATAGCCAAGTATTCCCATTCTGCATCTTAACACAGACAGCAGACCTTTTCCAACTATCTTTCAAGGCTCATCATCACCAAGAAAAACATGCCCAAAATCTCCTTGAACATAATCAACAAAATAATGCCTATGTGGAGAAGCATGGAAAGAAGCCCCTGAATCTAAAACCCAAGATTGATAATATTGTCAAAAAAGAAAGAATCAAAGCATCTGACATACATTACCCATTGCCACATTTGCCTCCTTGTTTTCTTCTTGTTGTTTCTTCTTATCCCGAAGCTCCCAATAGTCCTTCTTTGCATGCCCGGGCTTTCCACAATTCCGGCATACTGATCTTGTTCTTGGATTTTGACCTTGCCGATCTTTTGATTTTCCACGGTTTCCTCTATTCTTGTCTCCCTCTAGTTTCCACTTATCAAGCATTCCACTGAAGTAGAAGATTCCCAGAGCTTTTTCTTCGCATTTCCTCATTAGAATCACCCTGACATCCTCAAACTTGACTTGAGTTAGTGGAACCGAGTTACTTACCGCCATTACTAGGGCTATTCCAACTCTCGGGTAAAGAGCACAAAATTAATAAAGCCCTAACTTCTTCATCAAATTCTATTGTAACCTAAGCTAGCATATTCACTACCGTATTGAAATCATTTAAATGATCTAACTCTTGAACTATTCTCGAGACATCTTCATATTAAACAACTTTTTCATTAAAAATATCTTATTAGAGGCGAGGGTTTTCATACACTTCCCTAATGCATCCATTAGATCTTTTGTAGTCTTTTCCTTTGAAACATTAAATAATACCGAAGATGCAAGACTCGTCGGATCGTTCCAGTGCCTTCCGATCCAACAAATCCCATTCCGCATCTGTCATACTCGAGGTTTGTTCACCTTCTCAAACAATGGAGTATAAAGATCCTTCTGATAAAGGTAATCTTCCATCTGCATCTTCCAAAGACTGAAATTCTACCCGTTGAATTTATCAACCCTAGATCTTCCTTCATCTGCCATAGCTCCCACTCAAGCTAAAAAAATTTCCTGTGATTCAACACTTGACAAACCAAACCGGACTCGATACCAATTGTTAGGAAATAAGGGATAAAATATGCGGAATAATCCCTCACAGAATCACAACAGTAGAAACTAATATGCAGAAATTATTACAGATCTCAAATAAAATTGCAGAATAAAATAACACAACACAAAGAGACAATATTTAACGTGGTTCACCCAATTTGGGCTACGTCCACCAAGAATCACTTGCTCAGATTTTATTACAAGCCACCGCTCTCTCAATCTGATACCCGAGATCCGTTTCGAGCTATGCTCAACAAACTCTATAGAATTCACAGCCCGAATTCAAAACACATCTGCAATATATTTGCTTGTACATCTATCATATGCATAAGACCATATAAATAGACAACTGCTTAAGCAATTTTACAAAACCGTGGGTATCAAAACCATGGGCAAAATCCATCCCATAAACCTATGGGTCAAAAAACTCGCCCATATGAGAAAAGCACGTTTCCCATATGTCGGGTGCATTTTTGAGGCCAAAAATTTTACGCCTAAATTTTTTTTTTTTTTTTTTTGCGCCCCGAACCCCTGTTCTTGGGGCTCAGCCCCGGACCCCCTCGGGGCTCATCCCGACCCCAAACCCCTGCGAGGATACATGAAAAGTGTACGGTACTCTTAGTGTACGAGTCTTGACACTTTCACAGTGTTACTTTTATTCGTTTAGTGTGAAGTCTTCTACTTGCTCTAATGTAGTCATAACTATAAGATTTACTTCCTTGGTTATAAGGTCACTCTAGTTGTATAATAGACCTGTCATATCCTGATTAAGTTGTCATGACAATCAAAACTAATCCAATTATTATTATCACTATCTACAATTATTCCCATCCAATTTAACCATTATTTTCCCAAAATTGCTTCAAACTTTTCGGTAGTATGCACGAGAAAGAATGTAGTGTTAATGAGTTGAGGTTCTAGTGTGACCGAGAAGGTAATATGTCCTAAAGAAACTTGATGATGTAAATTATGTTTATACTCATGCTCATTGTATCCAATTTGATGAATGGAGAGCACACTACATGCATTATGTGTTTTCTCCTCATCGATTATGAATCTTTTGTGATATTAGTTAATGATAAATGATAGTATAAACATTAGATTGATTCATCATTTCTTAAACAAGAATTTGACATGGGGCTATTCATTTTTAGGGAAATATTATGTAAATAATTCTTATTGTTTAATCGCATTACTTGGTTGCTTAAACACCTACAGTGTTTTCTTAGAATATTTCCTTTCTTGCTTAGGTGTGTTGTTTTCTTGCTTGAGCATTGTTTTCACCCAATTTATGTTTATGTTACTCTAATTGGGATCAAAACTAAAATATTATCTTATACAAGCATATTTACAGTAATATATAAAAACATGAAACTAGTGTTATACTTATAAGCATTCAAAACATTCAAAGAGGCATGCAATTAGGGTTAGAGTGTTCACTTAGATTTTATGCAATTTTGTAAGTGATGCGGATCTAAAACTATTCAAATATATTATAACAGGGCTAAAGGTGTTTCGTCTTTGAAAGATAGTGCTGAAACCGTCCCAAAAATTAGAATCACATTTTAGATGCTAAACTGTAATGATATTGTCCAATTTGACGGTAGTGTCTTGCTCTGCTATGTAATTTTATTTTGATATGGGTTATTTTATGTTCATACTTGGTCACCTTTCATACCTTCACTTGTTCCATAATATTCACGCATGCACATGTAATGATAAAATTCCTAGTTTCCTAAAGTAGCACTCAAATAGACATTAGATAACAAAAAGGGGTGTGTGGTGGAGTTGGACTGCCCTTGGTGGCTAACCCCTTGTCGATTCTAACCAAGAGTTGCACTACATTTCCCAAATGAGGGGCTTAGATTCCATGTATTTCTCTATCATAGGTGCAGTGTGAATGAAAATATAGAGTTTCATTCCCGAGGCTCGCCCTTTCGCCTCAACATAAATAGTGGGCTAACTAGGTATACTTTAAATATACTCTCTATGAGTGCTTTATATAGTTTGCTTGTAGATAGATAATCACTAGAGTAAACTCTTGAATTTTCCCTTGGTGTATAGATTCTTAATAGTATTTGATTTGAATTTGATATGTTTTTGGCTTATATTGGAATGATCTTGGAATATTATAAATGTTTTAGACTCGTTTAGGGATTATTGTTGATGTCTTCTTTGATTTAGGGAAGATTAACGCATATTTGCTAGAGATTTGGTGATGAAGACCTAACGTGTTTAGTAATTTCCATGTAGGAGTTTTGTAATTGCCAAGCAAGTAAATGAGAGTGTTTAACTTGTTTTGACATTGATCCGTGAGATCTAGTTTCACATGTAGGTTGACAAGTAAGTGCAAAGAGGATAAATATAATAAAATTTGATTGTTTGAACACGAGAGGACACTAACACCATGTTTGGACACTAAAGTGCGACAATAGTATCCAAAGGATAGAAATTTATAATCGAAGATTTGGAAAAACTCGACACGATGTGTAAGATGTTATGATTAATGAGATAACACTCATGTAGGTGTCTAAGAAAAAAGTGAGAGAATAAGAAGTATTTGGAAAACTTAGGAATGGGTAAGATAACATGTTTAATCTCTGTTTGAGGAAGTGAAAATAAGATAAATATAATAAAATTTGACCATTTGAACACATAAGACACTAACACCATGTTTGGACACTAAAATGTGACAGTAGTATCCAAAGGATAGAAAATTGTAATCGAAGATCTTGAAAACCCTAACATGAGGTGTGAGATGTTATGAGTAATGAGATAACTCTTATAGGTGTCTAAACAATAAAGTGAGAGAATAATAATTATTTGAAAGCCTTATGAATTGGAAAGATAACACATGTAAGCTTTGTTTGTGTGCATAAGACATGATTAAGAGATATAATCCAAATAAAGATCATCAAGTACATAACTACTTAGATTTAGGTGTTTACTGAGTGCTTCATCATGTTCATATAATGCCTTTGGTGTCTTTTAATTCAAATATTTCATGAATATGGTGCCCTAATAAATTAGTTTCATAATTAATTCAATCAAGAAAAAACATGTGTTTATTCCATGACCCTCAATATGATAATAATTGTAAAAGGCCTCTCCATTATGTTGTATGAGACAATGCCAATATAAAGCGATGCCAAGTTGTAGGTAAAGTGACTAACTTCCTTTCTATCAACTTGTGTATTATTTTAATAGTCTTATCCTTGTTGCATTATAATGTATTTATTATTAGCTTGAGAATACTCTAGAATGTAGGAAAATTATGATAGTTGAAATCTTTAAGAGAATTAGGGTTTTATAGTGATATAAATTTATTCGCAATTCTAGAGGTAGTCTTTAGAAACATAGATTATACAACTATTAGGAAATAAATGTTTGTTAGTGCTTTATTATATTTGAAAAGATTAGTTAATAATATATTATCGTGAGATCATGTTATGAGTTATAACAACTCATATAAATGTGAATGGAGTTGTTTATGAAAGAGATTCATGGAAAAAGTTGTTGAGGCACACTTCTTAGATATATGAGTATGTATGCTTATATAATTGTAATGTCTAGATTGAATATAATAAAGTAGTGAGATTATTATAATGAGTATTAAGTATTTGTGATTTAATCGAACCAAATTTTACATTCGGTATCGAGAGAAGGTTGGTGTTAAAAGTATATGAAAGCCATGAAATATTGAATGTTGTATGAGACACAATTAAAATTCTTATTTGCCTTTATCTATGAGTTGTTATTTGTTTTAGATTATCATGTTCTTATTATAAAGATAAGAGAAAATATATCCTACAAAATGATGCTCCTTAAAAACACTTCTTAGACCAGTCAACCCTATCAAGTTATTTCTTTACCCTCGAAAAGGCATAGTTGTGAGCAAAATTCCATTGAGATTCTCGAGGCCCAAATTTTGAATCTCCTTGGATTTCTAGAGCTTACGTGAGCCAAATTCCTTGAGATTTATGAGCCTTGAATTTTAAATTCCACATTCATAAAGCTTATAACTATCTAGACAAAAATTCATGATGTTGAGTTTTCCTCTAAATTGTCTCCCCCATCAAGAGCCGAATTTATTTTTAGTTTACTTTTCGTTGTGTTATATTCGAGTGTTCCTATTTTGTTTGTGTGTTAAATAAACATCTTATGTAGCATTGGAGAAAAAACATATTCAAACAAATCCAAATCTTGGGGTAGGAGAAAGATTTTGAGGTAAACTCAATATGGATTGTTGTCTAGATAGTTTTGAGCTCTAGGAATCTATAGGATTTAGAATTCGATACTTGGCAATCTCAAGGAATTTAACTTGTGGGAGCTCGAGGAATCGAGGGAGATTCAAAATTCAAGGCCCAGGGAACCTCGATGGAGTTTATCTCACAACCACACCTTTTCGAGGGTAAAGAGACAACTTGATGGAGTTGTACTTGGTCTAAGCAGTGTTTTTAGGGAGCAATATTTGTAGGATGTGTTTTCTCTCCTCCCATGTTCACACTAAGGGGGAATGTTAGGAAAATAATGTTTGTTAGTTCTCCATTATATTTGAAAAGATTAATTAATATTATATTATCATGAGATTGTATTTTAAGTTATAACAACCGTATAAATTAGAAAGGATTTGTTTGTGAGAAAGATTTGTGGAAAAATTTGTTGAGGCACACTCCTTAGATACATGAGTATGTATGTCCGCATAATTGAAATGTCTTGATTGAATATAATAGAATAACGAGTTTATTATAATGAACATTAAGTTTTTGTGATTTAATTTGAACCAATATTTACGAGAAAAACAAGCCCAAACAATGAGGCGAAGCAAATTATAAAAATTAGTAAAATCGAGAGAACTCGATTAAACCATATTCATCTTTAATAGGTAAATCGAAAACCATACTATTGTGGATGTGGTAATTGTGAAATTGATTTGACATACTGTTTGTATGCTTTTAGGCTATGTAAAACTAGCTTAATTTTCCACAATTCCCTTTGAGCTATTGGGAAACTAACCCCCTCCTCAAAACCCTACTATGCCCACAACACTTGCAAAATTGAAAAAAATGGAGAAATTTAATGGGGGCTATGTTATTCCTCCATTATCATCAGGGCTTATAGGAGTTTGAACAATTTGTTAAACAACACAATTTGGGCTTATAGGGCTTATAGGATATGATGTAGTTCAAATGTAACACAAGTTTCCCAACCCTTACCTTTTAAATGTTTTAATCAATGAAACAAGTAAATGCTAGATGGTTTTATTTAAATACTTGAATCTTGCTTTTGGCATGAGGATGCTCTTGAAGTAAATGAATTATGATTGATGTAAAATACCATTTTTAATTGAATAAGGGGTTGGTAACAAGCTATATATTCATATTTATTAATTAAACAATCACTATGCAAATCAAAATATAACGTAAACAATAAATGATATAAACGATACGATATAATTGCTTAAATGACAAGATGGGAGTGCATTTAGCTAAGACATGGGTACAAAAGGTAATATCTATGTGCGAATGAATGTATAAACTAAGATAGATTTGAAGATGCTTTATTTTGGAATAAGATCTAAAAGATAACCTTAAATATAGTTGATTCGAGTACGAATCGGTCTTATTCTATAAGATTTTGGACCCATGCGTGTCGGGGTTCTACAAATTTAGGTGATCATCTATGATCTAGAAATATGTTTTTCTGTCTGGATTAGGGTTCACACAAATGTGATACTGCTTGTAATGACTGCATTAAGTAGAAAACCCTAGAAACTAGCTACAAAACTTCATGCAACAATTAGATAACAAAATGATAAATCTGTGTGTGGTAAGGTTGGACCGAACCTTATGGTCAAACATTGTTGAATGGTCCAAGCGCTACACTACACCCTCTTGAGTGGGAGAAAGCCTCATGTAGTTCTTGTAATGTTGATACAAGTGTGAATGCAAATCTTGGCCAACCCCTAATAATTGAGTGTCTTAACCCAAAGATAACAAAGCGTAGTTGTAGGTAGATTGAAATGTACCCTTTGCAATGTGTATATAGTGCTAGCATATGCAAACCTAAAATGGATGCTCTCGATCCTTTAGATGTCTAACAATATGCTGACCTTGGCTTGACCTTGATTATGACTTAGCTCGTGGATGGAGAAACTACACTCTTTCACCTATTTGAGTACTTAAGACTTGATGTATGGGTTACTCCTAAAGATGTGATGCTTTGATGTAGATGATGTGAGGAGAGCTTCAGAGTGCTTTAGAATTACATTTGCAAGTATGTCTCTTGAAAGTGCCATGCGAATTCAAATGGCAAATTAAACTTTCTTATATAGGTATTTGTAATTACTAACTCACACTAAATCCAACGGGGATATGAAATGACCCAAAGAAATATATGAAATTAAGAAAATAATCGTTGGATGTGAAAAGATAGGGCGATGCAGGTCAGCCCGAGATCATACTATTGTGGACATGTAGTTCATACTATTAATCTATAATTTTAGGTAAGATGCTTGGTAGTTTTGCTCTATTTTGAATTAATGTAATTGGGTATATTAACGATTGAGTAGAGTGTGTAATAAAGCAATTCGTGTAATGGGAATGAGAATATGACACCTAGGCTTATTATGAGTACATGTAGGGATGAAGTCAAAGTTGTCATTACCAAATGATAAATTACCAAATTTACGTGTCTACAAATTCTTTACAATTTGATTGTGTGTTTCCTTAAATGCACCAATGCACATATATATTTATGTTGAGAGGCGTCTCTCTGAATGACACCCGGGTAGTGTAATGGCATGAGTTGTTCATTTTTATTCTTGACATTAAATTTGATGTCCATTTGCTCATTTCATAGCAATTTATCTTTAAATTTGACACCCATTTCAATGTTACTTAAAAGCATTTTCTCTTTTTCTTGGAGAATTCAATCGAAAAATAGTAATATCTTGGCCATATGGTAATATTTAGGACCATTCTTTTCCAAACTTTTTTGTTTCAAACCGACGATGGTGCAACTAAATTGGTGTCATTTGCTAAAAATCAATAGGAAATTGGCAAAAATGTAATGAAGTTACTTTTTAATGTGGTTTGTGGAAAACATAACATAGATTTTATATCCCTTTGATCATCACTTAATTTTTATAATTTTTGCTTGGAGAAGTCGGTTAAAAAATAGTATATCTTGGCCATGTTGTAGCGCTTAGGGCCCCTTTTATTTTTTTGAAATAGATTTTTTTAAACCAATATAATGACATAGCTAGATCAATATCATTTTTCACCACTCCGTGAGAATTTTGTAAACAATATGCGGAGTTATTAATCAATGTGGTAAGTGAAATATCTACCATAAGAACCTTCACGATATCTCTCCGCATTTTCAAATAGATGTATTTAAAATATTTGTATTAGTTATATATTTTTTGAATTCGAATTACATCCCTATTGCCAAACATGTTGACACTGAATAAACAACATAAGTTGACAAAGAAAGTCGAAAAATATTAAGGAACTTGAAAAAATGGATAAAAAAATCCACGAAGTAACAAGAAGTGTAATGGAAGTGTTCTAACATACCATAAGTGGAACACTTCCAATAGACCAAAACAGAAGACCATGATTTTGATGAGAACCCTATAATTCTCACCACAAAACAAAGAAGAAAAGGAGGAGAGAAAAGTGTTTTGGAAAAACGACAAAAAAAAAAAAAAAAATAATCTAAAATATTGAAAAAGAAACATACTTTAAAAAACACGTATTGGAGGGAAAAAACAAAAAAACAAGTAGGTAGGAGGAGGTAAAAGAAAGAATAAGGGAGTGGTCCCATGGGAGGGGCTCCTAAATTTTCTTAGCTAGTGTGGAGAGTAATTTTAGGAGTATTTATAGTAAAAGTAATCTCATGGTATAATTTTTTTTTTTGAGAGTATGCTGCAATTTTTAGGGAAGATATTTAAAAATATTATATTTAAATTTGTAATAAAATTTTAAATCAAATCTGCTCATTTATAAATTGACATTTGACATAATATGTTCCTACAAAATAGAAGTGGGTGGGAGAAACTTTTAACCCCCTTTTTACCATCCCCTTAAACTCTCCTAAAAAAACAATGCTCCTTGTTTTTTTGGAAAATATTCTAAAATTTCCTGGTTCTTTAAATTTATTTAGTCATGGGACCATTCACTGAATAAAAGTAGAAGTAGCAACCCCTCCATGGGACCCCTGCCTAAGGCACTGAACCAAAAGAATCAATAAACACATAACTAGAGAACCTCCCATACTTAGCGAATAACTAATACCTACCTATTTCACAAAATTAGGTGTCTGCACAGCAGGAAAACGAAACCCTAAATGTAAACCCCAGACTCGAAAGAACGGAATCCATAAATTTTTTACATTTAGTTAGGGTACATATTTGATTCGCATGGGAAGGGAAGCGGCTTTTCTGAGACTACCTTGATAAATCTGCAACTGTGTATCTATCCTCAAAATGTGACATATGCAGCATGATGCATGCGTTATTTAGATTTTCTAATCGATCGAAGGAGATCTGTTAAAGAAATGAACTTTTGAAGTAATGGAGTATGTACACAGGGGCCGTTAAAATGAAGGCCGTAGATACGATGGTCAGGCTGTTGCAAGACTTTGCTTTAGATAGCACGCGCCTTGTCAATAGATGCTGCAAGCCAGATCGAAAGGTATTGCATAATTTATCACACTATACAGGGCCAAGTTTTAACTACCAGCTACGGTTTCGTAGTGTATCTGGAAAAAAGTTTAAAATGCCGGATTCAGAGAGTTAGGGATAGGTTATTGGTTTTTTTTTCCTGGCTTTTAGATGTAGAACATAGGATTTTGTTTAATGCTTTCCTCGAGAATCCTTCCAGAAAAACCTTTTTTCTTAACGATTGACTAAATGAAATTTCAAAAGGGAACATGTTGGTGTCAATTCTTCAGCGCAAGTTTGTGAAATTATAGATTATTAAAAATGCTTAATATATAGATATGCATTTTTTTAAAATAAAAACTTAATTTGCTCGAGAAAATATTGCATTCTTCATTTACTATAAGCTTTCCTGCTGACCCAAAATAGGACGCCCTTCCTTATGGACCTTAAAAGGACCTTTCCTTTCCTCTCCTCTCATACCCTGTGTCCATTTCCACTACTTTTTGATTAAATTTATTGCCAAAATTGCAAACCTTAATGATTTGTTTTGATGGCAAGGCACTTCATTAAAAAAATTCTGTTATTTGTTTTTGCCTCTGTCATCCTGTTCAGGATACAATTATAACTTTCTTCATCAATTTTGGTTTTTATATATATATTTGCACTAGTTCATAGTAGAATTGGACTTTACTGTTGTTTAGGGTTGTTTATTGCGCTGTTTCTTGTGCAGAGTTTAGTGAAGTGTCTTTTAAAATGGCAATAGACTTCGTTGTTATGGGAATTGTTTGGTTTCTTTGTCAAGTTGATCTTCATTCCCATTAACAATATCATTGTTGGTTGAGGATTGGTAAGATTTACTTTTGGATGAATTCTTTCAACAATTGCTGATAGTTGTTTAATTTGGAAAATGGTAAGATACATGAAGTTAAAGTAATACAAACATGCAATAAAAAAGTGTGTTTCATACACTACTTTCAAGTCTCAAATCTCCACATTTGTAAATTGGGATTGACTCTTTTGTATGTTTGCTGGCTTCCTCTACTGGCGACTGTAATGTCCCCAATGGACATATTTTTACCCCTAAACAGATTTTAGGCAATCCCCAACCAAATGCAAGCTTAACACATGTAAATCAGAATTTTATCATACAGATCTGTATTTTATCTAGAGGAAATGCGACTAGGTTTGTGCATGCAACTCATACCAAACAAACATTATTTGATAATCTTCATTCCTCAAATAATATGCAGATTTTTATGAGACTAATTCAGCCCAAAACAGATGTATGAGACCTTGCAAAATTCAATCTTTGACTGCTGCAATAATTTTTCAGGAATGACGACTAGGGTTTGAGTGAAAAACCCATACAAACAACACTCAAATAAATCTGATTCTTATCAAAACCGATCTCTATATTTTAATAGCCAAAATATGAAGAAAACCAGATTTTTATGAGGCAAATAAGACTGAAAAACAGTTCAGAAATCTGCAGATGAAAGGAGGTTGAAACCACACATTAAACCCTTCCAAAAATTCTGAAAATGACTTACTTTGAGTCCCAAAATTCAGTACAATAGATGGCAACAATTTTCAGACCTGGAATGTCTCCAAAATAGCTCAAAATAGCCAAGAGATGGGTCACTCCATGAACATACAACTGCTGCAATTTTATTCTTCAAAACAACACTGTTGGAAATAGTAAAATTCTGTGAAGACTCAATGGAAAATCCTGTGTAGAAATTCCTCCAAAGCTCTAAGAGGGTTTTCGTCCTCCAGAGAGAATTCCTAAGGGTTTTCATCCTTGGAATAAATTATGCAAAAGCTCTAAGCTTCAGACACAATGTAGAAATTAGATAATGATCATGAAATGTTTTCCTCTCAAGTCGACTTCTCCTTATAAAGGAAGAAGAGACCCAAAACAACCTCCAAAATGTCCAATCAACATGCAATGATTTTCTCTATGCAATTTCTACCCTCCATTTTCCTTCCTAGGACAAGTTGCATTTTTCCATAGGGAGGATACAAAAATACAATGTTTTTTATCTTTTCTAAGTTCCCATGATCCCTCCTCAATGCAAGTCGCCATTCTCCCTAGGGAGAATACAAAATGTATTTGGACCACTAATAATTGCCCCCAAGGCTAGTAGCACCTTCCTATAGGGATTACAAATTTTATAAGTGTTTTTTCTACATTTATATAATTAAGTTAAATAATTTATTGTAACTTAAGCCACCCTTGTGATCACCCTTTGGCCGTCGGGTTGACAAAATAGGCCAAAGGTCTTCAATTGGGAAGGGGATATTACAATCCTCCTTTCCCAAAATTGCTTGCCCTCAAGCAATTCCAAATTTGTTTTGTCCAAGTGCCATGCACAAGAGTCAAAACATGCTAAAATGATTAAATCGACTTAGCACTTTGTACTGTCAAGTGGGCTAAAACTTGCCAACATATATCATCCACAACAGATGCTCATATACATATATTTAGAACAATGGTTCAACAAACTCCATATAGAAGACTTCATCTTCTACCATATCATGCATCTCATGATGGTAATATCCCCTTCCCATTCAAAGACCTTTGGCCTATTTTGTCGACCCGACGGCCAAAGGAAACATATTAGGGTGACTTAAGTCATTTTTATATTATTATTAAGTGCCATTAATATATTTTATATATATATATATATATATATATATATAGCACTTATAATAATTTATATGACTTAATAATTATTAAATCTAGGATGGAAAAGGCCCAAATATAAATTGTTATCCATCCTAGGTGAAATGGCGACTTGCCTTAGAAGGGGAAATGAGAACTTAGAAAGGATAAAAGCCCATTTCATTATGTATTCCCTCTAGGAAAAATGCGACCAACTTTGGGAGGGAAAAATAATTATTAAATGTCTTTTGTATTCTCCCTTAAGGGAAAATGGTGACTTGTCCTAGGAAGGGAAATGGAGGGTAGAAATTGCATAGAGAAAATCATTGCATGCTGATTGGACATTTTGGAGGTTGTTTTGGGTCTCTTCTTCCTTTATAAGGAGAAGTCGACTTGAGGGGAAGGCATTCTATGATCATTCTACAATTTCTGATTTGTGTCTTAAGCTTATAGCTTTTGCATAAAAAATTATAAGGACGAAAACCTTTAGTATTTTCCCTCTTGTGGACGAAAACCCTAAGAGTATGTGAGGGATCTCTACTTAGGAGATTCTATTGTGCTTGCATGGATATTTTAGTATTTTTCCAGCAGAGAATAAAAGCAGATTTCTGGAGCAAGGGTTTGTAGGATTAAAGTTGCAGCAGTGGTGGTTCATTATACATAGTGGAGCGACCCATTTTGTAGCTGATTTGTGTTGAATGCATGACATTCCAGGTCTGATTTGTAATGCCATCTGTTGATCTGATTTTTGTGACTCAAGATAAATTGTTTTCAGAATTTTTGGAGGGTTTTAAGAGGTATTTTCAGTCAGATTTGTATGCAGATTTCTGAACTGTTTTGCAGTCATTATTTGCCTCTAAAAATCAGATTTAATGCATATTTGGGCTGCTAAAAATATAGTGATCAGTTTATGATAGGAATAAAATTATTTGATTGCTATTTGTGTGGGTTTTCTACTCAAACCCTAGTCGCCATTCTAGGAATATATTGCAGCAGTCAAAGCTGAGTTTGCATGGTCTATTTTATCATTTTTGGGTCTGAATTGGTTCACAAAAATCTGCATATTGTTTTTGGAGAGTGAAGATTATCAATTGATACTTGTTGGTATGAGTTTGTGCCAAAACCATAGTCGCTTTTTCCAGATTTAATTCAGATCTGCATAATATTTTAATGACAATTTGTCTATAGTTGCATTTTTAGTTGGGGTTTGCCTAAAATCCCATTGGGGGCAAAAATAGTCCCATTGGGGACATTACAGCGACTAAGCTGTTGAGTTACTTTTTGTTGAATTGGAGTATTTCCAATCATGTGTTTATACTTTATTTTGTTCCATAAAGTCTTTTCTTATAAACAATAATATTCTGTTGATTAAAGGAGGAGCTCAAGACTTTGATTATGTACTTCTTGTTGAATTGGAGTATTTCCAATCATGTGTTTATTTTGTTCCATAAAGTCTTTTCTTATAAACAATAATATTCTGTTGATTAAAGGAGGAGCTCAAGACTTTGATTATGTACATGGAATAGTAACTCATCCCCTTGACTCAATATTTGTAAAAGTTCTTCTTTTTAAGGAATTTAAGTCGTAGCCCGATTATTTTTTTATGTGACGGTCATCTTCATTTCTAAAAGTAAAAGAAAAGGTTGCTTGGTATTGATAAGCCATTGCACAAGAAAGGAATATGCAACGTGAAGATTTATGGTGTTGTGTCAACTGAATTGCCACAATGATGTTAGTAAATAGATGTGCAATGTGGAAGGGGTAGGCTCCATTAATGATCAAATCAATACTTAAAAATGGAACTACACATAGTTTTAAGTGGTTAGATAACTTGAGTCTGTAGGCGTCAACCCTATCCCTGTTTATATTAAAAGAAAACAAGGTGCACAACTGCTTAGTTTTGCAATGCTTTCCGCTGGCTCCTCTACATTTATATTTGAAAGACCCTTTCATAGTTTTAAGATTTTGGGAGCCCTGATGCTGTTGGTATTCTGTCCACATGGGATTCTCTAGCACAGAAGTGGAAGCAGTGCAGAGGCAATGAAATTAAGGTAAGTGGAATCTCTACACAACTTAATTTAAATTAATTGCTATCCTTGGTAAGAAATATTTTAAGATACATGAATGTATTTCTTTTACGATCTTTTAAAATCCGAGGTGTCCTACATTTTCTTTACTCTGATCTTTGTTGGTACCTTATTGTTATCATTTATGTTTATGACTATCAATAATTGTTATGTTTCTAAATTATTAACCCCGTGCCCTAAGTTCCTAGAATAATGTGAGCACTCTGTGAATTGTAAGCACAATCCCTAGCTTAAAGACACTTGAGGCAAGGCCATTTGAGTGTTTCGGGCTATAATGATATAAAGGACCTAAAACAAGTGAAGTCGTATATGTAACCATACAAAAGTAATTGGAAATCAGGAAAAAAATATAAACTTCTGGTAAAGTCTTCATATTGTTGAGACATTGTACTTCCCATCATGTGTTAAGTTTTGTGAATGTTAACAATGCTTCTCTGAGTCATGGAAGGATTAGATGCTTTTATTTACATCTAGTGAAGCCAACAACGTTAATGTTTGCTTTTTGTTCTTTGTGGTCTTTTTAACAATTTAATGAAACATTTTTGTAATTTCTTCTTTCAAGAAAACTAGACATTAAAAGCTTTTCAGTTTAAATATTTTGTCATGCTTTCTATGTATTTTTCACACATTTTGTCAAGTTTTTGTGTGGTTGGATATGATTTTTGACATTTTGAAATCATGTAAGAATAATTAATTTAATTTGACATTGTCACTCTTGAAAATTTGAATTATATTTCTCTTTAGAGAGGAATGGTATTGCAATTTGACCCCTGTTTTCTAGTTTGGAAAATTTTGGGTGAGGTGAATGGCCACTTTGAACATGGCATGGAGTAAGCGGTGGATCACATTCTAAAGACTTGTAAACAGGGGTCATCACACATGAGTTAACCCCATTCATTACCCCCATTGAGAAATTGTATTTAAACCTCTATTTGACCATTTAGAAAAAAATTTAAGGAGTGTTATTTTATTTTTAGTTTTTGAAACAGAACTCGCCTATTAACAGTTCTTGTCATAATGTATTTCTGTGTGATGTTGTAATATTCGGAAGTGCATTGAAACTAACATCATAACTCTTGAACTCGGCAACGGCTCTGCAAGCCAGAGTATAAGAGTCAACTTTGATGGTCTTTGGAAACGTTTAGCATTTTCTGAAAAATAATTTTTATGCGGATTGTTGTTAGAGTATTCTTAAGTCTTGGTGTGTTTGGCTGAACTTTGGGAAGTTTTATAGCATGCCTGAATTGATTCAACTTGTCAAGTTTTGGTGATTATTGTCAAAAATGTGCACCCAAGGAAAATATTTTGTCATATGCTTTTTATCATTTTTAGTTTCTAACAATTTAATTTGTAACAGAGTGTCTAACTGATAGATGATAGATCTAACAATGTAAGTTGTAACGGGCATATCTTAACTGTCAGAGTAGTTTAGTAGCTTGTTGGTAATTTTAACCATGTATGCAAATCCCTTGTGTTTTTTGGTACTGTTTGCATGTTGGCATGCATTGTGTGGCATGTATTCACAGAATTGTAGTATAGATATAATAGACATAATATTAAGGTCGCTGTTTGTGATTTATAGCCCTGTAAATTTGAACAATAATACATCTAAATCATTTCACATTGTTTTCACTCTTGAATGTCTGGCATAAATGGAGTCAACATGAGATAAAAGTCAAACAAGTAACTTTAAGAGATCTATAGTAGCAAGCATTTAACAAAATATAGACTCTGTTTTTGATGTATGTGGATAATACCTTTACACAAGATTTAATAACTTTTAACTTGTCATAGTAGTTTGTTTACCCATTTTTCTCTCATTGTTAAAATTTCCTTAATATTTTTAATGTATCCTGTATGCTATAATGTTTTAAATAAGTAGCCGATACAGCACCCCTAGGGCACCTGGTACCGGTATGGAGTACGGTCTGGATACATGCCGGGAAACAGCCAGGCAAGTCTGGGTACGTTTGCAGACATACCCGGCCATATCTGGACCTGCCTGGCCATATCCAAGCTGTATCCTGGGGTTTCCAGGCCCAAAACTGTGTTTTTAATTTTTTTTTGTAGTTTAATTTTTTTAGTTTAAATTTAATATATCATTACAGCAGAAATTACAGTTTTCACAGCACCATTATTCTACAGAAGGTACTAAATACAAGCCATCATAAACATGGATAAAAATAGTATGTATGAGATAAATCATAAATGTAATAAACACCTCAACTAGATATGGTAGGGACAAATGAAATTATGAATGTATGAGTAGTTTGTTGTGGTTATTTAGCTTGTTCTGCTTAGTGTTTTTCTTTGTATTGTAAATCAATATCACATTGTTCTTATCAGTTAAAATATTTGATTGTATGCAAAGCTATAATTCTTGTGCCACTTCTTTTAGCTTGTTTCTCATTACATTTCTGTTTCCTTTTTTCGTTTCCTTAGCAGTAAACAATAAACATTTGAAATGCAAACAATCCATTTCCGGTGCAAGAATTGTATACATCAGGGCAAAATAATTTTTTTGCGTGGATTATTGTGAGGAAGATAAATTGGCATACAAGATAAGCCACAAATCTCTGTCTTAGTTTTCATTCTTCAAGGAATTGTGATAAATAAAATCTCATTTTCAGGTCATTTTATTGCAACATCTCTTCTGCGATAACTTTGGTAATCAACCACCGGCAGAAGTTTACTCTGCTTGTAGTGGGAAGGGATGATGAGCCAAAATGACAAATGAGGTGTCTCTTTTTCTCTGTATTCTTTGTCTCATCTAACTGTATTTACCTTATTTCTGTTTGCTTTTATTATTAGAACCTGACCAAATTGAACTGCAAGTGCTGGTCCAGCATGAGCTGTAACCAATGTTTTAATAGTTGGAATTGGAGTCGGACTGGTTCAAAATTTATGAACTGGTTTACTAAAAATACATAAAATACTAAATTTTAATGAAAACAATATATTTTAAAGATTCCAAACAATTAGAGACAAAATATGCAAAGTTTGCTCATGTATATACCATGTAAGGGTAAATATAGCAAAATGGCACCAAGTGCAATACATATCCAAAACAAAATACATAAACAATGAGGCTCTAAATGACCTCTAGAGTCCAAAAACAATATGCTACAAGCTACTACATGTTTGATATCAATCATCAAACTCATCACTACTGCTGTTAATGAAATCCTCATCCTTGTCAATGTCATCATGCTCCTCTGGATTGGATTGGCTGGACTTCTCAGGATATTTGTAGCAACTGTAGTAGCATGGCTAGTGCCTGCCATGTCTGGTGCTACTAGTGGTTCATCATCCAAAGCCATCCACCCCAAGTCATTGGGATCAAACTCTGTCGAGTGACTCTCCTCTATCCATTGGGGGATTTCTATATAACATCATTCTAGGGTTTAGGTTGAATAAAGTCAGCTGGAAAGTTGGATTTTATTAAAAAAATGGTTTTTATGTCCAATCACTGCTTTTTACTGTGCAGGACTGGTTCGAATCAGTTCCATGCTGAACTGTCTGGTTAGTTATGGAACCGCCCCCGACCGCCCGAAACGGTTTTCTACTAGTCTGTGTCGTTTATTTTTGAATTGGTCGAACCAGCTGGTTCTGGGTCAGCAGGTTTTCAAAATCTTGGCTGTAACAGCAAGCTTCTTCAAGGATTGTGAACTGAAGTACAATGCTACCTGGATTGAGTGTGAAATACACCACAGACTAAATGGCTAATCTGTGGCGTTTGCATTTGAGCTTTAGAGGTCTTTCCCTTGTGGATAATTAAGTTTGGTGCTCCTAAATTTTTGTGCCATACTTTTGTAGTTTTATCATCCATCTGTGCTGGGTAATGTTTTGAACTGAGAATATTTCATTTTGGGGGATAATTTTTCATTTGCAAACTGAAAGGATTTAATGTGATAAATAAAATAATATCTATGCATGTCTTATTCTGTGAGAGATCAATTGGCAAGTATATATAATACGCGTATTGATTTGTATTCAAATTGCAAATAGTCCATTATGAATGACACTTATGCATGTGAACTTTTGCAA
This sequence comes from Taxus wallichiana var. yunnanensis, assembly GCA_018340775.1. Taxonomy (NCBI): domain Eukaryota; kingdom Viridiplantae; phylum Streptophyta; class Pinopsida; order Cupressales; family Taxaceae; genus Taxus; species Taxus wallichiana. The sequence continues at coordinate 644,560,194 of CM031243.1, forward strand.
GAATTGTACACATCGAGTATGCAGATAAAAACTAATGCATAAATAGGATCTGCAATTCTTTCTTTTAGTTTTGATTTAATGGTTTTGATCAAGATACTCATGGCAAAGTTATTTGAACAAATACTTTTTAATGAGCCTCGACAGGTAGTGGCACAAAGGGTATTTTTCTTGGGTTGTATTTGATGGGCATTAAGAAGTTAAAATGGTAATATACAGTGTTCCCATCTTCATTTAAGGTGTCTATATTGCCTTTTGGATTGTCTTTCTTCATTTCCAAAGTTTGTGTGCATTACTCCTGGGCATGTCATTTTTATTTTGTCGGTAACTGTAAATGTTTCAACACAAGAAAGGTGGTTATGTGTATGCATGGATGAAATCTTCATTTCAGGAGTCTTTTCCTTTTGCATTGTGTTTGTTGATTTCCAAAGGTTGTGTGCACTACTTCCTACCCCTAGCATGTCATGTTTATTTTGTCTGTAACTTTAAATGATTCAACACAAGAAAGGGGCCTACACATATGCACGAATGGATTGCATTGAGCCAAAAAAATGTTCAGTAGGTCTTGGCAGGAAGTTACGTCCAGCTGTTAAGTTTCATATGGATTATGTTCAGAATAGTCACAATCTGATTTGCCCGTCTCAAAGTTTTGTTTTTGAGCCTGGATATGCTTTCTTTTATTTCTATTGTTTTTGAACTGCAAGAAGTCTCCTGTGATGATAGCATCAATCATGAGCTTCTACAAGGATTGTGCACTGAGGTAGAATTTTACCTGGCTTGTAGGGGGCACAGATTAATGAGCCTAAATGCTAATCTGAGAAGGTTTCCATTTGTTAGATTAGGACTTTTCTGGGGCATTGTCTCTGTTTATGCCCCCAAATTTGTAATAGTTTGAACTTCAAATGTTTCAACATAAATGGCTGTTATTCATGTATACCCCTGCAATAATTTGATCAATCATGGCAACTGGCCATATGGATAGGTTGTGGAAGAGAATTAATGGATAATAACATGTGGGATTTGGTGGTCTAGTTTTCAACGACTTATTACCTAAATGGTAACCATTCAGGTTTGTCTGTTTTTAAGTTTTGTTTTTAGCCTAGTTTTTGTAATTTTGTCTGTTTAAAACCGACTTGAGCTGCAAGTAAAGCTCAAACACCCACGACAACAATAATATTCATGAGCCTGTACAAGGATTGTGTATTGATTATTTTCCAGATAGTCACAATTTGGTTTGTCCCTCTTTAAGTTTTTTTTTTTTTGAGCATGGGTATGCCATATTTTATTTCTATTTTGTTTGAACATCAAGAAGTCTTCTGTGATGATAGCATCAATCACGAGCTTCTGCAAGGAATGTGCTACCAGTTACAATTTTACCTGGCTTGTAAGGGGCAGAGATTAATGAGCCTAAATATTAATATGAAAAGCTTCCATTGTTAGCTTAGGAGTGTTTTACTGGGGCATTGTCTCTGTTTATCTCCCTGAATATATGCATTCATTTCTTTATGGTATGTCAAGCATGTGTTTAGCTGGTAAATAATTTTAACTTAAAATGTTTCAACTGAAATGACTCTATACATGTATACCTCTGCAATAATTTGATGAATTGAGGCAAAATGGTGTTAGGAGGAATTGGTTGTGGAAGAGAATTAATGGATAAATAACATAAATAATTTGTTGCTCTAGTTTGGAATGACTTAATCTAACCAATGTCTGTTCAGGTTTTTCTGTCTCAAGTTTTGTTTCTAACCTATTTTGCTATAAGTTCATCTGTTAGTCGAGTTGACCTGTAAGCAAGCCTGCATGATGGCAGCAACATTCAAGAGCCTCTACATGGATCATGCACCGAGCTGAAGTTCTACTCAGGTTGTAGTGGGCAAGAAGTAATGAGCCAAAGTGTCAACCCAAGTTGTTGCATTTATATTTCATAACTTAGAATTCAGTAGTTTATTTTCAAATGGTTCATCATTAAAATGATAACTGAGTTTCTAAGTTTTTCTTTTGAGACCTGTTTGTTTTGTTTTTAACTTATTGTGCATCAAGACTGCTCTGAATTTCAAGCAGACACCTGTGATGATGACAACACTCACGAGCCTCTACAAGGATTGTGCACTGAGGTGATGTTCTCCTCGGCTTGTAGTGGGCAAGGAGTAATGAGCCAAAATGCTAATCTGAGGTGTTGAATTTACATCTCATGGGTTTCCTTGTATTTTCTTCAACTGATTTCTCAAATATCAGTGCATTACTTTTTCTGTCATTTGCCTGCATATTTTTCTTGCTTCACACTATTTTGAACTGCAATCTGTTGCAAATGATCCCCATGGACATGTTTCTCTCAAAGGAGCAATGCATTGATTTACTGGTTTGTTTTTGCCTTTAAGATTGAAGCGGTTATCAGTATGTTGACATTTGACTCTTCTGGCAGTAAAATCATTTTTTCCTCATTTCGCTTCTCTTTTTGATTCAATGCATTTTGTATCCCATAGTAGTGTTTCCCTAGAGCAACATTTTGAGATTTGCTAAAATTTTGAAGTCCATAGTTGATGTCCTTGGATGTTTGGATGTGTCATTCTTTCATGATTATTGTTGTATATGCACAAAAAGGCTTTTGCAAGGATGGTCTCAAACTCATTGCAGTAATGGAGCACTGTGGAACATACCCTGACCATTTAAGCTTCATCTTTGTTTTATTAGCATGAAGCCATGCAGGTTTAGTATATGAGGGCTGTAAATACCTCAATGGCATGAGTGCCTCTTACACCATTACATCTACAATTGATCATTATCTCTGCATGGTCGACATTGTTGGCCATGCTGATTATTTTGAGGAAACTCTAAACTTTATCATCAAAATGCCAATTAAAACTGCGGTTGATGTGTTCGCTTGGTGCCTATAGAGCACATAATAATATGGGGTTAGGATTATTTACAGGTGGTTTACAATAACTCTTCTTTTTAATTTGGATCTTCAAAATGCTGCAATTTATTTCTTCTATCAAACATCTATGCAGAAGTGGCCAGGTAGGGTGAGTTTCAAATGGTAAGGAGATTGATGAAAGATAGAGGAATTAAAAAGAAACCTGGAAGTATTTCGATTGAAGGCCATTAAATGGCACATGCCTTTTTGTATAGGAGACGAATCACACCCACAGAGGAGATCTATGCAAAGTTGGAGAAATTGTCTTGGGAGATGAAGGTAGCAATGTTTCACGGCATGTGGAGACCTTGTTTATATATTTTTGGACTGAAAAGTGCCATTTATTAATAATAAATTGAAAAATTAGTGGACGGAATCTTATATGGAGACCCATCAGTGGAATGGAAAAAACTTATATCTTGTGTAGCACGGACTGCAAAGAACCTGAAAGAAATACCTGAAACTAATGTAGTCTCGTGGATTGCAATAATTGCAGGATATGCACAAAATGTGTTTGTTGAAAAGGCCTTGGAAACTTTCAGGCAAATGCAATTGGCATGGGTAAATCCAAACTTTGCAATCTTTTCCAGCATCCTCCCAGCCTGTGTCAGAATGGGAGCTTTAGGATAGGGGATGGACATCTATCAAAGCATAATGGACAGTGGATTTTTGTCAAGTGTAGTTCCAATTTCCCTAATAGACAAGTATGCAAAATGTAGGTATGTGCTTTTAGAGATCCATATGAGAAGTTCAAGGATGGTAGTCTTGAAGTAGCAGTGTTAGTGCAAGTCCCACAACTGCAAGTCCCACAACTGTCAGTCTCACAAGGTGTGTGCATATGTTACCATGCTTCATGATTCACGTGAAATACATCCTTTGTTTTAAGGCCATTTAAGGTAAGGCTGAATGCATGCAGGATTTTGTAAATAAGTATGGATTGCCATTTACTATTATATATTTTTGTTTGCATTATTAGATATCTTTTAGTTTTTATTGTTCATTATTCTACATAGACATCTTTTTTTTGAGTTAAATCCTCAGAATGCTTCAACTTTTGTTTGTCTGTGAAACATCTATGCAGAAGTGGATAGATGGGGTGAGGTTCAACTGGCTAGGAGAATGATGAAAGATAGACGGATTAAAAAGATATCTGAATGTAGTTGGATTCAAGGTCATTAAATGGTACATGCTTGTTACGTAGCAGACAGATCACACCCACAAACATGAGATCTATGCTAAGTTGGAGAAATTATCTTGGGAGATGAAGGCAGTAGGATATTTTCCAGTTTCAGAGCATGTACTGAGTGATATGGAAAAGGAGTGAATAGAATTATTCCTCTACCACCCGCATTTGAATTGATTAGTTGGAAACTGCATTTGAATTGATAAACATGGCACCTGGGGTAACTACTGGAGTTGTCAAGAACCTTTGAGATATTGTGGAGATTAATGGTGCTGCTATGTGAAGCGATCTGTAAACTTAGGCTGACACAATAACAAGACACACCTTGCTAGAGCTGCTCTGATAAAGAAGGGACCAGGTTTAATTTCTAGTTTCTAATTTCTTTTCTAAGTGCAAAATAAGTTCATTATATAATGAAGTGCAAAATAGGATCCAGTAAATTACAAAATCTCAGTCACAACTTTGCTGGGTGAAGCATCATCTCACTGCTGGAGCAAGAGCTTAGGAAAGGGAATTAACATTTTACCAAAAGAGGGACATATCTGCTCTGATAACTAAAGTTAATCTACCAGTGATATTTGTCTTAAAGTTGATGCTATAAACACTTTCAGAATTGCAGAAGCACGTCTAATGTACCCAGACCAGATTAGACTTGTTTTACCAGCTTCCAGAATGACTCATAGCTAAGATTTGAACATATGGGAAAATCCAAAAGCTTGAAGATTTACAAAAGTGGACATTCTTTTAAGATACACACAGCTCCTTGAACATGCCATAACATCAGCATCTCCCATCTTCCATGCTTTGTCAAAAACCAATTTTGTCTTTGAACAGATGCAAAATGAAACAAATTGCGGATGACATAGATTGTGACCAATTCTTCACTGTTGGCCCTCAAATGCAGGGGTTAATCAAGAAGCATTGCAAATTTGGAACTAAAGAGTCCTATGCATTGTATTTGTCTATGGCTTCTTTTTTATTAATGTGTATGAATCAACCAGTTCTATAATGCTCAAACATCATTACTATGCTGATCTGTGTTATCTCATTGAAAACTTTTGGCAAGTGTTGTTTTCGAGAGGTACTTTTTCCCACAGTTCTAGTAGGCATGATCATACCTTTGTAGTTCTAGGTTTGCAATGCATACGTCTTCTAGTTCCAAATCTACAATGCCTTTTTATCAACACCCTACATTTGAGGGCAAACAGTGATGGTTCTTCAAACATTTTGAAGTTGAGCATTAGAACTTGACATTTGTTTATTTTTCTCTAGATTTGGATGCTATCTCCAACCTTCATGCATGAGGGATCCTTTTTAGCAGGGGCATCTGTGCCCCTAACATTCCAAGAGATGCACTTCATCTTGACCTTGGGGTGACATTTGTGCCCCTAATATTCCAAGACATGCACTTCATCTTGACCACGGGGGGACTTTCATCTGCCCTTTTAATTATTTCTCGAAGAATGTTGTGGTTACCTGCACCAATTGTTCCCTTCTTAAGCTTCTCTGCGTTGCTTTTTTATCGTTCCTGTAGTTGTTTGTGCCAACAATTTTTTTGTTTTTCTGTATAGGTAGTAGCCTAGGACAAAGTTCTCCATTGCTTGATAATCCTTAATGGGATCTTGGATGGAAGTCAATTTTCTAAGTGAGTCACATGTATGGTAGTTGATAACAAGAAGTGTTTGCAACATTTATCATCCTTAAAAATTCAAGTTTAGAAACAGCTTGGCCCCATGGTGTTTGAAGTTGGTGCTTAAGATGTTGCCTCTTAATACGGGAAGTCCTCTTCATCTTAGTAGATTTATGTGGAGTTAACCGAACATTCAGTTTCGTTACAAACTGAGTTTTCATTGCCTGTATTTAACTAATATGATTCAACATTATATTCATGTAGTAGGTAGTAGTTTCATTCTGAAGAAATATCCCAACGGTATCCTTAAATTCAAATTGCATAGTGCGGGGTGTACGCCTTCCCTCCTCCATGGTTTGTTGCTACAAATCAAGTGCTTTTCTCATTTTTGTGCTAATTGAATCTGGGTTCATAGCTTCTACTGTCAACTCAAATCTTATCTTACCTTCTTTTTTATTAGCATTTAATATAAACCCCTCGTTGGTATATAAAACCATGAATGGTGGCATTGTTTATATCTCAGTGGTTTTGTGTAGTTTTGATCTAAAACAAAAGTTCATTGTTTAAAATTAGAAGCTTCTTTTAACTTGTTCAGCTGTAGAAATGTTGATCTCCTACTGAGTTCTCTCCAAGTATTTTATAGGGTTATTGACAAAGGGTAAGTGGAAACTGGAAATGATCCTTAATCTTTTTCTTCTCTTTACCAGAGGTTAAAGTAGAGGTAGTTATTATACAACTATTGGGAGAGGGCGGCTTGGCACTGCCATAAGTGAGTATTTATACTCCCGCTCCCTATATAGGTATAGGTGCCTGCCCGCATGGATGAGATGGCTACTGCTGAAACCCTTCTAAATTATCACTAGATTATTTTGTTGTTTTCATATTCTTGAACTTCTTGTCTTGCCTAAAACTTCAATAACGAGTATGTTTTGGATTGAAAATGGGGTTGAGATGGGGAACATGGGTTTAAAATCTAAATCCTCTCCTTTCATTGAAGCTTTAAAAGTGATTGCAAAAGGACTCCTATCACCTCAAACTAAAGGTAAATAGAGAAACATTGTTCTAATAATTGAATCACTGGACAGGGATGCAATATTCATGATTTAGACAGAGGATGCATTCAGGGTTCAGCATGAAGAAATCCATGCAAAACTACAGTGCACAGAGGCTCTACTAGCATGTGTGAAACGATGCACTTGCTCCGTATCAAACAGTGTATGGAAGGTTGTATACATTAGTATTGATGAAGAGCAGAGACTGAGGAACAAACTCCAGGTACATGCTGGCTGAATTGGTAGCTTCCATTGCCCTCTACAACCCTATTTACTATAATGCTGAACTTGGACACGAGGCTGAAAATTCACATAGTTTTATTTCGTTTATGCTGGTTTTTGTTTGGCTGTTGATGGAAAAGCTCTTGTTTGCAGGCAGAAGGATTCACCACAACAGAGCAGTACAAAGTTTGATGTTCTTATTGTGAGAATGTTGATGTTCTTATTGCAGATGGTGATGCAGATGAGGGGTTGGGGAGCGTGGTTGAGGCTCTCAAGGCCATTGTTCAAGGTCCTGCAGATGGGGTTAAGGGTACATATGCTCTGAAAGAGTAAATGATGGTGGTGGCTACATCCGTAATGATTATTGTTGACAGCCTTCATAGAGCAACGTATCATCTTGAGGCATTGGTTGAGGTCTTGGTTGGTGTAATAAACAGGTATGTATGGTTAAATGGAAGCTTCTTCGTTGTTGTTTTTAAGCAAGTTGTGTATTCAAATGAAGTAGAACATGAAACATATATTTGTTAACTTTCTTGCCATGCAAAGAGATCAAGCTCAATTATGCAGATATTTGCAGTTATAATATTTTCTGGTTCCCCTTTGCATTGTTAGAAGCGGGTCTTTTGATTCCTTGTGTTGCTAGACTAGTCCATATGCTAATATTAAGGTCTTTGAGGTGTTATGTCCACTTTAGATCAATATTTGCATTTGGTCTAAAATCTCAAAGTCTATATATTCATATTAAGGTCCTTGGTGGTCTTATGATATGTCCTCTTAACATTACTATTCGCATTCACATTCTTAAAGGATATGTTTATACAGAAAATTAGTTTCACATCACACTAGATTTGTTTGCATTTTGTCGAACAGTTAATGTGCCTTCAGTGGAAGGGCATTCACAGTTTAAATTATATGTCAATCCATGTCATTTGTTGATTACAATTAATATATCCATGAAAAGACGTCTCGTTCAGTCATTTGGTCAAACACTTTGTCGGTATTGACTATAATGTTGCACTTGTCATACCTTTTTTCATCTAGGGCTTCTTGATTCTTTGCCATCCACCTTTTTTTTAATGTTAGGGTAACAGTGGTTTTGATGTCCAATTTTCTTTATTTGCTTTGTAATCTGTAACCTCTTCTCATGGAATATCATATTTGCAGCCCACTTACGGAAGACACAGGCATCCTCACAAGACATTGAAACTATTTCATTAAATGCAGGCAACAGGTTTTAATCCGATCAGTCCACCTTTGCTAGCATACTCCCAGCCTTTGACAAAATAGGAGCTCTGAAACAAGGTAAAGAAATCCACCAAAGCATTATGGAGAACTAAATTTTGCCAGATGTTTTAATTGCAAGTGCTGTAACACCACTTTTCCCGCACCAGGAAAAGGGCCGACAACTCCATTAACATAACGACAAAACAATCATATGCAAAATGACACTTTCTACTTGATCATAGTAATGTCTACAAAAAATATTTGATTTATAACTACTAAACAATTTTTATATCTATATTTCTCATTTATAAACCCACTCTATTACTACTTTTACACACTTATTAAATATGTAACTTCCCAAATACTATAGTATTCTTTGCTTCATTTTGTCAATTGTCCTTCATAAATGGTAGGGAATATTTATTTGATGTAACATACTAATGATGTTATATAATCAACTATACTCATATACCAACCTATCTAATTTGACTAGCACATTCAAGGAGATCGAGTGGCATAATGTTCAAGGTCAAGTTTAAAAATAAAAAGATAGTTCAATAATTTCAGCGGCCAAAGGTTCATCCACGTGGAGACTAATAAGCACAAAGAGTAAAAGGTATAAAGGCCACATAGGAATAAACTTATTACTTGTTATAAGTGGGTCACATGAAGCATGACAATTCCACGTTTTATTCAAATTATATTAAGATGTACCCTTAGCAAATGTTTTACTTTATAGAGTATTTCTAAGGTGGCGGAGAGTTTATAGTTTAGCATATAGGTCTTAAATATTGGTAAGTATAATGTTTAAATATGTATAGTGGCTAGGATGTTACAAAGTATATAGAATTTAATTAAATTACATATACATAGTTTTAAACTATATAAAAATAGGTTACTAAGGGTAGGGTTTAAGTATAGTTTTAAAGGTATAGTGTTTAATAAAACATGTTCTTTAAAATGCTTAGGGAATATGTGGTAGTTTATTCTAATTTAATTAACTACTTAGGTTATAAATTTAAGTTAGGAATTAATATGGTATAACACCTAACTGTTAATATTTAAATATATAGTTTAATATGCATAAAAGAAATGTAAGAATAAATGGGGCCAATAATACACATAGGTTAGTACCATTAAAACATATAGTTTTTAGGATTGCAATAGAAAATTAGAAGGGGTCATAGGTTAGACATAAGAATACTTTATTCCAACATAAATCTAATCAAGTTTATTTAAAGGGGTATTTTTAGACATGGAAAATTATTTTTTTGAATATTAAAGATGAAAATACACACTTAGAATTTTACACGGGGGACAAGAGTAAATTATGAACCAATAGGAAAAATTGATTTCCTATTCTCAAGGAGAGTTGTCTCCCGTAGAAACCTTAGGTAAATTAAATTCACTTGATCTTTTCCCTAGGTGTTTCCAGCACTAAAACAAACTAATTAAATATAAATATGAATATAAGTCTAGTTCAATTAAAAATAAACACAAGTATTAAATATTAAATTTGTAAACTTCATAAAAGCTCTTCTCAATAAATTCTCTTCAACTATTTTATAACAATATTTTAATATACATATTTTAAAAAATATTAAACCGTTTTCAAAGGCATTTATTAATAAAACCATATTATTTTTTCCGAAGTTAACTATTTAAATGCACATATTTTATTTAATTTTACTATACAAGTAAAAAAACCAAAACAAGAGTTAATAATTTTTCTACTCAAGTAAATGTTCGACTTTAATATAAACTTATATTTATTTTAAATCAACCAACCACAAAACACCTATGTAAAATTTATTTTGTTTTCGGATATCAATACACAAATCAATACACGGACAAGCAATAGGAAAAGACAATTAAAATATAGTTGAATTTACGGATATTAAGAAATAAAATGAAAATAATACGTTTGTTTAGAATTCCCATTTTTCATATGGAACTACTCTCGATTCTTTTATCGTCATGTTTCTATATTTCTTGTTGCTTGTAACATAGTTTTGAACCGTAAGAAAAATCCACAATGTGATTGATGCAAGAACAAAGTCATTATTGTTATTTCCAACCAAGACATTTGTGATCATCAACTTTTCCTAGTATCGAGTTGCTTCTATCACATCTATTTGCAAGGTGCATGAGTGTATACTATGACAATGTCCTATCTTACTCATTGATAGGTCATATCATACTAGATTCTTGAAGACTAAAATTTTGAAGATCTGTTTATATTATAGGTCAAAGTGGCAAATCTATGGGTTTGTCTAGGTCCCGACTCCCAATATCTCATCCCTAGTGACTACAAACACCAATAAGGTGATGCCACTATTTTTCAATGGCAAACATGTCACTAATCATGGTTCTAGTCTCATTTATTTCAATGAAAATGAACAAAATATTTCTAATCTTCACAAGAAATCATTAAGATCCTAGCGGCTTAGGACATTGAGTGTCATTGAATGGGTACTTGGTAATAAGACTTATGAGGAGTAATAGACCTTGCGATGTTTTCTAGATCCGAAAGTTCATTCATGCCTTAGCTCATCTCAAAGATATGTCATCTACTGCCAAGTTATTTCCCATTTTGATAAGCGTTGTGATCATCTTTTGAATCTATTGTTTAGTTGTGGTTTATTACATACTTAACTGTCTTGCAAACTGTAATAGATGTAGTGCTTTTTTCCTTTCTTAGTTGTTTTTGTCTTAGGTGTGTGATGTATTAGCCAACATAGTCAATGATGTGAGAACGGGCATGAGACCCAAGTTCAAGTCCCACCAAATGTGTGATGGGAATTTTTGTGCAACAATGCATTTTATACTTGTAACTCCTATCAACACCTCAAGATAGGGTGACGACGGAGCACACTCAAGCCATAAGGAAGCCTACAACTCTATGCATTCTCACTCTACAAGCTCAAATGAAGCTCCTTGATGGTTGGTTATGCCTTTAAGATTATTTGTGTTGTTGGTTGCACTCAAATTCTCTTTCCACTATGGCATCATGCAAGTATGGAAAAAACTTTGGATGCAAATTTTCGCAGAGTTTGTTTACTTGTTCAAGTGATGATAAAATGAAAGACAACCTTTCCAATTTATAGAGTTGGGATGGCCAAATGAAGGGCTAAGATAGATTGGTGATGTGTGCAATTTAAGGGTGGAGAAGAAGTTTGGATTGATGACATGGAAGGAGAATTCTAGGAGGTAGAAGGAAATTTGCCATTTTTGAATTTTAAATTAGTGGATGGTTTTAAATAACGAGTTAAGTTAGTCAAATTAAGTTTAATTAATTAATTAAACCTTATTTATAGGAGAGGTGGTTGGTTGGAATTTTCTAGATAAGCTTAATAAATTAGGATTAGATGGTGTTTAACAAATGAGTTAGGTGGTCAGTTAGGTTAATTAATTAGCTTTAGTGTTAGTGAATTAGATTTAAAAATGGATTTGTCGGAGGAAGTTAGGTGTGGTAGGTGAGAAATGTTAAATGAGGTTTATAAAGGTATTATGAGGTATAAAATGATGATTAATTTTGGGATTAATCATAGTAGTATGAAATAGGGGTCTATTAATACGATAGTGGTCATATTGGGGGTGATTAGAAGTTCTTTATTGATGGTTGCGGGATAATTTAGGTTTAGTTAGTGTGTTGACATTTAGGATGTATACACTTGTAGATCAAAATATTGACGACCTGTTTATATTATAGGTCACGGTAACAAGTCTATGGGTTTGTCTATGTCCCGATTCCCAATATCTCATCCTCAATGACTACAAACCCCAATAAGGTGATGTCTCCATTTTACAATGAAAAACATGTCACCAATCATGGTTCTAGTCACATTTATTTCTAGGAACATGAACAAAATATTTCTAATCTTCACAAGAAATTATTAAGATTCCAATGTCTTAGATATTGAGTGTCATTGAATGGGTACTTGGCAATGTGACTTAAGAGGAGTAATAGATCTTGACGGCGTTTTCTAGATTTGGATGTTCACTCATGCCTTTGCTCATCTCAAAGATATGTCATGTGTTGCCAAGTTATTTCCCATTTTGATAAGCATTGTGATCATATTTTGTAAATTAACAGTCAATTGTTTAGTTGTGATTTATTGCATAATTGTTTTGTAAATTGTAATAGATTTAGTGCTTTTTCCTTTCTTAGTTGTTTTTGTCTTAATGGGTCGTCGACAGCTTCTTCTTAGGGCTTCACTCAATGATCGGGATGAAGCTTTTATAAATTTTGGTTGTCCTAGTCTCACTTTTGTATTATCAAAAGTGGATGTTTTTTTCTAGATATCTCTATATTGAAGTGAAGGGTTTTGGAAAAGGTTTACACTGAATAGAGCACCCACAATGATAAAAAAGCAAGCACATTGAACAAAGAAGGTACATTGAATAGGGTAGGCACAATGAACACTAGGAAAAACTAGAGGGCTTATTTGTTGATCAATTATCAAACCCCCACTCCTCACATCTCTCAATTCCATTTAATTACACCGGAGGCATTCTTGTAGTAAGATGCGGGTTTTTGCATTTGGTGCTAGCAGCGGCTGTGACGGCGAGGTCTGATGTTGAAGCATTGAAAGAGCTCAAGGATTCGGTGAATCCGCGTTCGATTCGCGCGACGTCCTGTCTGAGCTCGTGCGATTTCTCGGCGGATCCCTGCGACAGTGCCTTTGGCCACCATTCCACCCGCGGATTCAAATGCGCAGGAAGCCCTTCCAGAGTCACGGAAATTACTTTGGATGGCACCCTTTCCCCGTCTATGGCGACACTAACCGTGCTGCAGATCATTGATCTTTCCGGGAATGCCTTCAGAGGCCCATTCCCTCCTCTCTTCAAAATATCTCTTCGCGTAACCGCCTTCTGCTCTCTCATAATCAGTTTTCCGGCGCCATTCCTGACTTGATTGGGGTTTTATTCCACCTGGAGCAGCTATCTCTCGACAACAACCTTCTCCAGGGTTCGATTCCCCGGGAGTTCAACAACTTAAAGAGGCTCTCCAGATTGGAACTGCAAGGCGTCTTGCCTGACTTGAGAGGACTGCAGAGTCTCGATTTCTTCGACGCCAACGAAAATCAACTATCCGACAACAACTTTGACGGTCTTTCGGCGTCATTGGAGGAGTTAAGTCTGAGAAACAACCGCCTATTTGGTGCACTGTCGATAAATTTAGCCGGGACACGTTTGTGTCGTAGAATGAGTCCATCAATTTGCACCATCTTTATACTTACTAAGTTATTATCATTGACAACGATGTATGTAGTGATGAACCTGATTTGCAATCTGGCTAGATTCGTATTTCAACATTTATTTCCAAGTGCTAGCTGACAACTACGAGTAATCTAAGTACGCTTCATATGCTACTATATAATTCTGAATTGTTCATCATACATGGTAGGAATAGGTAGAAACTTGAACTGTGATGGACCATCTTAAACCTGTGCATATGGTTGGCTATTGCCTATAAATCTGGATCAAAGTTGTAAAATGTCTGTATATTGCACCTGGAATCCACATTATGTGAAGCTTTGCTTTGGCACTTTTGACATTTAATGGTTAGATGAGCTTTTTGTAGTTAGTCTACATACATAAGTAGTCCAATTGTCCAGTTCCTAGTGTGTTCCCAGTGTGTTCTCAGCTATATGTTATGTGAAATGTTTAAGTTGGTTTGTAGCTAAATTTTTCTTAAACTTGGGTGTATGCAATATATGTCAAAACTATGTGTGGTATCCCTGAAATGTACTGTGTATAGGTCAAAATGGGTGGAGCCTTTGGTATAAAGGCGTTTCACACTAGGTTGAAAAACTTTTGCCAACATTTACAATGTAATGGTGATTTGATGATGAAATTGTTTGTGGAGACCCAGGAAATGTGTCAACATAAAATTTTGGTGCTTTGTTTGCCTTGAAAGAAACGGTAAGATTAAAGTTGGCACAATTTCATGAGTTTTCCAGCTTGCTTGTCGTTACAAAGTGGCATATGGTATGTCATTGCCATTGCAGATTTTGTACTAGGGAAAATTAACATTGAGACTCACCTTCACCCTAGAATTTATTTAATGTTGGCTTTACCTGACTATGTTATGTCTGGAGTTGGCCAACAAAACGATAAAGAAACACCATATGTTACTATGAAAATTCTTGTGTGAATCTGGCTCAGTATAAGATAAAAGTTATGTAAAAATTCAGAAAGATCAAGGCAAGGATGCTAACTGCATGTAAATAGCTTGACTGATGACAAACTAGGCCTTGATTGGCATATTGGTTATCATTTCTTCAGTGTATACTCTAGACTACCCTAGACTCAAGGATATTTTAGATTCACCATCAATCCAAATGTTTGTGAAAAGTTTAGCTTAAGAAAGTTTATCTCACCATTTTACTGGTTTCAACATCAAATCATACAGGTGTAAAAGGCAATTGAAATAACTCCTTGAGGATTTTAATACTAGACCATCGTCATCTTATATCAGTGGCTCACCTCCTGGTAGCCCATCCTCTTCAATTCTTGGACCATATCCTTTTCATCCATCACACCTTTCTTCTATCAATGGTTGTGGCAAGCCCGCGGTCATTTCTCACATCAGTTCTAAATGTCCACGTTCGCTTTCTTCTCCTTCTCGAGATCAGACAGGTCACATGTCAGTTTATAAGAAACCCAAACAGTTTCTTAATCAAGCTCAAGTCAAAACTTCCAAGAGCTCTAAAGCTCCCAACAAATCAAATGATCTTAAGGTTAAAAATCAAGCGCGATTCAAGAATGCACACCAACACAACCATCAAGTATGGCACAAAGTGCATAAACCTATGAATCAAGAACTCAAGCTCCCACATGAAAAATCCTTGTTTCAGGATAAATCATAGTCATTTGTTGAGTATGAGCTCACCTCGATCATTGAGATTGGGGATAACATGACTCTTGATAAACAAACGCACCTAGTCTCCCTTATTAAGGAAGTCACAAACATTGTTGTTGGATCTTACCATGCAGAGTGACTCTGTTATTCCCACCTTTCCAAAAACTATCAAAAATCTAAAAATCAAATCAATTCAAAAATACAAAAAAATTTGAGAAAACATAACAAAATCAAAGGTACAAAGATCAAACATTGCAATCAGGTATTGCGTACACATGGATGTTTCTTTCTTTCCTTGCTATTCTTCTGCAAGTCTTCCTACCATTTTCATCCCTTCGATGATATTTTGGTTAGCCTATTCGCACACATTTTGCGACATTTATCTCTATGGTATTTGTTTGACCTTGGTCTTTAATCACCTTGGTAAATTAAAGAACAACTGACCTCTTAGAGATCCTATCACATTCAACATCTAATAGACTTGTTGCGAAGAACTTTTGGACATATTTGTTGATACTAGTCAATTTCGTCATAACAATCACTTTCACCTCCTTTCATCGCCATCAGGTGGTTCTTAACCCTTATCAAGCAAGAGAGTTGAGATAAGTTTTCGGAAAGCAAAAGAATCAAAATCAATCAAAAAATCCAAAGCTAAAAGCAAAAGAAAATTGATATATTACTCTTTCTTGGGGTATTTCTAATAATCTCTATCGAGGCTATGGACGCATTCGATGTAGAGAAATGTTGCGATTAGAATCAAATGCATCTCCGTCGGGGCTATGGGCGCTTTGGTGACAACGGAGCAATGTACAACTATCCTTCCACCATCCATTCACAAATTCGCCTTTCAAATTCAATCATTCCTACACTTTGGCTAGGTTGTCTTCACTTGTTTATTAAATATTCCCTTCAAGAGGTAATTAATCTCCATATGCACACACCGGATCTCTATGAGTAAGCGGGATTAGTACGTTCTGACAAAGTGTCTTTTTTTGGGACCTTGTTCATACTCTTACTCTAGTGCGTATCTTGTCTCACGATTTGTGCCTTTGGCTAATCACTTCTTCATCGGAGACTTATAAAGCTACATACATATAATTCACACCATTCTTCTACTTCGTTCAGAACATCCATGTGTATGGTATTTCCTTTTTGCCAATGTTTTCGGACACCTTTGTCCCTTTTCATAAAAAACAATCTTCTCCTTCCTTTCTATCATGTGCTTTTAGGCCAACTTACGCTGGGGGCATCCTTTCTTCTTCCCAGCACTTCATTGGTTTACTTTCATCATCACATTGAACCTATCCATAATAGCCTTAGGTCCTGTTTCTTTGCGTGAAGAGTTTGCCTTTGAATACTCCCACCTAATCGCTGGGGCATTTTCGCATCTTCACCTTTTTCGTACGCATGTGGCCTTTTGCCCTTGTACATCCCATCTATCGCTAGGGGCATCCACGCTTCCTCATCTTCCTGTACATAGCTTCGAAAACTTTCAAAATAGAAAAAAATATTCAAATATGTTAGAAAAATCACAAAAACATTCAAATATGTTAGAAAAATCATAAAAACATTCAAATATGTTAGAAAAATCACAAAAACATTCAAATATGTTTCAAGAAACTTAAAAAATAATATAAATCATCCTACAAAATGTCGCTCTTTGGTTCTCACCGCTCATGTGCATGACTCGCGGATCATCTTGATCTACCTCCATCAACCAAAGCTAGGTTGCTTACTTTGTCTCAGTACTGGGCACAACGAGTTGCACAGGTACTATTTTATAGTGCACATTGATTTTCATTGGACCCAAGTGTCCTCCGTTATTCCCCTCGCATGTATCATTGCTTGTGACACTCATTATTAACCCTTGTCGTTAATTCAAATAGCTTGGAATTGAAGCTTGATAACAAAAACATTACATTATGTTTCTCTGTTAGTTTAGCTTGTTTACTTTCTTGTATTGCATTGCATTATATATGTTGTATGGAGCTAGGCATATTTTACTTTCTTGTATTGAATTGCATTTTGTATGTTCGTATATGGCTTTTCATGTCATACTACACTTTTGTTCATTCTCTTTTTAATAAGGACCGATGATGAAGTTCTCTAGCAATATGATGAAAAATAAGTTGTTTAAAAGGCGGTGGATGGATGTTAGCTCATTTCCCTTCCTCGTACTCCTTTTCTTTTATACCCCTTTTCTTCTTCTTCACACTATTCTTTCTTTTGTTATCTTTTTGTCATCTTTTCAATCATCGATTGAGTTGTTCTATCACCCCATCGACAATCGAGGGGGCATCCTTCATTCTACTCATTTTTCTTTTATCCCTTCAAAATTTTCTACTTGTTTATGTTTGTTTACTTTCTTTGAAGTGACGTCACTTACGCCACCCCAAAGAGGGGAAAATATAGACACCTAAAATATGCTTACACCTAGCATTTCCTCCAATTTAACTCGATTAACGACACTTTGTTAATTTCCCACTCTTCGCTCCATTCTTGGATGCCCATTTCATGACACCTCTTTCGGTCATATTCCTCCTATAATCATCTAATTGGGCTAATATCTCTCTTATTAGCTAAACATTCCTCCTTTTGACCATTCAGAACCTCCCTAGTTCTCTCTAGATCACTTCTATTGGCTTCCTAGGCTATCTATCAGTCACAATTGATTAATCAGACCTCCCAACTCTCAATGAGTCTCTAATCACTCGCTAATCACGTTTAACTAGCCTAATCCTAACTTAACTAGTCTAAAGCATGTTTACTTAGCTCCTAATCTTAAAGTGCTTTTTAGACTTTAGTCCCACATGCACCCAAAGTTTAAAATCTTCCATTTAGAAAACTATAAATACATGGCTAAGCCTACCCATCCAAAGACACAATTTTACATAACACAAAACCAAAACAAGCCTAAGAAAGCTTTAAGATCTCATTTGTATTAGCTTTAAGATAATTAGACATTTGATCTTAAGCTTACGTCCTCCATTAACCTTGAACTAAAACCTCCATTTGCATCCTTAAACCAAGTTTTGAGTAATATGGATAGAACCATTGGCCTTGAATCCATTAATGGTGAGACTCCATTCTTGAAAGCTTGAAAACCATAAACAACTAATCACACCTTTGATTGCTAAGTTGATCTTCTTAGGTTTAATGTTTAATTAGTAATCTAAAGAGTAGAGAGTAGTATATATGCTAGGTTTTGATGTTTTTGTCAAAGTTATGATGCATGTATATGATTAACTCTTATTTAGCTCTTATCTCATGGTGCATGGTTGAGTTAGTTAAGCTTTGAGGTTCTTTAGCCTCATTCCATAGCTTTGCAACTTTTCCATTGCATACATTTGGCACCACTGTGGGACATGAAGTCCATCCTCCATTAATGGAGTCATTTTGAAGCTTTTATTTCAGTTTCTAACTTTTTACATGTTTTTGTAGGGTTAAATATTTTGCCTTGGGATTTTTAGCTAGGTTTTATGTAGTTAACCTTCATTTTCATGCTTCTTTGTTAAGTTTATGCTAGAAATTGCATTTAATGGCTAAATTCTAACTTGTTGACACTTTTAAAATTTCATTTTTGTGTTTTTGGTGGTTTTTTAGGCAGAGCGCATACACCTTTATGCCTGCGCAGACACCTTCAAACTATCATTTCTAGCAGAGAGGTACGAAGGCACCCAAAACCATGCGTAGTTATCCAAAAGCAGGTGCACACACCCAAATCGTGGCACACATACCCTTCTTCCAGTGCAGACATCTTGTAACCTATTTTTTTCACTAGGCGCTTAGGCACCCAAACCCACGTTTAAGCACCCTATGTATTCTTGGCCCTCTGTCAAAATTTTTTTACCAGCGCACACACGCCCAAACCGTGGCGAATACACCCTTTGCTTGCGCAAGCACCCTCTGCCGCTAAGGTGCACACACATTGTCATAACTTTTACCATTTTTCCGCTCCCCTAGCACATACACCTATTCTCTGGCGTATGCACACTTATGCTAGCGCAGGCATCTCTCGGGTAGTGTAGGCACCCTACAGACACGCTAGGTTTACACAGAGGGGTGCAAGCACCATAACCCATGCGCACATACCCAAAACAGTGCGCATACACCTCGAAGGGGGTGCATGTATCTCTGTTTGATCCGGATTTGTTCATATAATTTTTAGTGCTCCTAGTTTTGGTCATATCTTTTGACCCGTTTTTAGAGTTTGAATAGGCGTCAGAAAGAGAATGAAGAAAATTTGTGAGGGAAGTTCCAAAAGTAATATACTTTTGGTATCATTACTTCTATCATCAAACTCCCAAAGTTCCCGGAGACCTCCAAAAATGCAAAATACTAAAAACCATTGAAAAACTGCTAAAAATAGATTTATGGAATTTTCTAATATTCTTGGTTTTCTAACTTTCTCAGGGTTCGAAAGTGGTTTGCATGTTTCTTTTCCTTCATATTTTTATGCTAACTTAGTTAAGTGTTCACATTTTTCATTTGTAGGGGTCCTTTGAAACGTGTATGCTCTTCCCTCGCACCTTCTAGGTGATCTTGGGAATAAAAACATTTCAAAAACCTTCTATTTTGCTTCCAAAACACTTCAATTTAAGCTTTAAAATGGATTAAAGTTCAAAGTTGGCTAAAACAAGTTTCCTTTTGCAAAACACTTAAAGTATTTTTCCATAAAACTTGTTTTAGTAGAGTTTCCACGTTGTGTATGCTCTTCCTTCGTGCCTTTTTGGTGACCTTAGGAATCAAAAACAACGTGCAAACTCTCTTTCTTATTTGATGGAAAATTACTAACTCCTTGCATGTAGGGCCTAATGCTTGTCAAAGAAAGAAGTCAAGACAAAACAAAAACCTTCTAATACACGTGTTTTCATATAGGTTTCCAAACAGTGTGCTACTTAAAACCACATTAAGTTAAGCAAGATAAAAACACACCACTTTCATCGCACCGTATTTGCGGGTTTCAAAAGGGTACATCCCTATCCGCTCAACTGGAACATAACCCCTTTAGCATAAAGCCTTAAGCTACAACAATGGGGGTGGTTCTAGGAACCCTAAAGTAATTCACCGCTGACTAACCTTGTGGATGAAATAGGAAGCGTTTAACTTACCCAATTGAATAGATTTCACATTGTAAGTTAGATTCAAAGTTGTTTGTATCGTGACCCCAGTGACGGTACAACTAAACGCATTGGTTTCTCATTGTATTAGAAGGGGGTAAAGTAAAGCCAAGATACTCCCAAATTAGTCATTGTGAATCTTTGGGTAAATTGAGCTCGCTCTAGACAACTTGTGACACCTAGTTGAGAGATCTTATTAGGGAGGCCATTCTGTCTTGGAGCCCACTTTTCTAGTCTGTTGCCACGTCAATCCATCATGAAGTGACAACTCACTTAGAGTTTGAACCTTGTTTCTCGAACAAGGCAAAGATCCCATGTAAGTTAGATCTAAGTGTCTTTCATCATAAAATTAAACGACATCTCACTTAGCTCAGTTTCTTTCTTGCCTTCAAACGAGGCAAAACTCTGCCCAAGTGGCACTTAGTTTATTTCCATCTTTTTATCTATACTCTTGCATTCTCACCACAAATTTTTGGGGTGAGAAGGAGGCATACCTCGCGAGTCTTATCAAAGATGGTATTCGCCACTTTTTTATCCGTTTACGCCCATCCATGTTTGCGGCTGGGTTGTTAAACATATAAAGTGCACAAGTATGTTTTTGTATCTTTGATAGTCCTTTGATCTTGATTTCAATATCCTCTTCATATTTAGGATTGGATCATCATTTAATCCCCTTTGACGCGTTAACTTGTTCACATTACCTCGACATAATTAAGATACTTGTGTTTTTCATAAACATGATCTAAGTATCCACATTGTGGCGTTACTGCTACTGCACATTTTAGCACATCCTTAGTATACTTTTACTTGGTTTAAATTCAAACATTTCTCCAAATCTTGACGGGTGTCACTTACTTTATTTTATGTCGTTTTAGTACCAATTTGACACTAATATCTCACTTCTCCACGAAGCTTGATAGATGTGTCCAATTGGTGTGGTTACGTAGCTTATATTTGTAATCCTCTCCCTTTGATGTTTAGGCCTTGCTTGTCTCTAAACTGGTCGTAGTATCCTTTAAGTGGGAATCATATTTACCCTTTGTTAATATTTACACCTTGTTCATTTCGAGCTTGACGTAAGTATTGACATTGTGTTGATCATCTTTGCATTGAACTATCATTTTGCACACACATTTTACATAGGAGTATTTCCTTATTGATTGGCTTTGTGTTTCACACTTGCATGATTGTTCCTTGTGATCATTCATCCGAAAAACTTGTTTTCTAGGACAATCCTTTTGATCTCATCGAGATCGCGTCATCATGATGTCTATTTTCCTTAGACCTTCTTCGGAAAATCACGCACGCATCTCCATATTTACGAAATGTCTAGTTGGTTTCCCTTATGCTACCCGAATCGACATGGAACTTTCTTCACTTTGAAGGAATTTGATCACACTAGCTAAGTCTAGGCATTTGTACCTAAATGATGCCAACAATGACTGACTATCGTGCGGTTCCTCACACTTACAAAAATACAAAACCTAGGTTTAGGAATTCAAATCAAAAGATTCCCATTACGACTAAGCCTCGTTTGGTTCTTCACACTAGAGGGCCCATTCGGGTACCCTATTCCCCACCTTCATCTCATAGTCGGTGGTATGGTTTGGACGCTTCTGATCTAAATTATTATTCGGGTTCCCCCCACTCTTCTTCTGATTCAGATCCAAACTACTGTTCGGATTCCCACTCTTCTTCTGAAGATTTGGATCCCAACTATAATTCAGATACCCTAGATCAAATCTTGAATCACGGTCCTCCCTTTCTTCAAAGGACCTTTGTTCCAAATCACATCAACGATGTCTTCCTCCTTTGAAGACTTGTGCGACTCCAAGTTCCGTCGATCGAACATCTAATTCGGTTCTTGAGTCACGGTCCTCCCTTCCTTCGCAGGACCACCTTTATCAGTCGCCTCGACGATCTCTTTCTCTCGAAGAGTTCCACGACTCAGATTCCCTCTAGAAAATCATCCAATTTGAATCCTACGTCACAACTTAATAGATGGCTATGTGATCCTACTTTCCAACCTACATTACGTCATCTTCTAGAAAAATGACCTAGGTCCAAATCCAAATCATCCATTCATGAGACGCCCGCCTCCAAGCCTACTTCCTCTCTTGAGTCATCTTTTGCTATCGAAACAAATTCTATCCCTCTTCAGCCCTTGAGCCCTTTCAACCATATCATACCATTTCCTCATCCATCTTCTAAGGATCAATGTCTGCGACCATGTCGAACCATTAGAAAGAATCCATGTCCTAAGACATCTTGTCGAAGCACTATCAAAGCTCTTCGTGGGAGTGAAAAGGTCAATCCTTCCCCTCATCTATATCATTGAACATATTCATCTTCTTATGTCAATCAATCTTCCCCGCTTATCGGACCCATTTCTTCGCTCAACCTCCTACAACTTGAAGAACAACAACCTTTGTTGATTGATTTCTCTTAGAATGAAGGAAAAATTAGATTACACGATGATATCCATTTAGAGGATTGCAAACAAGGATTCTTTCTAGAACTCAATACGCTTGCGTATGGGGAGGAAGAAGTTGATTTCTTTTATCAGAACGTAAAGGAAAAGCCTAAGGTCATGGAACTTGACTCTTCTTCTGGCATTCCATCTTCACCTTCTTCTGAGCATGATGAGATGTCGGGGTCTAGCATTGATCTCATGGCCTATCTTCTCATTACCAACTCATTCCTTATCTATCATCATTACTCAATCAAAATGTCATGGACACTTTTTCGTATATGGCATTTCATGTAATACTACAGCTTTGTTCATTCTCTTTTAATAAGGACCGATGATGAAGATCTCTAGCAATATGATGAAAAATAAGTTTTATCAAAGGCGGTGGATGGATGTTAGCTCATTTCCCCTTCCTCATACTCCTTTTCTTCTATATCCCTTTTCTTCTTCTTCACACTATTCTTTCTTTTGTTCTCTTTCTGTCATATTTTCAATCGTCGATCAAGTTCTTCTATCACCCCATCGACAATCAAGGGGGCATCCTTCATTCTACTCATTTTTCTTTTATCCCTTCAAAATTTTCTACTTGTTTATGTTTGTCTACTTTCTTTGAAGTGACGTCACTTACGCCACCCCAAAGAGGGGCAAATGTAGACACCTAAAATATGCTTACACCTAGCATTTCCTCCAATTCAACTGATTAATGACACTTCGTTAATTTCCCACTCTTCGCTCCATTCTCGGATGCCCATTTCGCGACACCTCTTTCGGTCATATTCCTCCTATAATCATCTAATTGGGCTAATATCTCTCTTATTAGCTAAACATTCCTTTTTCGACCATTCAAAACCTCCCTAGTTCTCTCTAGATCAGTTTTATTGACTTCCTAGGCTATCTCATCACCACATTGATTAATCGAGCCCTCCCAACTCTCAATGAGTCTCTAATCACTCGCTAATCACATTTAACTAGCCTAATCCTAGCTTAACTAGTCTAAAACATGTTTACTTAGCTCCTAATCCTAAAGTGATTTTTAGACTTTAGTCCCACATGCACCCAAAGTTCAAACTCTTCCATTTGGAAAACTATAAATACAAGGCTAAGCCTACCCATTCAAAGACACAACTTTACATAACACAAAACCAAAACAAGCCTAAGAAAGCTTTGAGATATCATTTGTATTAGTTTTAAGATAATTAGACATTTGATCTTAAGCTTACCTCCTCCATTTACCTTGAGCTAAAACCTCCACTTGCATCCTTAAACCAATGTTTGAGTAATATGGAGAGAACCATTGGCCTTGAATCCATTAATGGTTAGACTCTATTCTTGAAAGCTTGAAAACCATAAACAACTAATACACCTTTGATTGCTAAGTTGATCTTCTTAGGTTTAATGCTTAATTATAAATCTAAAGAGTAGAGAGTAGTATATATGCTAGCTTTTGATGTTTTTGTCAAAGTTAAGATGCATATATAGGATTAACTCTTATTTAGCTCTTATCTCATGGTGCATGGCTGATTTAGTTAAGCTTTGAGGTTCTTTAGCCTCATTCCATAACTTTGCAAATTTTTTATTGCATACAACACTCAATATGGGTTTGCTAAAGAAGATTCAAGATGGCGAGGAAACATAAAACCCACAAACAAATCTTCCCATATGTTTTATGAAGCTATATGTGCAAAGAGCTAATGTGTCTTTTAGAGAGGCTCTAAAACATGGGAGTAAAGGAAAATACGAAATATCTTAAATTGAAAGTAGTAGTAAAGACCAAGCAAAAATTGGAGGAAGATAATGTGTCAAAATCAAAGTAGTAAAACTACAAAACTCATGGGTGTTAGACAACATGAATGACACCCTCAAACAAACCATCCACTCTCCAAAAAGTGTCAAGGAAGCGGGCGAAGGAGTGAGCAAAACACAAATAAAATAAATACAAAAGGCACTCTAAAACATGTAAGAGACAGAGAATAATATAAGAAAACAGATAAAAGAAGCTAATACATGGACATAGTAAAAGAAACATTGGATAAAACACAATAACTCGATAGAAAAGCAAGTCAAGTGTCACATGATAGTGGAAAGAGAATGTTATGACATATCACAAAACATTATCATCAAAGGATTAAAAGGTTATAGAGAAGGGGAAGGCTCAAACAACTCAACAAATTATTTTATTTGGAAGATCAAGTTACAATGTAAGGGGAGGAGGATGTGATAGAGAAATCTATGTTACAATGAAGAACCTTGAGGATTAGACATTGGTGTTAAGAAATACTGTTCTATTGGGATGCTCACAATTTTACTTAGATGAATACTCGACCATTTTGCAATTAGAAGAGAAGAAATGGAAAAAAATGAAGGCAACAATGATTGAAGTAAAATGGGGATATCTAAATATTGGGTAAGCTTGTATCATCAATTAAGACCCAAAACAAATAGGAAGTAGAGTCCCCTCGAGAACATCTTACATTGGTAAGCTAAAATCGTAGAGGTTACACTCGGAGAAGAGGTCTCGAGTTAGAGGCTAGCTAGAGAAAATATATAATCATTCTTACAAAGATGAATGAGCATGATTGCTCTGGTACCAAATTTTGAGGGATGTAGGAAAGCAATAGTATGGAAAAGGTATCCGAAAATGACAATGGGAATAGGGGAATAATGGATCTAGTTCTAGTGAAAAAGAAGAAAGAAAATAAAATATATTAATGTCTACAAATGACCAAAATTAGGTCAATGGGAATCATAAAAGCATTAATTTGTTTTTTTATTCATGGATCCCTCTCGGGTTACAAAAATTCATATAAGTAGAATAACAAAAAGTACACAAGAGAAGTAAAGCACTCACTAACATAGGTGGTAATGAAATCAATACAAACAACAATGAAGTGTGAAAAAGAGCCATTAAAACATGTGCGAGTGAGACTGGAAGGATATCTTATCAACCATCTCTGCTCATACATGAAGTTGAGGAGTGAACTAGGACATCATCAATTGACGTGGAAGATATACAAATGTCTCATTGAGGGTATCCACACCAAGGGGCTAGGCTAGGAGATACTAGGAGGAAGCAAAACACTTCCTCTAGAATATGTCCTAACATCCAAGGCTGATGTAGTATAAAATAAGCTCACAATATGTGTCTTTCATTGAGGTTTGGGGTTCAGTAAGAAGTAGATCTATGTCATCGAGAAGGGGCATAACCACACCGATGGGAGGAGCAGATCCATGAGGTTAAGGGAGAAAGGCTTGGGGGTTAGTTCTCTCGAGTAGTAATGGTGTGCTAAGTACTACATAATTGATCTATCAACTCGATATGTGAAGTACCGTGTCCAAAGGGTGTTTGGTATTGTTAGTTACCTAGGTGGGGTAGAAAAATGTGATCAACAAGGGGGCTTTAGAGCCTCTAGACCCTTTCTATAGGGATTTGTGTTGAAGAGATATGGCCTTGTGTTGATAAAGAGCTAGGCACAATTGATCTGGATATTTGAAGAAAGTAAATAGTGTTTACTTGAATCCTTGTAGAGGTAGTGGTAGCTTCCCTGATCTCATACTAAATGGGACATTTGAAAATGAAGTGTTCTTTGGTATCCACATCTAGGAGGGTTAAAAGATGACAAATCCGGTCTTGTTGGAGAATGTGACAATCAATTTCAATATGTAATTGGTGAGAGAACATTCTTAGGCGACTCAAGGAAAATCACAAGTTGTGGGACTAGTGGCACTAGAGGTTGTGAGGGAAATGAATAATAGCATACACCATTTGTAAGTACCACTTTACGTAAAAATCAATCTTGGGGTTGAGAAGTTAATGGGGGAGATCTAGGCGGTTTGGATATTATTGAATAGACAAAATGTTGCTATAAGGAGAAGACACACAAAGGATGTGCGCGTGGGAACAAGGCGCATTTGAAGGCATGGGAAGATAGGAAAGGAAACATGCAGAGAACATTTTGGCTCAGACTTAGCCATTTTTGTGGATAAGGGCTATTTTTGGAGATAACGTGTGGAGCACACATAAAGATGAAGACTTGCACTCCACACAATGGTATTTTGGGAACAAGCGTGATAAACATCATGCATAGTTTAAGCTAATAATATGATTTCTACTTGGAGTTAACTATAGGACATCTATTCTTGTAAAGGCATATGGCTATTATCAACATGTGACCTGTTTTGAGAAGTGCATGGGTGGTGAAGGGAAAATCCCCACCCCTATAAATATGTATTGACTTGTGTAGTTTAGTAGGTGGTGAATTATTGTAGAGTTGTGTTGCTGGTTTTGACGTGCACATGACTCATGGAGATACTGATATAGTGTA
The DNA here is from genome assembly GCA_018340775.1 of Taxus wallichiana var. yunnanensis. Taxonomy (NCBI): domain Eukaryota; kingdom Viridiplantae; phylum Streptophyta; class Pinopsida; order Cupressales; family Taxaceae; genus Taxus; species Taxus wallichiana. The sequence continues at coordinate 644,587,199 of CM031243.1, forward strand.
AGAAGCTTATGTGTTTTACAGTATTTAATACAATGGAGTATATTGGTTGAATAATGGTATGAGACATGATTGAATTTGGTTCTTGTATGGTTAATCTTATCATAGTTATTGTTCAGTTCATTTATTATGATTCTCTAAGATATAAATATGGATTATGCATTGTGGAATGCTTATGTCTAGTTATGAATCTGAATATGTTTAAACATCATCACACTAACATCCTATGCAAGAAACTCGAAAGAGGGACCTGGTGCCTTTGCGCACTTCGGGTGAGCACTTAGCTTAGGCTAAGTGATGTGCCAAAACGCCTGGGTTATTCATAGTAAATTCTAGGATGCATCATTGGTTCCATTTCTGGGACCTCTTTTTTAGCTATTTTCGGTATTTTTCGTGATGAAGATGTACCATTGACCTATCAAGTGTCAAGGAATGGATAGTAGATCCGGAAGAAGAATAAGCTTGGATATTCAACATTGGATCTGAGTTTGATGTGTGCACGTGGGTGGAGCAGAACTTGTATGGTGATTGTTTAAATAACGGCTTCTTTCTATCTTTCCGATAGAGCCGTCATGCATTGCGAGTGGTGGTTGCTTATGTGTCTAAAAGGAATTGGAGGTTTCACATACTTGTCTGGATGTAGGAAGAATTTCAAGCCCTCTATGATGCTGATCTGATTTGGACGCACGTTGTAGACACTTGGTTTCATGGTGTTCTAATAGCTATATTTTGGAGTACTCATTTTTCTCTTATTCTTTCCCTGAGGTAGTTGAGTTCTAGTTTTTACGTTATCCCATGGGAACCTATTTGTAAGGCATTCCAATGGTGATCAAAATCTTGCTTCGGTAACCCTGAATTTGGAAGAAAAGCCGATGGCTAGCTAAACCCCACCACGCGGGGCGGGAGCGAGTTTGGTGAAGGATGGTGGACCTAACGGCGAGAGAGGAAAAGAGAAGAAAGACAACTTAAGTAAAATGAGGCCCGTGAGAGGGAGTTAGGGAAGCAACGCAAGATTGTAGAATGAATGGAGTTGAGGAGAGAGATGGCTTGTGAAGGATTTGGAGCTCACACGAGAGGATGTGGAGCCAAAGCATCCGGAACTCTCCCATTTGGATAGTCATGATAGGGAACCCTCATCGACATCTTGTGAGAGCACGCTAGTAGAGATGACATGAGCCTCGGGGCACATCTCAATCTACCTGGCAACCTAGCCCTTGCGCTTGGTTTTCCAGGGCTTCTAGTACAACCTGACCCGTGAGTCAACAAGCTAGGTTGAGTAGTAAAATAACATGAGTAAATCAAATAACAAGTACATCTATGGTCGGGAAGATGTCTTCCTTGTTATTTAGAGGTACCTTTTCAGGTGCGTCATTGGCGCGAAACTTAGGCGCGTAGAGTTTTGGACTCACCTCTGGGAGTAGTACCACCTCGCAAACTATAGGAGTTCAATTTAGTACCATTGTTGGGACAAAGGCAGTACATCCTCTAGTTCACTTCCTGCTATAGGTGGAGGATTAGGGTGCATGTGCAGCTCCGGATTCCGGTGGATCCGTGGGTTTGGAGGCGGAGGTTACATATAAGGTTACGGATCTAGTGGGCACGGTCCTCACCAACCCCAGAATATTTACATGGAGATGTCGCTTCATCTTCCAGAGTATAGGGGAATAGAAGATGTTGTTGAGCATGGGAGCATGTGTGAGATACTGTGGCATGTAAAAGGGATCAAAAATTCGAGTGCAAGCCAAGTTAGTTTGAAACTACGTTAGAGGGACACAAACATAGCAATGGTACAATAATTTTGACCGTGATCGAATTACGTAGATTATACAACGCTACAGATGCCTTCCTTAAGGAATTTTATATCCCTGAGTTTGAAAAGAAGAGTATAAGTGTGCTCAAGGATATTAAGCAGGGAACTACTGAGAGTGTTTAGGAATATGATGCCCGTTTCAAAATGATTTTGTCCAAACTTTCCTATGATATCCATGCAAGCCAACATGCACAGTGGTTCGTCGGAGGCTTGATCACACCTTTTAGGAGGGTGTTGTCACATAAGACATATATGCATCCGCACGAAGCGCTTGAAGCAATGTTGCTCGCTGAAGTAGTCAGAAGTATAAACACTGGAGTGAGCCCATTCCTGGAAGCTCATATTATAACTATGGAAAAGTAGTTGGAGAAACTATCGGCCAATTCGGCTTACTAGATGCACACTGGGATTTGGTGTACATATTGTGAAGTTGAGGGGCACACTAAGGATAGTTGTCCCTGTAGGTCGATCGTTCATTGTTTCTAGATCGCAAGATATTTCATCTAGATCATGATGCAAGCTACGCCCATTGTTATAACACACGATTAGGAAAAACATATCTTGCTACAGTAAGATTTACAAGTCCACGACTCACAATCATCAAGATTACAGGTTGATTGATCGGATCCGTGATGCCATTGATATATATGTATGATAGATAGGAGTATCGATAACTCTAAAGGTAGAAGTGAACACCATGATTATGATCACACTCAAGGGTGCTACGCTTAGAGCGAATAGCTATTTGAAGGAGGTCGTGGTAGAGGTCAAGGATACCGTGGTGGTTTCAGGGGCCGAGGTCGTGGTGGTGTACGAGGTGAGTTTCCTCGTGGAACATGTTATAAATGTGGATCTCCTAACCACTACAGGCATGAATGCCCTCGAGTATTAGTTTTTATTTTTGTGGAAAGAATCATAACTTAAGGAGTGCCCAGACTTGTATGAGCATCTTAGCAAGCAACATAAACAGAGAACAATGGCGCATGGATGATTAGAATACAACACGCCATGGAAAACTAATGGATGCCAAAGTTGGCACTTTGGAACCCGAGGTAGTCCTTGTGAAAATCACTACACGTGATGAAACTACGCGCACACTGAGAAGCATTGCAACAAAAGCCTACCATTACCAGGGAAGAGGTCTTACATGCAAGATACCCAGATCCTACACATCAGAAGGAGGTTTATCGAAAACCATGGAGGTGGTCGAAATATTCGGGTGAAATATAATATTTAAAGGAACAATCATGGAAGTTGGAACAAAAGAAGGCAACAGAGATGGTCCAATCAGATGTTGATGATTTGAAAGAGGTATGCAAGATGTTGCGCTAGGAGAATATTATTCCATTACTAGGGAATTGGTTAAAGGGAAACACTCTGTGCATAGGTATTGAGAATGGATGACAGATCTTGCATGCTAATCTCCCCCCTCATAGCTTGGATTATGACAAGGAGATCACTTTGAATGTTGTTGTGGATGGGTGGCTTTTGAGCAATATATTGATTGACACAGCACAAAATTTAATGTGCTTACTTTAGATGCATGGGTACATATGGGCATACCTCCATTACAACCATCCTCTAATGTACTAGTTTATGGAAAATTGAACTAAGGCCACTCCAATAGGAGTTTTAAAGGATGCATCCATTACTATACAAGGGGTAAGGTTCACTGGGAATTTGAGGTTTTAGTGCTTGCTGAAGTAGACAACTTCCCAGCTCTACTTGGGTGCCCTTGGTGTTATGCAAATAATGTTGATCTATGGTTCAAAAAGGGGTATATAAGTTTTGAGAACAAGGAAGAAAGAGTTATTATACGTTTGACAGATGGGAAATCTGCACCTTTTGTTGAACCTTTGAGTGAGGAAGACCTTAACAAAATTTATGTGCACGCCATTCGAGATCCGGAAGTACTTGAGCCATCTAAGGAAGGAATCCTCCTATGGGAAGATGCATAACCTATCGGTGATACTACAAGTATTACTTGTAATAATTGGGCTCATGACACCTACGATATGGTTCAGTGCAAATTAAGAAGTGCATATGCGCGAGGAGGAAAAACATGATGTATTAGGAGGATAAGTAAGAACCTTGTACCCCACTACATCGGAGAAGGAAACCCTGAGGTATTCCTCAGCGCCATGGAGGAACAATGAAAGGATCAAGTGGACAGAAGAAATATGTTAGTATATACCCTACGGAGGATGACAACACGATGGTGGATGGTTCATACGGATAATCTCATAGAATGGAATGAAGTGAGAATTTCTCTAACAACCTGGTTTCTCAGAGCAATGCACCTACTCAAATCTACACATATCATGGTAATCATCTTGTTTAACACCACGTTCAGTAGTGTGAGAGACTTTGGACAAAGGGGCATGAAGCTTTACCACCTTCACTGTGGGTGCACAAACTTTATTTCACTTTGCAAGGCTACGCACGTGCTTGGTATGTTTATGTGGAGCTACATAGGGAGACTGGAAATTGGAAATACTTGACTACATGAATGATCCAAACTTTTGAATACTTCTCCACTAAACCTCCAGTGAAAGAGGCATTACAACTTATGGAGCACTTTACTATGGGAGAGCAAGTCTGAAGGCCGAATAACTCATTCATGAGTTATTTGGTGAGGAATACCTAGAACACGTTTTGATGAAGTATATGAGATAAATGCTTTGAACTACTTGAGCACACTTGCCTTGAGAAGGAGAAAGGAAAGATGGTCTACATAGTGGATGATGAAGAAGTAGAAAATTTGGACATAGACCATTCGGAGGATACGCGCAAAGTCTTAGACAAAGATCACGAGATAAGAAGGTGTGTGCCTATCATGAACCTATGAAGACCAAGAATGTGAACACGGATGATAAACCTAAGAGGCCATAATTAGAGATTATTGGTCTAATTTTGAAGTATGCACAAGTCTTTGGGTGAGATGGGGATTAAGCTAAAATAAGGTGCGCGCTTGGTCAGGAACAAACCTTACAGGATGAACCCTAACTTGCGTATAAAATTTAAATAAGAAATTGACAATATATTGAAATTCAACATCATTTAGCCCCTAGAAGAATCATATTGGTTAGCCCCATGGTAATCAATATAAAGAAATATGACAGATTAGGATTTGTGTGGACTACAGGGAGCTGAATGCTGCATGTGTGATTGATAATTTTCCTACACCTTTCACCGAGGAGATATTAGAAGGGGTTATAGGGCACAAAATTTACTCTTTTACAGATGGATTCTCTGGATATCACTAGGTAAGAATTGTTAAGGAAGATTAAGAGAAAACAACATTCACGACTGAATGGGGAAGCTTTGCATATACGGTGATGCCCTTTGGTTTGAAGAAAGCGCCTGCAGTATTTTCGTGCATAGTTCAAGCATTCCAAGATTTTATTCACAAATTATTACAGGTTTACTTAGATGATTGGATGGTATATGGGTTTGGCAAGGATAATTGTGACAACTTGCACTTAATGTTTGAAAGATGTAAATAGTTAAGCATCTCTTTAAGCATCAAGAAGTGTGTATTTGCTACACCTTTTGGAACTCTGTTAGGACATATCATATGTAACGAGGGTTTGTTAGTAGATCCAACTAAGGTTGGAGTTATCTTAGGCCTGGAGGAGCCTACCAGTCAGAGTGAGGTGTGTGAATTCTTGGGCCATATAGGGTATTACAGAAAATTTATCAAAGGATATGCAAAGATTGTCGCGCCCTTGGAGGAGTTACTAAAAGGAAAAGGGACATTATATTGGGGAGAACCGCAACAACACGCATTTGAAGAGTTGAAGGAGAGGCTTACTACAACACATATTCTGCACTTTCCCTCATGGAACCAACCTTTTCACATACATGTGGACACCTCTGGCATGGCCATTGGTGCAATATGAGCTCATCTTGAGAACGTATTATAGATCATCCTATCTATTTTGCTAGTAGAAAGTTGACTCCTGCAAAACATAATTATACAACTACGAGCGTGAGGCCTTGTCGATGATCTATGCACTTGCATAAGTTTAGATAGTACTTGCTAACAACACCTTTTGTGTTTTATATAGATCACATGGCATTGAAATACTTGGTCAATAAGCCCATTTTACTGGGGCACATATGCCGATGGGTTCTCTTGTTCCAAGACTTTGATTTTACAATCATGGTAAAACCATGCAAAAGTAATTCTGGTCCAGACCACCTATCAAGAATTCAATCAAGAGAGGACACACAGACAATTGAAGATACAATGCCAGATGCATAGTGGTACAGTTAAACCACACACCTTCGGAATTAGAGGATATTGTTGTATTTTTACGCACAGGTATGGCGTTAAAAGGAATGAAAGCCTTGGAGAATAAACAACTTGAAAATTGCGCCACACCTTTCATGTTGATCAGTGGTGACCTATAGAAACTAGGACACGATGAATTATTACGCCAATGTGTACAGGAGCATGAGTGCACATAAATCATGGAAGAGGCTCATGGCGGTATTGCAGTGTGACACTATGCGGTGATGCCACCACATGCAAGATTCTACTTGCTGGTTTATGGTGAAAACCTTGTAACAAGGATTACGAAGGAGTATTGTAAGGCATGTGATCACTTGTCAACATATTGGAAAACCCGGGAAAATAAATGAAATGCCTTTAAGGCATATTACTAGTGTTGAACCATTCAAAAATGGGCAATAGACTATGTGGGTCCTATTTCCCCACCAAGCGCGTAGAACTAGATCTCGCTACATCATCACTTGTACATATTATCTTACAAGGTGGGCAGAAGCAACACCTACAAAGGATTGTATAACGACTATAAGAACAAGGTTCTTATGGGAAAATATTCTTACTAGGTATAGATGTCCATTGAGTCTAACAAGTGATAGGGGCACACATTTCTTAAATGAGACAATCAGGATATTATTGGATGAATTTATGGTCGTGCACCACAAGACCACACCCTATAACCCTCAAGAAAATGGGACTGTTGAGGCATTCAACAAGATATTGAGCTAGACCTTGACAAAAATTTGTGATGTTGGAAGGAAAGATTGGGATGATAAAGTTTCTGCAGACTTTGGGCATATAAAACAACCTATAAAAGGTTGAATAAGGCCACACCCTTTCGAGTTGGTATATGGCGCAGAATCGAGTTCTTCACATGGAATTCATTTTACCTTATTTGTGTATTGTGCGCGGGAGGTCTAGTTGACGAGCAAGCATTGGAAGAAATAATTGACAAGTTAATACATCTGGATGAGAGACATGTCATAGCACGTTGGAGTCGAAGCGAAAAACGCCGGACATAAAGCATGGCATGACAAACACATAAAGGACAAGAAGCCTGAGGTCGGGCAGATGGTACTTCTTTATGATTCAAAGTTTTTGTGCCACCCAGGAAAGCTTAAGGTGCATTGGTTGGGACCGCATGTTATCACTCAAATATTTGAATCAAACGCTTTCCAATTATAGGTGCTTGATGGAACACGGTTGCCCTACTTTCAATCGGAGTAAGTAAGCCCTAATATAAATAAGCCTTCTTGGTGTTTGTAATAAGGCAATATTGCCATTTAGTATAGATTTCCCTTACTATATTTCCTTTAGTGTGTTTCCTTCTTTGTCGCTATGCTTTGTCAATTTAGTTTAGTGTTTTGTGTAATAAGTCCTGCTTTGCGCGCCAAAAGCCGATTACAATCAAGTGTTTTTATGTGCAGAGGACTGCACATACCCTTGGTGTGGGGTGGTTGTCATTCAAAAATGGGTACACATAAGAAAATACTATTACAAGTGATTTATCTTGATTAAAAAGTGTAGATAGTATGGAAAGGCATTGCTAGAGAGAAAATTTCTCATAAAGAAGACCATAACTGGAAATGAATGAATGAACAATATAACACAAGGTAAGCTACGACCAAAAAATCTACTAGAGGAAGGCACAGTGGAGAGGTACTTTGGCACATGGAAGTGTGCGAAAGGAGGTCTGTGCTTGAAGGTTATAACTATGACGCGTAGGTGTATCACATGTAAATTAGGGAAATGGTCAATTAATCAGAGGATCGGTGGTAGGTAAAGGAGTAATAAATGCGTTAACTTTTCACAACTCTATATAAAGACGTGATGCGGGTTCATTTCTACCTTTACGATCACAAGTATTCGAGTGAGCTAGTTGCGACCAAACCGAGTGAAACACGTTGAGGTGCGAAGAGCTGTGAAACCAGGGGAGGAGATAGATTTGTGCACGCAATGGATTTCATCCCCATTTGAGAAGGGTTTGAGCAAAGAAAAAGCATTGAGAAGGAGCTAGGGCACATGGTTTCGAGCTAGGGCACGAGAGCTTGCTCGACAGAGGAAAAAGGCACAAATTTTATCATGGCACCGAGGAAAGCACCGAGAGTAGGAACAAAGGGGAAGAAGAAGGTGGAAACAGAGGTCCAGGATGATCTTGAGAGCAGTTTTTCAAAAATATAGTATCCGAAAGAAGTAATTATCGAGACGGGATTAGGATTCCTATATCCGCACGTGCAAGGTGTCTGAATACAAGCATCACACCACCAAGAATAAGGACGAATCTGGAAGCATTCTTTGAACAGAAAAGACCAACAATCGAATGATTGATGACATGCCGAGTGTATGACGATGCTAGAAAGAGTTCTTTGAAGAAGGTAGGGGTATACCAGGTTGTGTACGAACTCTCGTACTTTAGAAAACCGAAAATCTATACCGGGTGGGTGATGAGCAGAGTCCATGGGGACTTTCACTTTTCTAGATGGTGGGTAAGGATCACATCACCATTAATTGCTACGTTAACTGGATAGAAGGGAACATGGAAAGAGGTTAGCAGTGACCTAACCGATAAGGCGGTTGTTGTGGCAACCAAGAAGGAGTTGGATATATGAAGGGTCCGCGTGGGATATATCTACAAGCCGAGGAAGTACCTGCGTGATACGGTGGCCACACATTTACTCACCAAGCTGAATGATCGGAAAGTTGGTCACAAGTGAACTCCGTTTGATACACGTTGCTAAGAAGATTTCACAAGGAGAAATTTACAACTTAGCTAGATACATAGCAGATACAATTGTTGAGGAAGCGCGCACATGTGAGAAGATAAGTTTTGGTGCTATCCTATTATCACTTGTGTTTGTAGAAATTGGAGTGCTGATGGGCCAAACAATAAAATATGGGAATACCCCGTGGAAAAGAAGTCCCTCGCAAAGAGGTTTGAAAAATATCTATGTGAAGGATCAATGAGTGGTCCATTCAAGCAGAGGGAAGATTTATGGTATGAGTGACTTCACATGGCCTTCAAGGAGGAATGGCGCATTCCTCCTCGAATTACCCTCAATGATGGGCAAGGCAATACAGTCATCGCGGTATATCAACATTTTTGCATCATGCGGTTTGTAATGATGGATGGGACATGGAGTCCCTTATGCCAACTACCATATGCTTTCAAAACTATATTCTTTCGTAGTAGTACACAAGTTTATAGATGTGCGTCGGTTAAGCTACAATGCGGACAAGGTAGACTGTGACTACCATACTTTAAGGAAAACTTATGTTTATCTAGGTTGATCTGCCTACATTGAGAGGCTTATTTATGATGTCATAAGTATGAAGCCGATAAGTTTGGCTATTGGGGATAGTGGGGCCACACTTATCTATCTCCATCTTAAGCCTAGGATGGAAAAGGGAAAGTACGTGGAGAATGAGTTCATGCTCCTAGGGTTGCCTAAAGGCAAACATACAATTGAAAATGTGGCAGCTCCAAAGCCTACCTCAACCTTAGAGGAAGATGAGGAAGAAGAACTCAACGAGGATAGTGGAGGCTTGGACCACGAGGTTAGAGGCAGCCCACTGATAAAGCGAGTGAAGTGAGTGCAGATACTCCTCCACAACCGCAAGGAGAAGAGGAAGACTTGGATGTAAATACAATCCATGAGGAATGCCAATTCAAGAGGGTGTTCAAAAGAACTAGAACCCAAGGCACATGAACATCTAAACCTTTACGAAGGTCACCTTGACTCTCCCCTCAAAAAGAAACACCCAAGAAAAAGTGGAGAAGAAATTTGAAGCTTAAAGAGGATGAGGAGGAGTCAGGGGAGAGCGCGCTAGGAACCCTAGTTCAACCTGAAGATGCAGAGGAGCCTCAAGATGAAGATATGAGAAATGATGAGGAAGGGGTGAAAGAAAGAGAGGACAAGTGAAGAATATGTTGTCCCTAATATGGGATATCTTTGAGGTCATGAGCAAAATCATCCGCACCCATTTTTAGAGCACTTGTGGGCCTAAAAGAGTTATATGGGTGGGAGATGAATGATCCAGAGATATGGCTACTACACACACAAGGAAGCAATTATCTTGGTCCATGCAGACTTGTTAGGTTATGGAGCTTGTTTTCATGTGTGAAAGTGTTGAAGACTGTACACTAACAGTACTGTACACTTTTCATGTATCCTCACCGGGGTTCAGGGGCACAACCCCCAAAAAAATTTAGGCCTTAAAACGTGCCCGATATATCGGGAAACGTGATTTTCTCATATGGGTGGGATTTTGACCCATAGGTTTATGGGATGGTTTTTGCCCATGGTTTTGATACCCATGGTTTTGTAAAACTACTTAAGCAATTGTCTATTTATATGGTTTTATGCATATGATAGAAGGATGAAAAACATTGCAGATGTGCTTTGAATTCGGGTGTGAATTTTGTAGAGTTTTTTGAGCATAGCTCCAAACAGATCTAGGTATTGTATTGAGAGAGTGGTGGCTTGTAATAAAATCTGAGCAAGTGATTCTTGGTGGACATAGCCCAAATTGGGTGAACCACGTTAAATACTGTCTCTTTGTGTTATGTTATTTTATTCGCACTTTTATTTGAGATCCAGTAATATCTTCCGCATATTAGTTTTTATCATTGCAGATTCTGTGAGGGATTATTCCACATATTTTATCCCTTATTTCCTAACAATTGGTATCAGAGCTTGGTTTGGTTTGCTAAAGTGTTGAATTGTAGGGAAAGTTTTATCTTGAGTGGGAGCTATGGTAGATGATGGAAGATCTAGGGTTGATAAATTCAACGGGCAAAATTTCAGTCTTTGGAAGATGCAGATGGAAGATTACCTTTATTAGAAGGATCTTTATACTCCATTGTCTAAGAAGGTGAACAAACCCTCGAGCATGATAGATGCGGAATGGGATTTGCTAGATAGGAAGGCACTTGGGACAATCTGGTTGTGTCTTGCATCTTCGGTATTATTTAATGTTTCAAAGGAAAAGACTACAAAAGCTGATGGATGCATTAGGGAAGTTGTATGAAAAACACTCTGCCTCTAATAAGATATTTTTAAAGAAAAAGTTGTTTAATATGAAGATTTCTAAGAATGGTTCAGTAACAGATCATCTAAATGATTTTAATACGGTTGTAAATATGCTAGCTTCGGTTACAATAGAATTTGACGAAGAATTTAGGGCTTTATTAGTTATGTGCTCTTTACCCGAGAGTTGGAATAGCATGGTAATGGCGGTAAACAACTCGGTTCTTGCTAACTCAAAGTTGAAGTTTTAGGATGTCTTTGTAGGGGTGAATCTAAGCGAGGAAATATGAAGAAAAAGCTCAGTGAATCTTCTACTTGAGAGAATGCTTTGATAGTGGAACCTAGAGGGAGACAAAAGAATAGAGGAAATCAGTGGAAAATCAAAGGATCGGGCAAGGTCAAAATCCAAAAGCAAGATAGTATCTTTGTGCAATGTGGAAAGTCTGGGCATGCAAAGAAGGACTGGGAGCTTCGGACAAGAAGAAACAACAAGAAGAAAACAAGGAGGAAAATGTGGCAATAGGTAATGCATGTTAGGATGCTTTGATTCTTTCTTTGCACAATATTATCAATCTAGGGTTTTAGATTCGGGGCTTCTTTCCATGCTTCTCCACATAGGCATTATTTTGTTGATTATGTTCAAGGAGATTTTGGGCATGTTTTTCTTGGTGATGATGAGCCTTGCAACATAGTTGGAAAAGGTTATGTTTAGGTTAAGATGCAGAATGGGAATACTTGGCTATTGAAGGATGTCAGACATGTGCCTACATTAAGATGAAATTTGATATCGACAAGGTAGTTGGGAAGTGATGGTTGTACTGTGATATTTACAACGGACTCTTGGAAGGTTACCAAGGGTGCTCTTGTGGTGGCAAGAGGTAAGAAGGTTGGAACCTTGTATTTAACCACTTATAGCACTAATGTTTGTAATCTTGTGGCTTCAAAAGTAGATACAACATTGTGGCACTATAGGCTCAATCATATGAGCCATAAGGGCATGGAGATCATAAAGAAGGATTTACTGGATATACAAAAACATGTTTGGAGTTTTGTGAGGATTACATATATGGGAAAAAAAAGTGAGTAAGGTTTCTCAAGGTTGGACCTACAAAGTAATAGAGTAAGTTAGAGCTGGGTGCATTCGATGTGTGGGGCCGGCTCAAATATCATTTCTTGGGGGTTCAAGTTATTATGTTACTTTTATTGATGATGCAACAAGGAAAGTTTGGGTTTATTGTATTAGAAACATATTTGATGTATTTGAAACTTTTGTTAAATGGAAAGTCTTAGTAGATAATGAAACAGTCTTAAGCTAAAATGTCTCGAATTCGGATAATGGAGGGGAGTATTGCAGCGAATGAATTTGATGATTATTTTTCTAAGAATGGAATTTGTAGGTAAAAGACAGTTCCATGAACTCCACAACGAAATGGGGTGTCGAAAGGATGAAACGAAACAATAATGGAACGTGCGAGGAGCATGAGGTTACATGCGGGGCTGCCTCTTTCTTTTTGGGTAGAAGCGATGAGCACAACTGTACTTGATATACGAGAGGACCCTCAAGTGCCTTGGATGGAGGCATACCCGAGGAGGTTTGGTATGGTAAGAAAGTTGATTATTCATTTCTTAGAGTCTTTGGATGTGAGGTGTTTGTTCATATAGATAATGATGATAGGACCAAGCTAGAGGCTAAGTCGGAAAAATGTACTTTCATTGGTTATGGTGGTGATGACTTTGAATATAAATGTTAGAGTATTAAGGACAAAAAAATCATTCGATCTAGGGATGTGGTCTTTATTGAGAAAGTCATGTATAAGCAAAGCGTGATTATAGGAAAACAAGGAAGAATCCAAGAAAGAATATGCAGTGGTAAAGGATCTTCCGGATGGAAAAGTGACACATGAATCAGGTCAGGAACCTCCTCAATAGGAACCCCAAAATCCTATATTGAGGAGGTCTTCTAGGGTAAGAAGAGAACCTGAACATTTTTCTCCTTCTCTTTATTATTTATTACTCAATGATAGTGGAGAGCCAGAGAGATTTGATGAAGCAATGCAGGTAGATGCCAGGAAGAAGTGGGAGCAAGCCATGGATGAGGAGCATTAGGCTCTCATGGAGAACCAAACATGGGATTTGGTGAAGCTACCAAGGCAAAAGAGCATTACAAAACAAGTGGGTGTTTAGAGTCAAAGAGGAAGAAGGAGGCAAGAAAAGATACAAGGCCCGATTGGTGGTCAAGGGGTTTACACAAAAAAAAAAGTATAGATTTTGATGAGATTTTTTCTCCTGTAGTAAAAATGACTTCTATTAGAACTGTTCTAGGAATAGTTGCAGTAGAAGACTTGCACTTAGAACAACTTGATGTAAAGACTACATTTCTCCATGGTGATTTGGAGGAGGAACTATATATGCAGCAACCAGAGGGCTATGAGGTCAAAGGTAAAGAGGAGATGGTGTGCAAACTGAAGAAGAGCTTGTATGGCTTGAAACAAGCTCCACGTCAATGGTATAAGAAATTTGATAAAGCTTCATTATGGAGCAAGGTTATATTAGATGTAATTCTGACCATTGCGTGTATACCAAGAAATTTGAGGATGCCAGTTATATTATCCCGTGTCTCGTATGTGGATGACATGTTGGTTGCGAGTAAAAACATGAAGGAAATAAATGTACTCAAGAAGCTAAGTAAATCCTTTCACATGAAGGATTTGGGGCGATCAAACAAATCCTTGGTATGAGGATATCTCGGGATAGGAAGGAACGGAAGTTGACTTTATCTCAGGAAGAGTACATTAAGAAAGTCTTGGAGAGGTTTAATATGCAGGATGCTAAACCAGGTTGGGACTCCTTTGGCAAGCCATTTCAAGTTATCAAAGGAGTAGTGTCCCAAGACAGAGTAAGAGAGAAACCAAATGTCCAAGGTACCTTACTCATCAGTAGTTGGTAGTTTGATGTATGCCATGGTGTGTACTAGGCCTGATATTGCCCATGCAGTGGGAGCGGTGAGTAGATTAATGAGTGATCCAGAAGAGATCAGCGACAGAGATAATAAAGTGGATCCTTCGGTATTTGAGAGGGACCATGGGGATAGTTTTTGCTATAGTGGATCAGACACCACTTTGTGTGGTTATGTAGATTCATATATGGCTAGAGATGTAGACAATAGGAGGAGCATGACAGGTTATGTTTACACTATAGGTGGGACAACAGTGAGCTGGATTTCATGACTACAAAAGCTAGTGGCTTTGTCAACCACAGAGGCTAAGTATGTTGTTGCCACAGAGGCAAGAAAAGAAATGATTTGGTTACAACAATTACTTGAGGAGTTGGGGCATAAGCAGGAGGAAGGAAGCTACATAGTGATAGTCAGAGTGCTATACACCTAGCTAAGAACTCTGCTTTCCACTCTAGGATGAAGCATATACAGTTAAGGTACCATTTCATCAGGACAACTTTGGAGGAAGAGAAGTTGAAGCTGGAGAAGATCCATATAGTTAGAATCCTGTAGACATGATGACCAAGGTGGTCATAAGGGAAAAACTAAAGTTGTGTTCAACTTTGGTTGGTCTTCACGGAAACTAGTGAAGGGTTGAGAAGCTTTCTCAAAGGAAAACTAGTCTCTAAGTGGGAGATTGTTAGGTTGTGGAGCCTATTTTCATGTGTGAAAGTGTTGAAAACTGTACACTAAGAGTCTTGTATAATTTTCATGTATCCTCGCCGGGTTTGGAGGTGCAGCCCCCGATTTTTTTTTTTTTTGGGCCTTAAAATGTGCCCGATATATCGGAAACGTGAATTTATCATATGGGTGGGATTTTGACCCATAGGTTTATGGGACGGTTTTTACCCATGGTTTTGATACCCATGGTTTTGTAAAAATGCTTAAGCAATTGTCTATTTATATGGTTTTATGTATATGATAGAAGGATGAAAAACATTGCAGATGTGCTTTGAATTTGGGTGTGAATTTTGTAGAGTTTGTTGAGCATAGCTCCAAACAGATCTGGGTATTGTATTGAGAGAGTGGCGGCTTGTAATAAAATATGAGCAAGTGATTCTTGGTGGACATAGACCAAATTGGGTGAACCACGTTAAATATTGTCTCTTTGTGTTGTGTTATTTTATTCTGCACTTTTATTTGAGATCATAATATTTTCTACATATTAGTTTCTATTGTTGCGATTCTGTGAGGGATTATTCCGCATATTTTATCCCTTATTTCCTAACAAGACTCATATGGATGAACCAGATTTTGAAGTGTGCAAAGAGTCATGTGTCTCACGCAAAGTGAAAAAGGCACCCCAGGAAGCGAGGCACATGACAATAAGATCCACTGTAATGTTCGATGAGAAGGTCAACAATGCCTTGGTCAAGGTATTTCTTTGAGGTGGTGTGGAGGAACATTGATAAGCCCTCACCATTCGAGCACTACTTGAAGATAACAAGGATAAAACTGTAGAGATAACACACTTAAAAGAAGAGAAGGAAAGAGAACATGCAAAGAATGAGGCCTTCGTTAGCATGGCTGAGGAACTTGGTGATCACATTCTCAAAACAAGGCCTCATCTAGAATTTCAGGTTCCTAAAAATTTCCTTCTACTATGCATTATGTGCACACTTTGGTCAATTTGGTATTAGATGATGAACCAATTCGAATGCCTACACCAAAAGATTTTGAACAAGAAGCAACTAGAGAAAAAGCCGCTATTGTTAGAAAATTTTCAACTTATGAGGCCTTTCTCCAAACCTTGAAAGATGAGTTAAAGAAAGTCGATAAAGCTCTCAATTTATGTGTGGCGCCAAAAGCAATAATAAGGATCAGAACTATAGTAGAGGATAATGAAGTTTTGAAGGCAATGAAAGATGATACACTTGGGCATGCAAAAAGATTAGCACTAGTAAAACAAAAGTGCGAGGCCCTTGTAGTAGCCCAGGATCCGCACAAGGATAAAATTTATGAGATTGGAAAACTCATAGCGCAGAAGATGGATCTCATGGAAGGAATGTTTGTCAGGTATGGCCAATGTTGTTCGGGTGCTACAAAATGAGAAAGATAAGATCACTCAAGACGAATTGGATGTAATAGCCACAAATATTCTATAGAAAACAAGGAACGTGCTAAGTGACTGGCAGACATTAGAGGCTGAAATCAAAACTGAATATCTAGAGTTAATCCTTCCAATTGAAGAAGAGGGTGCTGCAAAGTAAAAATTCATTCTTTTATACAATGTTTCATTCATTCTTTCATTACTTATTCTTTATTATTGGAGACATCAGAAAGAATTCCCATTATTGGGATGAAAATGTACTTTAGTGTGGGGTAATGTTGAGCGAAAAAATTTTGCGCTAAGGAGAAGACACACAAAGGATGTGCACGCAGAACAAGGTGCTTTTGAAGGCGCATGAAGATAGGAAAATAAACACACGCCATAACACTTTGGCTCAGGACTTAGCCATTTTTGTGGATAAGGGATATTTTTGGAGATAACATGCGGAACACACATAGAGATGAAGACTTGTGCTCCATGCAATGGTATTTTGGGAACAAGTGGTAGATAAGCACCATGCATAGTTTAAGCTAATAATGGGATTTCTACTTGGAGTTAACTACATGACATTTATTGTTAAGCACTTGCATGTTGTGCATACTTGTTGTAAAGGTGCATGTTTATTATCAGCATGTGACCTATTTTGAGAAGTGCATGGGTGGTGATGGGCAAGTCCCCACCCCTATAAAAATATATTGACTTGCACAACTTAGTAGGTGGTCAATTATTGTAGACTTGTGATGTTGGTTTTGACGCGCACATGACTCATGGAGATACTGATATAGTGTAAGAAGCTTATGTGTTTTACAGTATTTAATGCAATGGAGTATATTGGTTGGATAATGGTATTAGACATGATTGAATCTGGTTCTTGTATGGTTAATCTTATCATAGTTATTGTTTAGTTCATTTATTATGATTCTCTAAGATATAAATCTAGATTATGCACTATGGAATGCTTATGTCTAGTTATGAATCTGAATATGTTTAAACATCATCACACTAACATCATATGCAAACAACTCTAAAGAGGGACTGATGCCTTTGCACGCTTTGGGTGAGTGATCAGCTTAGGCTGAGTGATGTGCCAGCGTGCCTGGGTTATTCACAATAAATTCTAGGCTGCATCGGATATATTTTGTGTACGTCCTCTCTAGTAGCATTGGTGTGACATCGTTTTGGGAAGGTTCCTAAGGGCATCTAAGGAGTACATGGGAGGGGTAGTTTCTCAATTGAGATGCCACTAGAAAGAAGAAACAACTTAGCCTCAAAGTGTCAACAATGCGAGACATTTGGTGGGGTCCAAAGAAGCAATCTTCTTTGAAGGGAAAAATGTTAAGTATGGATACTTCTCACAACTTGCAGTGGAGGTCCTTAAGGATATAAGTCTAT
Source organism: Taxus wallichiana var. yunnanensis (assembly GCA_018340775.1). NCBI lineage: Eukaryota > Viridiplantae > Streptophyta > Pinopsida > Cupressales > Taxaceae > Taxus > Taxus wallichiana. The sequence continues at coordinate 644,604,761 of CM031243.1, forward strand.
GGATGTAGAAAATAAGCCTAAAGATAGTCTCAAGGCATAACGGTTATGTGGTAAATTTAGCTTGGACGATGCAATCGATGAACCTGCCTATTTGTAATGATTCATGTGTTGTAGCATGAGGTTTATGAACCTCTCAATACGGGTCTAGTCAACAAATCCCAAGATAGGTCCCCAAACCTTCTAACAATATAAAACTATAGAATTTATGATTGTATCAAAAAGACGTAACTTGGAAGGGATGTCTTGGAAGTGGATATGGAAACATTGACACTCCAAGATAGAAAGAGAGGAATAACCACGACAAAGGTGTGTGTGAGAGACAAGTTTCATACTAAAAGATTGATCATAAACTAGACCCTTAAGTACGTTTAGGCTGATGTGATGTCAAGAAGTTTCCCTTTGTAGAAAAAATAGAATTTAGGCTTGGAAATATTGAAAATCATGACCTTAGTTTTACTAAGGTTGACCACAAGTTGTCAAAGATCACAAAAATGAGCAAGGGTATCACTTTTTGCTATAAGCCCTTGGTAGAGTGTTTGATGAGGAAAACATCATAAATAAAAAGAATGATAGGTATAACCACCTCATAAAAATATAATCATCATCTTAATGGGTATGTCGTGAAGAAACTCTTGTAACCTGTTAATGTAAATGCTGAATAAGGTTGGAGACATAGTATGTCCTTGTTTGACCCTCGATGGTGATTTTTACAAAGTCAAAGAAATAACAAGAAGTTTGAAACCGTTGAATAGCTATCTAATAAAGCCTACAAGTAGTGGTAATTAGAGAATTTAGGATGTCAATGTCTCAACTTTTGGAAAATCATGTGTTTTTGAATTAAGTCGAAGCCTTTTTGAAATCAACAAAAGACTTTAAAAGACTTATGGTGAGCTTCCTCAATAATAGCTTAGAGTGTAATGATGTGGTCAATAGTCTGATGGTTTTTATTATAGCCAATCTTTTCTTTGGCTCGATATTATTCTTTTCCATGTATTCTAATACCCACACATTCAATATTGTGGCATAAAGTTTGTCAAATATATGCCCAATCATAATGATTGAAGTTTCCAACCATAGAGATATCTTCAAATTTATGAATAAGGTGAATGATGTGTTGGGGCCATGATTGAGGAAAATTAGAGAATTCCACATCATTAAAGAGCATGTAAGGGGATAAACCAGGGAATCCACACCATTTTTATGAATTCACCTATAAACCCTTACACTTTGTTGCTTTGTTGGTGAATAGCTTCAAAATAGTTCTCTTGATGGAAGAACTAGAGAAGGTAGAAGAGGATGGTAAAGGAGGGGGTAATGAAAACATTGTGGCTAGGTATATCCTAGATGGAACTAGCATAAGAGACCCATGCTTTAAGGGCAATGTTAGATGTTGTGTTTTTGGGGAGAAGGGTATGCCAAAAGGTCTTTGGTGATTAATGGATATAAAAAGGAGCGCTCCCCCATATGGATGAAAGAAAATCCCTTTTCTTACTCGGTGAAGAAAATGGTACTCCTATAAAGGGCATGTATGGAGAAATGGTCATGGTCTAGAGAAAACCAAAGTCTTTGATGAAGGGATTTATACTCATCATTGTACCCCCATTCCATGGGATATGCACCATGTTGGGAAGGGATTTTGTAATAGTGTCTAGTTTGGGGATAAGAGTTAATGGTGACGTCCCAAAGGGTTTGATGTAAGAACTCATACATGGATTTGACAAAGGGGAAGAGGGAGGGAGTAGAACCCAAACATGATAGGGGAGAGACTGACAACATAGTGAATCGTGTAGTCACCATCAAAGTGGATTATGGTATGACTAATGCTTTGGGGGATGTGTGGAGGAAAGGGGATAGTATGTAAGAAATAATATGAAGGGTGAATGTCAAGACAACATGGTCAATAAATAAACTTGGGATTGAATTATCAATTAATAGATAAAGATATAAGTAAACATGTATGGACTAAAATCAAATAAAATGACATAACATTAACATAGCTAAATGCAACTTTTCCTCATTACTTCTCTCTTAGAATAAACATGATTTAGACCATGAAGATCCATCTTCATTCCTAAATAGGGACATTTCAGTTTATAGTAAGCTAGGGGTGATAATACTGGTGGGGGATTTTAATGCAAGGATAGAAAATAAACAAGCCAATGTTCTATGAAACTACGAGGACCTATATACTAATCATTTATGGCTAGAAAAAGAGAAAATTAGCAATGGACTAGACTCTAAGAAGATGAGAATGGGGACCATCACACATTTTGGGAAGAGTTACTAATCTTGTGTGGCATATATCTTTTGATCGTCTTCAATGGTTTGAGTGAATGACATAAATAAGGGAATTACGCATGCAAAACCCATGATCAATAATGTCATTGAATGTGTTAAATGTTCTAAAAATGTATATCTAGAAGAGCATAAATAGAAGCAGAGGATTTTTTCATGGAGCTTAAATCAGATCACAACCTAATTTATATAATATTTAAAACACTAGGGAGTAAGTGACAAGATAAGCATGTCTGGGATTATCAAGGTAAACCGCCAACTAAAGGGAACATCCTTTTGACAAAGGAAAATCAACATGCCTTGAAGGTTGCATTGAGAAACAAATTGAAGGAGGAAGAAGATAAGAGGGTATCCAACATAAGTGTATGTTCTACTAAAAGTAAGGATAATGCACATAATGCAATAATCTCTAACACATGAGAAATATCTCAATCTAAGAAGTGATATAAACATCATTCCCACAAATCCTTGGTATAATAAAGAATGGAATGGAGAAAATAAAACACTAAAGGAACCAATAGGTAAGTTGGAGGCAAATAGAAAATTACATGAAAAAATTGTGAAAATTGAAAAGTAAAGAGTATGTGAGAACAAGAAGGAAAGAACTAACATACCTAGGTAAACATGATACCTTTTTTGAGGATAAAAATACACCTCCTACAAGCAATTCCATAGAATAGCGTTTGGTAATTAGAAACATCATGAAACGGATTAAGAAGGTAGCAACAGTAAGGCTCTGACATAGATGACTCCGTGATGGGATATCTAAAATGGGGAGAAAAAAGTAGCACCTCACATCAAAGAAATATTCAATGTGGTCATTCAAAATTGGCTTACCAACAAAGTGGAAAACTAGCATAATCAACACCTTTTGCAAGAGTGGAGATGTTACTAATCCTTCAAACTACTAAATCATCATGGTCAATTCCCTCTTGAAAATATTTTTAGGAGCACGTTAGAACATAATATTAGCAGTTGGATTGAGGGAAAAGGAAATATAGCAAATGGGAAAACATGTTTTATACCAAAACATTCAACAACAAATCATTGATCACACTCGACAATTAGTTGAAAATATTTGGGATCAAAAAGTTAAGATTATTGTTGTTTTGTAGATATCAAGAAAGCAATTGATATCGTAGTAATGTGACTTGGACTTGAAAAAATCCATCTACTGCATGTTATCACGTATCATGTTGAGTTTTAGAGTTGGAACATTCTAGAATTGTGCATTCCTTATATTTGGTCTATAGTCATTGGGAAACCCCTTGTGGTCAAGGGTTGTTAGCTTGCATCAAGTCAAAAATGTATGTTACAATGGAAATTCACAACATGATGAGATAAGTCCTCTTCAAGCCCTTTTATAAAAAATAGAATTGTTATCAATCCCATCAACAAATGATTTTCATTACATTGATGTTGGGGCTTAAACTTGTATAAATTTAGCATCTTATGAACTAGCAAAACATACCTTTAAATTATGTATTTTTAAGCGAGATCTAAATTTTTCATGCCCTTATTTTCTAAAATATTTTTCCTTTATTGATGTTTTATAACAATATTTTATATTGATTAACCCATGTATCGTATTCTAATCTACATGCATAATATGCCCTTTGGGCATATTGGGACAAGGACCCCATGGCCCAAAGTGAGGTGATTGCTCCCTTTCCTTTTTTTTGATTGGCCTTCGTGCCAACCAAGCAAACTCAAGAGGCCGAGCCAACCCCCTCTCGAACTAGTTGGAGATTGAGTCAATTTAAATAGGCCTTTCCAGGAGGTTGAGGGCCCCTATCTCTATTTTACTCAATCGATAGATAGATAGACCAATGTCCAAATATATTGATAGGGGGTGCTCGACCCCCTAGATTTGGTTCTGGGAGGACAAGGGTTGCCTCGAAAGTATCGTATTACAAACATATTACTTCTCATCACACTTGTATTTTCTTGATTAATAGATATTATTAGCTTATAGGAAATATTTGAATAATATATTATTATTTAGCTACACAAATCCCTTTTAAGTGCATCATCTTTTTATTTTTTAAAAGGTTACTCTAACTAAATTTTAAAAAAATCATTATGTTTTTTAGAAACAACAAAGAGGAAAAAAAATACATTCTCATTAGTTAATGACTACATAGATGCAAATGATCATGAAAAATAATACAATTTCAAAAACAAATCCCAAAACATATTTGAGATGGAGGAGTGACATCCTGTTGAAGAGGAGTCTCGGAGGATTCCAATCCAAAATACATCATAACCACAATTGATTATATTACAAATAGGTAGAGGTAACAATAACACCCAATTGTGAAATTGAGGATGTGGCTAAGTTCTTCTATGAAAATGTCATCACAAGATTTGGGTGTCCAAAAAGTATCATAAATGATCGAGGGACCCACTTCATAAACAATAAGATCAAAGTGCTCATAGTGGAATTCATAATTGCACACCAAAAGAGTACACCATACAAACCACAAGCAAATAGACAAGCATATGCCATTATAACATATTGAAAATGATTTTTAAAAAGATTTGCATTATGCTGAGGAATGAATTAGAAGATAGAATTCCTACAATACTGGGGGTCTACAGGGAAAATAATAGTCGATACAAGACTACACGTAGCTTAAGAGTGTGACATAAGTGATCAAATGATGGAGAGGTCTCAAAGATAACACTCTCCTAAAGAGGCAGTGGTAATAGACTTTGTACAAATAAATCTTGAAGTTCAGAGTCCACAAGCACATTGGACATCTTAGTTAAGTTGTTTTTGTATCATAAGACATAATCTACTAGATGTTTGTTAGATCCTTGTTTAAGTTGAGTAAGTTGAGCATAAGAGATCTTAGAGCCAATATTGATAGAGAAATGAGAGGAGAAAACATCAGCTAGATGCAAAAATATGTTACCGAGTGGACAGGTAGATCATAGAACCAACGCATCGCATAATCTTGGAGACTATGAGGAAATCCTTTTCAAGTAAAGTGTGATCATCTGCATATAGTCTAGGTATGCTACATGAAAAGCTCGAAGATGTTCTTGTGGGTCACTATGGCCTTTAAAAGTGGAAAACTTAGTGGTGACGAAATTGAGAGGAAATGAATAAGCGGAGATAAAATGTGCGAAAGGAGTGTGAAGGAGTGAAGTGGAATCCAAAGATGGTGATTCTCGAGAAGTAGCCAATTGAAGTTGGTGAATTTGCGTCTGCAGATCCTGATATAAAGAAGTTAAATAATGAGTATTTGAATAACTAGGTTGTGCATTGGGAGTATTAGGCTAAATGATGGGAGCGGTAGTTTTACGAATGTAAGCAAGAATATTAAGGGGTTGAGTAAAGGCCATGACAACCGAGTAAGAACCTACAAGCACCGCTGAAGCAATGTCATGAGTATTTTTAGCAGCAATCAAAACATGTAGAACATGCAGAAGATGAGTAGGATTCTCACACAAAGCTTGAAAAAAATTTGTGAGTTTGTTTAATTGTTCTTGATTGACATTAATATCCTCATCATATGATTGTTCATTGTTAGATGTTTTGATTTCATTAAGAGGAACATCAGTGAGAGTTGGAAAAGGGGTTTGCAGGTTTAGTCAGCCGTTGATGCAAAAACCTTAACCATTGATTCGAAACCCTACGGGCGAGATGGATGAAGCTCAACATTTTCAAAAGACCTAAAACGACCACTACAGGTGATAAGCATAAGAAGAAAATCCCTAGAAATAATGTGGGTTCGAGTGTCGGGTTCACCAAAATGATGAAGCAAATATATAATTTATAGATGCCTAATTCTAATTGGAATGTAGCAATAAATGAATATGTAAATAAGTACACAATAGACCCAAGCAAATAAGCAATTAAGATTTAAACCCCTAAATGCAAAGAGGATATATAATGACTTAGCTTGTTTCACAATTAATCCTAGGTCATGTCGTAGTGATGAACTCATTGAAAAGATAGGGAGAATTGTTGCACAAAGCCTCAAAAATATGTGTAATTAGAGGATCTACCCGGACTTGAGCGACCGGAATGGGTTAGGGGCACTGCTGGGTGCCATAGACTTACTCGAGTGCTCGTGACTGCTCAAACCCTCAAGAAACCTCCTTCACAAGGTCACGAGATGTTCAATGTCCTTCACTTCTTGTCACTAGTAGGTCGCCAAGTTGTTGCTAACATGCAATAAAGATTTAAACCGAAACCCCTCAAAAGTGCATCAAATCCCAAAAAAATACAAATGAGGGGTCGATTGTCCTCGCCTATCAAACAAGTGATCTTACGAATGAGCATTGCACTACATCTCGTAACCAATGTAGTTATAAAGTGGACAAGAATCCAAAAAAGTAAAACGCGTATGTGTTTTACTAAAGCGCACTCACGTTTTAATTTGTTTGGCTCGGAATCACCAAAGCATAACACGTACGCATGTGTACGTTTGAAACAAAAAAGCGTGTTTAAAAAGTGCGTACGTGTTTTGTGTAGTATGGACCATGCATATGTGTTTTGGTGGTTTATACTTACAAAAATAAATTTAAAGTATACAATTATAAGAAATAATAAAAGAAATTATAAGATTTCTTTCAATTTCTTTTATTATTTCTTATACTTTTATACTTTAAATTTATTTTAGTAAATATAAGAAATTAGGGTCACTCTGCACCTTATGGAAGTGGTCTCGTAGCTCCAACAATTATAATCTAGAAGATAGTTTTTCAAAATCTAATATGGTCAGTACTTACTCATTTTCAGGATTTCAACAAACGACCTAAAACTTTCAGGGCATATATATTGTAGTCGGTCTTTGTTTTGGGAAAGCATATAGTCATTTTTAGGTTTTTGACCTTCTAAAATGGATTTTGGCCCTACCACTGCTTGAATTGGTACTAATTTTTAAATTTGGTCCATAATTCACTTTAGTGACCATGAATTAACTCTATGATGTTTGTCTACTTCTTACTAAAAAGAGATCCTCACTTTGTAGATAGAGGATTGTTCCTGAATGGGATTCTGTCCCATGGCCAAAATGAGGTGATTGTAATGTGCCTCCTCCTTAAGGTGTGATAACACTACTAGGTGTTGAATGAGTTGTTACGAATAGTACCAAGTGAATTGCATCAAGTGAACTCAGATGATTTATCATTCTTAGAAACATGGTGCTCCATATAAAGATCATCCCCTCACCTTTCCTAGCTCTAAAAGCATCCTTTCATGGAATCAAATTCATGATTCTCATACATGCTTTTGCTCATATGTCTCTTATGGAGACAAACAATGCCTTAATACTTCACAAATAATGGTCCTTGATAACTCGGTGACATGACTAGCTCATTTTAGCTTGTTCTGAAGGGTGTTCAATTAACTACAAATGGCCAAAATGCCTTTTTAGGCCTTTAAAGGAAGTAGTCTCTCATAAAAACTAAATGAGTCGATCGATCACCTTAAACACTATTCCTTACACACTGAAACACACTAAATGATCTTTTTAGGACTTTCCTTTGGGTGAGGGTTTATGATTTAGGGTTTAGGGTTTAGGGCTCGAGGTTTAGGGTTTAGGGATAAGGGTTTAGGACTCAAGGTTTAGAGTTTAGGGTTTAAGGTTTAGTGTTTAAGGCTCATAGTTCAAATTTTAGGGTTTAGGGTTTAGGGCTTAGGGTTCATGGTTTAGGGTTTATGGTTTAGGGTTTTGAGTTTAGGGTTTATGGTTAAGGGTTAAGGGTTTAGGGTTTAGGGTTTAGGGCTCAAGGTTCAAGGTTTAGGGTTTAGGGGTCAAGGTTGAGGGTTTAGGGTTTATGGCTCAAGGTTCAGGGTTTAGGGTTTAGGGATCAAGGTTGAGGGTTTAGGGTTTAGGGTTGAGAGTTGAGGGTTTAGGGTTTAGTTTTTAGGGTTTAGGGTTGAGGGTTTATGTTTGAGGGTTCAAGGTTTAGGGTTTTGTCTTAGGGCTTATGGCTTAGGGCCTAGGGTTTAGGGCTTAGGGTTTAGGGTTTAGGGGCTCAGGTTTAGGGTTTAGGTTTTAGGGTTTAGGGTTTAGGGTTTAGGGGGTTTAGGGTTTAGGGTTTAGGGTTTATGGTATAGGGTTTAGGGTTTAGGGCTTAAGGGTTTAAGGTTTAGGGTTGAGGATTTAGGGTTTACGGTTTAGGGTTTAGGAGTTAGGGTTTAAGGTTTAGGGTTTAGGATTTAGGGTTTAGGTTTAGGGTTTAGGGTTAGGGTTTTTACGGTTTAGGGTTTAGGGTTAAGGTTTAAGGTTTAAAGGTTTTAGGGTTTAGGGTTTAGGGTTTAGGGTTTAGGGTTTAGGTTTTAGGGTTTAGGGTTTAGGGTTTATGTTTAAGGGTTCAAGGTTTAGGGTTTTGGCTTAGGGCTTATGGCTTAGGGCCTAGGGTTCAGGGCTTAGGTTTAGGGTTTAGGGCTCAAGGTTTAGGGTTTAGGGTCAGGGTTTAGGTTTTAGGGTTTAGGGTTTAGGGTTTAGGATTTAGGGCTTAGAGTTTAGGGTTTAGGGCTTAGGGTTTATGGTATAGGGTTTAGGGTTTAGGGCTCGGGTTTAAGGGTTTAGGGTTTAGGGTTTAGGATTTAGGGTTTACGGTTTAGGGTTTAAGAGTTAGGGTTTAAGGTTTAAAGGTCAGGGTTCAGGGTTTAGGGAAAAGGGTTTAGGGTTTAGGGTTTAAGGCTCGAGGTTTAGGGTTTAGGTTTTAGGGTTAAGGGTTTAGGTCAGAGTTTAGGGTTTAGGGTTTAGGGTTTAGGGTTTAGGGTTTAGGGCTTAGGGTTTAGGGTTTAGTGCTTGGGGTTTAGAGTTTAGGGTTTAGGGGTTAGGGTTTAGGGTTTATGATTTAGTTTTTAGGGTTTAGGGTTTAGGGACCTTTAGGATTTAACATTTAGGCCTTAAGGTTTAGGGTTTACGGTTTAGGGCTCAGGGCTCAGGGTTTAGGGTTTAGGGGTTATGGTGCATGGTTTAAGGTTTACGACTCGGGTTTCGGGTTCAGAGTTACGGGTTTAAGGTTTAGGGGTTAGTTACGGGTTTAAGGTTTAGGGGTTAGAGATCAAGGCTCTAGATTTAGGGTTTAGGGCTCAGGGTTTAAGGTTTAGGGTTTAGGGCTCAAGGATTAGGGTGTAGGGTTCAAGGCTTAAGGTTTAGGGTTTATGGTTTAGGGATTAGGGTTTAGGGTTCATGGTTCATGGTTTATGGCTTAAGGTTTGGGGTTCAGAGTTACTTGGTTTAAGGTTTGGGGTTAGAGCTCGGGGCTCTGGATTTAGTATTTAGGGTTTAGGGCTTAGGGCTCAGGGTTTAGGGTTTAGGGTCAAGGGTTTAGGGTTTAGGGTTTAGGGTTTAGGTTTTAGGTTTAGTATTTAGTGTTTAGGGTTTAGGATTTATTATTTTGGTTTTAGGTTTAGGGGTTTATAGTTTAGGTTTAGGTCTCATGGTTGAGGGTTAAGGGTTTAGGTCACAGAGTTCAGGGTTCATCAAATTTGTAGGCAAAACATTCAAAGAGAGTCATAAAATTTGATGTTTTTCATCTGTTGATATTTTGAAGGAGGGAAATGTCATATTCCTGATTGTCCAATCCTTCCAAAGACCCCAGTAGTCCTCAATCCTTGGATGTACAGGAGACACTATTACTTGGCTTCCATTTATAATGATAGAGATATTTGAAAATTCATGTTATGACCTCTAAATCTATATGAATTTCAAGTTGTTTGAAATCACATCACACCCTTCACTAGGATTGATGACTACCCCTATCTTTTTGTTCAGGGGATTTTGAAAACATCCATGGGTTTATCATATAAGGAATTATCAATGAATGGAAGGTCACTAAGTCATAGGCCAGGTAACTCCCATTTAGAACTAAACAAGAAAGATTTACTAGGCGATTGATAACCCCTTAGTGTTCTTAGCCATTCCCTATTTCTATGCTTATTTTGAACACTTTAGGAAGTTTTGTCAAATTTACTATCCATTCCAGTAGAACACTTGAAATTTATCTTTCTCTGGAGGAGAGGATACTACAGGAAATTCAATTATGATCCTACACCTCTGCATTGATATATTCTCTATGTTTCTTTTGTTTCCTTTAAGATTAATTTTTTTGTTGTGATGGTTATTTTTCCAGCTTCCAATGGGTCATCCTGGCTTGCATAATACCATACATGGAAATATGAGAAATGTGAAATTTGTTTCAGAGTGTGAATAAATTTACATTCAAGAGCGCAAGTATATGTGGGGAGAAACAAGTTTGGAAGAGATGTGTAATATATGCATTACAAGGCACAAGGTAGATGTCATATCCATTTAGTTACTTGTCCCACCTCTCATAAACAAGGTAGTTCTATAAGCAGACTCAATGATGGTTCTAGGCACGAGACTAGGAAATATTGATGAAATATGGTTTGGGGTTTAGGGTTTAGGGTTTAGGGCTCATGGTTCAGGGTTTAAGGTTTAGGGTTTAGGGTTCAAGGTTCAGGTTTAGGTTATGGTTTAGGATTTAGGTTTTAGGTTTAGGTTTAGGGTTTAGTGTTTAGTGTTTATGTTAGGGTTTACAATCGAGGTTAAGGATTTAGGTTTAGGTTTAGGGTTTAGGGTTTAGGGTTTCGGTTAAGGATTTAGTGTTTAGGGATAAGGGTTTATGGTTTACGGTTCAGGTTTTAGGGTTTATTTAGGTTTTAGGGTTTATGGTTTAGGTTTAGGGTTTGGGATTTAGGTTTAGGGTTTAGGGTTTAGGGTTTAGGTTTAGGGTTTAGGGTTTAGGGCTAAGGGTTTAGGGTATATGGTCTAGGGTTTAGGGTTTAGATTTTAGGGCTCAGGGATAAGGGTGTAGGGTTTAGGCTTAGGGTTTAGGGTTTAGGATTCAATGTTTAAGGTTTAGGGTTTAGGGTTTAGGGTTTAGGGTTTAGGATTTAGTTTTTACGGTTTAGGGTTTAGGGTTTAGCATTTAGGGCTCATGGTTCATGGTTTATGGTTTAGGGTTTAGGGTTTAGGGATTATGGCTTAGGGTTTAGGGCTTAAGGCTCGGGTTTAGGGATCACGGGTAAGGGCTGAATGTTTAAGGTTTAGGGTTTAGGGTTTAGGTTTTAGGTCTAGGGATCATGGTTAAAGGTTTAAGGTTTAGGGTTTAGGGCTCAAGGTTTACAGTTTAGTGTTTAGGTTTATGGCCTATGGTTTAGGGTTTCGATTGTAGAAGTTAAATGCTAAAATATTTAGGTTGAATGCTGAAATCCTAAAAATTACCTATGTACTGACCAGATTATACTTTAAAAACTATCTCCTAAACCATGACTCATGGAGTTGTGAGACTAATTCCATAAGGTGCAGAGTGACCCTAATTTCTTATATTTACATAAATAAATTTAAAGTATAAGAAATAATAAAATATAAATAATAATAAATGAAAAACTTATACTTAAACATTTATTTATGTGAATAGAAGCATGTCAAAAGCATACATAATGTTTATACTACACAAAACACGTACGCGTTATGTTTATACTACATAGAATGCGTACGTATTATAACGCATGTACGCATTTTGTGTTTTCTCTTTTCCCAAGCCATGCCTCAAGGCTTGGGATCTAGTTTGGATCCCCAAGCTTGAGGCATGGACTTGCACAAACACAACAAACAACGTGTTTTTACAAGAAAATGTAAAAATGCCACTTCCTCTATGATAAATCAAAATAAAACAATCGATCCATTTTAAAAAAAATTATACCACGACGTAGAGCAGAGTCTCTTCTTTCTAAAAATATAATTTTTCAAATTTTCTAACTAATATAAGGTTTCCATATTATTTATTTTCTAACTATGCCTTTTTATAGCTATTTTTTGAAGTGTAAATATGTCTATCTTTCATGGTGTATCTTTTTTTTGGGTGATCGAAATTTTAAAAAAATTATACTAGCCCAAACTAGGCATAATTCTATACATATTCAAAAAAAAATCTAATTTTTGATATTTTTGAGGTAGTTAGGGGGCATGGTCGAGCTCCATTTATTTTTCAAAACATAAAATTTTTGTACTAGAAAAATCATAAATAAAAAATATTTGCTAAAAAAATCTTTAAAAAATGGAGCCCAAACTAGATGCTCCTAGCTATCTTTCTACCAAAGGGTTTTCAAAAATACTAAATGGTGCTCAAAAAATGGTGGGGGCACGAAAGTCACTCTATTATGTTTTTTAACAAAAACATGAGCATTTTGTTGGTATTTTAGTTGTTTGACCCACTTAAACTTATTCATTTTCAATAAAATTTAGTAGCTTAGAAACTAGACTCAAAATTCTACGATTCATATTTCTACAACATCTTCCAATTTTGAGTGTAACTATTTCAAAAACCTCGTACAAGTTGAAGTTTTTTTTTTTTTTTTTTTCCAGAAAAATGCGTCCACCTAAGACCCCCTTTTGGCCCCCCAACTTGGTGCACTTACCCATAGAGAGAAAATAACTAGATGTAGAAAATGTAAGTAGATGTGTGCATGGAATAAAATGAACTTCCCCTCCTATGAAGTGTATGTAGAAGAATGCAATCCCTTACCCTTGAATGGATGTTAGGATAGATGCTTGAATGCTCTTGAATAACCTTTGGATACAACCTTAGGTGGTGATAGCTAATACTTAATGTTTGGTCTCTTATCATGATCACATAACTTTATATTTATATGATTCCCTTGCTTGAATTTTGTAATTAACCCCGAAAAGGATGACTACAAAAAAGATAAGATGCCCAAATGACTATATAGGAAATGGAATGGCCCAAAAGATGACACCCTGAGCGGACGGGGGAACCTGACGTTGGCGTCTTGGCTAGGCACTAATGTCCAGACTAAGATAAACTAAAGGGTCAGAGGTCAGACTGGGCAAGAAGGTGCGTAAGACCAAAAATGGCAATATAAAGCAAGCAAAGGTGGGTAAAGACATGGGTTAATTAGTAATTTTCTTACTTAGGAATCATATAATAGTAGTATGTGATCGTGACTAGATAATACCCAAAGTGCGTGATTTTGTGTCTAAAATATCTTGAATGATAGTTTTTGTTTGTGCTATTCTTTTCGACAACATTGATATTTTGAATTTGATTTTTATTGAAAAGATCTCAACATTCTTGAATCACATCCCACAATTTATTCCATTTTAAAGTTTGTGCTACCTTAGAGGAATGGATGTTCATGTGGCCAAGAGATAATTGGGAAGATCATAGCACATGAATAAACAAATCACAAAAAGTCTTACATCGCAAGAAAGTTCACTAATGTCAGAGGACAACTTGCATTCAAAATACAACTCCGAGATCAACAATTAAATTTCAGCATTTTCTCATACAACAATTTAATATCTCTCCCTCCATGTCTTGAAATACCACAAACACAATTGCAGTCCCCTCATTATCAATGCATAGCTACGTTGCAAGGCCAAAGTACGTCTATTCCATGGCCATGCAAGAAATCAAAAAATATCTTCACATTTCTTCGCATCGTGAAAAACACCCAAAGGGTCACTAAATTTTCTGGTTTCGTGTCTCGATAATTATTACTTTCCCATGAAAAACTATCTTTGACATCATGCAAATTTCTTGGCGTTTGACAACATTCTGTGACGGATTGCCCCAAGCTTCCTTCTCTGCATAAATAGCCTATCGGGGCTAATTAGACTTAGTATCATTTCTATTGTTTCTCTTTATCAACAATAATCACAATCACATAAAATAATAATGGTTTCCTCTCATAAATGTGGTACATAAGTAAGACACTTTTTGTAATGTGCTCAACTTAATAAGTTAAGTTGAGTGGGGCTCAGAATTGCTAGTCACAATCTTAACAATGCTATTGATATTCCCACTTGGTTATTATTACAAGACTTTTGTATTGAGCCTTGACTTTTATTTGTTTTCTTTGTGTTAGCCTAAAATGCTCCACATAATTTCAAAAAAATTGTTGGCAGACATTCTAAAGTTGGTGAAGGCCCAATATCTCAATGGTTAAGCAATTTTTCGACACTTATCTACCGCAATTATCCGCACTCGTCAATTTTTTTTTAGTCAACACAAATTCTTCATTACTTTTTATTTTGTAAGATTCTCGAGACATTCACATAGATGTATACCATATTTTACAACTTTTTTAAACTATGGAAACTTGAGAGTGGAATTTTCTATTCAATTACCAAAACTCCCACTAACATATCATTCTCACCACTAAATATAACACCAACTTACAATAGCCCACAACTAAATCATCCACGACATCGGAATTGCGAGAAGCCAAATACGACCGCAACGACAATACATGTTTAGGATAATTCCTAAAAGGTCGGATCTCAAACTTGAAGGTAGATATAAAGTGGCACATGTGTTGTCCCTAAGCACCATTGGCTCAAAATCAAAATCCATGACGTACTCGGCCCATAATTTTTTACAAAACCACTATTTATTTAACATTTTCATGGGCACAAACTTTTATATTTTCACCTACCCTTTCCCAATCATACAATTCGCTATTACAAAACCCCATAACATAGCCGTTACATTTGACAAATCTTGAATCCCGTCTCCACCGTAAGACGGAAAGTCCGTAATTCCCGTCACTTGATGCTACATTTCTCCACTCATTTTTCCCACTTCTTACACTACTACTTAATTCTCGATCCTCTTTCGAGTTGACATTAACCGCTCTTGAGGGTTTTAATCTTCACAATTTTGTTTTTAATTCCATGCATAACATCCTTTACTTGAAAAAATATCACCTAAAAATCAAACGATAGCTCACACTACAAAGCCCCTAATCGATAAGTAGATATGTCACCATGAAGTCTTATGGGAATCAATTTTCCATGCTATAGTCGTTCTTGCATTTTGTACACCCTCAGAGAATTCAATGTATCTACTCAAATTTTGTGAATCATCACCACAACCATGATTGCCCAATAACAAAGTAAGTGAAAATTTACATCCAACAACCACCAACCCATATAAAAATACAATACATATGGCCCCGCATAGTAGAACTAGAATTCTTGATGTCCAAATTTTTCAAAGGTGTAAATTTATTTGAATCATATCTTAACCGGTTAGTAATGCCTCCACCACATATTGCTTTACCCGACAATGCCACTATACCCAAACCTATAAAGCACCTCTTTCTTGTGCTCTTACAACTCGAAGTCCAACACATAACCAAACCCAAAAGATCCCACTATCTGAGCCACCTAATAACATGCATTATTCAAACCTCTGGTCCTCACATTAAATATCATCCCATTCACGTTATCGAACCGATAAGTTATGGAAAAATTGTTAGCCCAACAAGCAAGAGCCAACAACAATATGATTCTATTTTAAAACAGCATTCTACGAATCTCCCAAGCCTCAATCCATACATTAAAATATTTTACGAGGATGACCTTACTATCATCATCCCTAATGATCTTATCATGATGCAACAAACCGAATGTAAGAATTTCCCTAAGGACATGAAGCTCATGATTGCTATGCATGTTCCATCATTCACAAATACATTATTTCTTGAATAATTTTGAATAAAAGGATTGAATCCTCCTACCAAACCACCCAAGCTAGAAATTCTCCAAAACAAGGAGATATAGCCTCTATTTTTGTCTTTTGTTGGGTAAGAGGTCATGATGGCTCTGTGGTCAACCCACAAAAATCTTGCTCCCACCCCTAACAAAGTTCATGTAATTATTAGAAATGTGTTGTGGTAATACAGTCATGGTATAGGAATGGCCCGACATAAAGGATATACATAGAACCACCCGTGAAGTCAAATGGGGGCCAAGTGTGTTGTATATTCCACCACCCAATATGACGAAGATTAGATTCATAATATCTATTGACATTTCCGATGCAATTTCTGGACGGTGATTAGCTTTGACATGTTTTGCCGAGTGCCTCCGTCTTTGGTTAGGCCTTATACATTGACTTGTCCATTGAAGATTTTATGGTTTTAAAATTCATTTTTGAACATATTGATCTCTTGAATGATATTTTTTGTTTGTACAATTCGCTTTTGACAACATTGATATTTTGAATTTGATTTTGATTGAAAAGAGCTCAACATTCTTGAATCACATCCCATAATTTATTCCATTTTAAAGTATGTGCTACGTTAGAGGTAGGGATGTTCATGTGGTTGACGAGATAGTTAGGGAGGATCATAGAACATGAATAAACAAATCACATAAAATTCTTACATCATAAGAAAGTTCACTGATGTTAGAGAATAACTTGCATTCAAAATACACCCCAAGATCAGAAACAACCTACAATCAAATTTCAGCATCGTCTCATACAACAATTTAGTATTTGTCCCTCCATGTCTTGAAATACCGCAACCACAAATTGCAGTCCCCTCATTATCAATGCATAACTACGTTGCAAGGCCAAAGTACGTCTATTCCATGGCCATGCATGTGATCAACAAATATCTTCACATTTCTCTACATCATAAAAACACCCAGTGGTTGGCCAAAGTTCCCGGGCCGGTGTCAAACAATTATTACTTTCTTGTGAAAAACTATCTTTGGCATTATGCAAATTTATTGTCGTTTGACAACATTATGGGACGGATTGCCCCGAGCTTCCTTCTCTACATAAATAGCATATTGGGGCTAATTAGACTTAGTATCCTTTTATTGTTTCTCTTTGTCAACAATAATTACAATCACATAAAACAATAATGTTTTCCTCTCATAAATGTGGTACATAAGTAATAGACTTTTTAGTGTGCTCAACTTAATAAGTTGAGTGGGGCTTTGCAATTGGTAGTCACATTTTTAACAATGCTATTGATATTCCCACTTGGTTATTATTAAAGGCTCGCAACTATCCACACTCATCAATTTTTTTAGTCAACACAAATTCTTCATTACTTTTTATTTTGTAAGATTCTCGAGATATTCACATAGATGTAGACCACATTTTACAACTTTTTTTAAACTATGGAAACTTGAGAGTGGAATTTGCTATTCAATTACCAAAACTCCTACTAACATATCATTCTCACCACTAAATATAACACCCACTTACAATAACCCACAACTAAATCTTCCACATACAACAAATCGTGAGTAGCCGAAACACGACCACAATGGTAATGCATGTTTAAATTAATTCTTAGATATGTCACTTGCTCAAAATCAAGATTGAGAAGTACTAGGTAATCCATAATTTTTACATAACCACTCTTTATTTAACATTTTCATGGCCACAAACTTTTACCTTTTCGCCTACGTTTTCCCAATCATACAAATTCGCTATTACAAGACTCCATAACATAGCCGTTACGTTTGACAAATCTCGAATCCCCCGTCTCCACCAGAAGACAGAAAGTCCGTAATTCCCGTCACTTGACGCTACATTTCTCCACTCATTTTTCCCACTTCTTATACTACTACTCACTTCTGAGCCTCTTTCAGAGCTGACATTAACCGCTCTTGAGGGTTTTGCTCTTCACCATTTCTTTTTAAATTCCATGCATCACTTCATCAAAACCCTCAAGTTCTCAGAATCCCCTTCAAACCAAGCTTTCAGTCGGAATTTTTGGACACCCAATTGATATTTCAGCATGTCGCTCAGACCCAATTACCGGGCCGATGAAAGGAGGAAGTCTTACAAGGTGGGTGTAGATGCAGAGGAAGCTCGGCGCAAGAGAGAGGACAATCTTATCGAAATCAGAAAGAATAAGAGGGAAGATAGTCTCATCAAGAAGAGAAGACAAGGAGTGCAGCTAACGCAGCCGGTGCAATCCAGCGAGAAAACGGTGAGTTGAATTCCTGACATTTTACCTGATTCTGACCTGAATTTTATGTACTACAAGAATCGGTATGATTTGATTACTGACGATTGTGGGTATATATAAAGAGAAACATACACACATTTACCTAAACATGCATATACTCATAGATATAGCCATATACACAGAGATGCGTGCTGTTTATTTTAATTACCATGGAGCAAACTCATATATATATATATAACACAGAGATGTGAGTTCTACCATTTTAATTATTATCTGGTCAACTATTTTTGTGGTGGAACTAATTTGAGTTGGTCATCTTGAGTCTTGCAGAAAAAACAATGGCTCAAATTAAATGTCTTATTTTAGGTTTTTGTCTTCTGGAAAAAGTAAAGTTAATTATATTTATAATTTTATATATCATTTTAACAATCGTCCCCATGTCTGGAGTCTTAGGTAACCATGACTGCAGCCTTACAAATTATGATTACTTAGTTCCAGCAACAACAAAGGTATACATGTCACTCTCCAATGCTGCTTCTCATACTCTATCTATCCTTTCAAAGAAGAGTTAGTTTGTGATGTAGCGCCAATTGATGTTTGTGATGTACTCCTTGGGCATCCATACATGCATAGTGACCAGTGTGTGTACAATGCCAGTCCTTGCAGCGTAGTTGTATCGGTGAATTGTAAGAGATACCAGATTCATGAAGTGATTCCATGCTCAACACATGTCGCGCTAACTCCCAAGAAGATTGTGCCATACTGCTATGCATATTCTACATTCAGAACTTCACCTCCTATTGACGCATGACCTCCACTAGCAAAGATCGATTATGGATACTATGTATACACAGAGCTGTTCATTTCTAGTGTATAGAGTCATCAGAGTAGGTCAACTCTCTCAACAAGCCAAATGGTTCACGAGGTATCAACTATAAGCCAAGGTTCCATGCCTACTTGCTAGACTTAAGGCGATCAGGACTATTGCTTTACTAGGAGGGGTGACTAATCATGTGGCACAACCAAGCCTGTATAGCTTGCGGTTCATGCAGTTCCGCGTTGATGGACTGTGGTACTCCAAAACCTCATCCATCGGCTCGTACCATCTCCAAGACAATCCATCCATCTTTAACAGATGTCACACGCACTCTAGTAGTGATGCAATGCAATCTGTGCTTAATGGATTATGGTACTCAAGATGCTCATCCAAGACCAGAATTTGCAAATATGCCAACTTCCTTACAGATCATCAAATTGTCATTTTAAACCGTTCTTTATTTTGAGTTATGAAGTAAGCTGTGCATGTGACTTGTAACCAGCACCATGCCTGTGTGAAGATAGTTATATATTAGGAAAGCCTTATGTGATATGCGAACTCATTGTATAGTGTTTTTCGTATATAATGCAAGCTCCCCATTATTCTTATTGTATACATGTTTTGTGAGTGCATGTTCCTTTTGTTTTTGATGGGTTTGAGAGACTTTTATCTGTTTGAAAGGCTACGTAGGGTAAATTGACATTGACTGCCAAGATCTCCTTCAATAATCTGCTTAACAAATCCCACTTGTCTTAACTGTGTTATGCATTGGTGATTCTTAGAGCACTATTAATATATCTGGCCAGTTTCAATCACTGGAATATTGCTTATGTTTCATTTTTTTCCGAAAAAATTGCAGTTAGAGGGTCTTGTTGCAATGGTGAGACAACTTCATTCGCATGATCCTAATTTGCAATTGGAAGCAACTAATCAAATCAGGAAGCTTCTTTCAGTTGGTATGAATGTTTCACTTTCTGTTTCATCATGATTATCTCTTTCTTGTTATAGAAAGATGACCACTTTTAAATATTTGTGTAACAGCACGGTATCCACCCATTAAGGAAGTTATTAGTGCAGGTGCTGTCCCTCGGTTTGTAGAGTTCCTCAAATGGGACAACTTCCCTCAACTTCAGGTGGAATCTCTAACTTTTTGGTTTTATTTCCATAAAAGATTAATTGAGCAATATATCTCATAAATTTTTTATGTGTAATTTTGTTTGTTATGATATAGTTTGCGGTGGCATGGTCTTTGACAAACATTGCAGCAGGAACTTCAGAACAGACAGGGGCTGTTGTTCATCACGGAGCTGTACCAAACTTTGTGCGGCTTCTTAGCTCCCCAAGTGAAGATATCCGAGGACAGGTTATGTCTTGTTTTTCACATGCCTCTGTGTTGCTTAACTGACAGCACTTGAATTTGCTAGTTTTTCTCATGTCTTTTTATCATTGACCTTTTTATAATGTTGCAGTCTGTTTGGGCTTTGGGGAATGTAGTTGCTGATAATACCGAGTTTCGAGATCTGGTCCTCAATCACGGTGCCCTTATGCCACTCCTTGCCCAACTGAATCAGCAGGCTACGTTGCCGATGCTGAGACAGGCCACATGGACGCTATGTAATTTCTTCCGTGAAAACCACGGCCACCTTTTCAGCAGGTGCTAATTATGGGAAGCTTTGTTTAGTAGTTGAGAATCTTAAGAAAAATTATGATTGTAAGTTATGGTATATATAATAGAGCCCAACATATACTACTTACGATTCTATTTTGGTGCAGACAAAGGCAGCACTTCCAGTTCTTGGATGCCTTATTAACTCAGATGATGAGGAAGTCTTGGTAGATGCATGTTGGGCTTTGTCATACCTATCAGATGGAACAAATGACAAAATTCAAGCTTTGATTGAGGCTGGCATTTGCTGTAGACTTGTTCAGCTTCTGCGGTACGCGTATGGTTCCTATAAATATTAAATTGTAATGTTAGCTACAAGAAATGAACAGTTAGTTCTATTAGTGAGATCTTATATTTTGGGAGAATGCACAATTGAGTTTTTTTTTGTTTTGGTAAAAATAATTGGGTTTTAAATTTTGGGGACCTATCCTGAACCAAAAAGATGTGTAAACATAAAGGTCAAAACCAATTCCAAGCTTGAAAAAGTCTCAAAATTCTGTTACTAAAAGATATTCTATTTGAAGAGGATCTACTCAAAGTCCTTCTCTTTGACAATAATAAATGATCATATAAGGACTAGCATCATTGGGTGGATTTGCAGGTTCACGCTTGCCAGAAGGCCACCTCAATGATCTTTCATGTATGCCAATTGATGTTGAAATCCCATTCAACCTTCCAAATCATAATTTTTTTGTATACGAGCGTTGAAAGATGGTTAGGGATTCTAAGGTTGATGTTTTCATTCCTAATGAGCAAGGTCCCCATGTTTACTCCTAGACCAGCTTTTAATACCTACTCTCACAATTAAGCTGTGTAAACTCAAATTTATTTGCTAAGTATAGTAATTCTTATATGATAAAGTTAAAAATCCATGGCTAACATTGTTTCTTCTTTATAGCATTTACAACCATGCTTGAAATCTCCTTTGGCAATTAGAGAAAGTGAGTTTTGTGCAATCCGGAGACACATGAGAAGCCTCTTTCTTGCCAAATATTTCATGTTATCTTTTTGAATTATGTTGAATAAATCCATAGGGATTATTCTTAATTATTCCTTTGTCAGCTGGGCATAACTTCCATTTGGTTGGTTTCCCTGTCAAAGTTAAGCTTTTGAATGCCTTTGGGTAAAGATTTTCATCTTACCTCAGGGTTGCAAGGCCCATCTATCCAACCCCTTTACAATTTTACCTCTTTACATTGATATTTTCTACTTATTTGTCCTCATATATTGAAATGGTGTATCTAATTTTTTATCCAAGTTTCTGTTCACTAGCTGAAGACCTATAGGTTCATTATCAAAATCTGTGCTGCAAATCTTTTGAACTTTGGATTTTCCTTCAAATAATTGTTTTGAAGCATTGTTCCACAGGGACACGTCCCCTGCTCTTTGTAGGTAGATGGGACATCCCTTGCTATTTTAGGTACATGGAGATGGGGACGAAATGTCACACCCATATCCCCGTATTTTCCATTTCTCCTTGTCATCCTCGAGATGTTTCAATTCTTGTAGGACTAGCTCGGGGATGTGCTTGGGTAGACCTTGAGGGATATGAGCTCAGAGTGGTACACCTCAATGGGTCCGAAACTCTTAAGTTAAGACTCCTTCGGGATGAATTGCAAGGCACACAAGCAAATGCAATACGTATATGTCGAGCTAAGGAATTCTCTAATATATGAAAAGGTGTTTATCATGGTAATCACTAAGAGTAGTAAACTGCAATCCAAGGGACCTAGAATACAAGGAAAATGTTGTTGGCCTACTCTTGTCAATTGGGACAGCGGGGACAAGGGTTGTTGCCTCATGTCCAAGGCTACCTAGGTTTTGTGGATGAATCACCCAACCTACATTCTAGGAAGTTATGGCATAGAAAATTAGGCCCCCTAGAGGGTAACACATAGCTACTAACCAAGTTCTAAACAAGTAGCAGACACCAACCTCTGACTTGGGGTCCAAATTGGTCAAGGTTGACTATTTTGAAGTAGCCTGACAAGTCAACAAATGGTTAAGCAGCCCCTTCCTACCTATGGGTTGGGTTGACTAGGTGTAAGGAAGGTTCTTTTAATCCAACTTGAGAAGATGCAACGAAAAAATAGAAGATTAGTTATACCTTTGCTAGCTTGAAGTAGTTTTAATTGTGACTGAGAAAGAGTAAGGAGCATTTTTATTCCACGAAGTGTATGCCTTGAAAGAAATCTTATAACATTGCAAGGACACAAAGATATGTATGTGAATATGTCAATACAAATCACTAGTCTAGCAAGATTAGACCAAGCCAAACAATCAAAAACTATGCTAAAAATTAGTCAAAATATAGAGGCAAACTAGTAAGCAAATAAGCTTGAATGAACTTAAAGACCAATGAAATCTGAAGCAAACCTGAAATCTACAATCTAATTAACCAAAATGATCCTCAAATCACCTTTAATGAATTAGAAAATTGAAGTTTTAGACTTTGAATTTGTATTCTACATTATGATATGGAATCTAACCTTAACATGCTTGCTTGTCTGTATGCATGCAAAGTAGCCGAAATTATAATTAATCTTGGATACTTACAGGAAAAAAAAATCAAATCATCAAAACTAACTCTTGCCAAATCTTGCATAGGGAAAGGTTAGATCTTGGAATGATCATAGGTTGTGGTCAACCATAAATAACCTATCAGCGTATGTGAGCAAGGACGCTGATTTTGCTAGCCCCACATGGCTAGTAAGGATAACAAAACAATTGAAAAGACTCAAAGTGTAGTTAGCATTTTGTAATCATTTGTTATGTTTTATGATTTGTAATTAGAACCATGTTTTTGTCTTAATACATCGGTTGGTAACAGCAGCATACTTAGTTGTCTTTGATAGCGTGCTGCAGTACCAAGATGGTTGTGTCCTAACCAACATACCTCTCAATCATCTGACCTATATGTAGGAAGATTTGAGTCGGGAATGGAGCTTTCATACATTTTCGTACTGTAGCTGTACATAGTTGGTGATGCACACTACATTATATCAACAAAGTTGCAGTTGTATGCAATTCTGTGTTATGTGCAATATTGTTCTAGAACTTTATTGTTATAAATATTTTGGCATAGTTACCTGCACAAAAATAATTCTGGTAGAAACTATGGTTAACAATAATTACTGCCAACCAGATTCAAATTGAGGCACTTGAGTCTCCTGTTAGAAAAATCAACAGAGCTTAATGAGGAGAAAAGCACTACAAGTAAAAGAAGGCTTTGATGATGGATGATACAATGACAACTGAAAATGAGGAGCAAAACATGAATGAGGTGAACAAAATGAGGGACACCGAGATAAGGAGGAGAGCTGGACACCGAGGTTGTCCCAAGCTTCGCACCAAACATTAAATATAACATGTAAAAAAATTCTTCCTGTGTTCCCGAGCTTTCTACAAGTAACTCTCTTAAACAAGTGCTTAGCTCCTCAAAGGCAGGTGCCAAAGTGTCCCCAATTTTAGTATCAAAAGGCTCAATAATCACCTAGTATGTAGGAGGCAAGGGCCTCAACGTGGATCCTTGTTGAGAATTTTTGAACTCTTGCCGACCAAAACCTTCTCAATTCTCTTGATTCTCTACTTGAGGTTGACCCACCGAAGAACTTCGACATTACTCAAGAATAGAGAATGGTGTGTGTACTCTCTCTCTGTTGACAAAATTGGAACACCTCAAGGTTGTGGGTAACCTATGTCTGAGGTGAACCTCCAGAGAGGGCTGGTTCCCTTGTGAATCACCTAAAAAAAAAAAACTTTGACAAGGAAAAGGGAAAAGGAATGCGGGAAATGGGAAATAAGGGTGATACACCAATAATTTAACACATGCAAATTTTGCAAAAGAAAATAAGGGTGATACACAATAATTTGACAAACACATGAAATCCAAGATCACACACTTGCACAACTCTAAGCTATTTTGCAAAATAAATTCAAGGGTTTAGGAGAAAAGGACAGCGGTAGAGGGAGTAAATTCCACACTAAGGCAATACAATATCCTATCAAACACAATGAAAATCAGAAAACAACAATATGAGAGGGCAAAAATGGAGCTTTTTTCAGAGGTGCAAGTACAAGGCTAGAATTGCCAGAGCAAATCAGCCCAAGTGTGTCTCTAATCTTTTTTTTAATAAAAACTCAGCCTATATAAGATGAATCTGCTGCCTCCAAAAATAGACTGTGTCTGCATGCTTTTTTTATTTTTTTTTTTTTTCTTTGCCTGCAGTGCACATGGGCAGCAACATGTCTTTTTTTTAATTTATTCTCTCTTCATCCTTGGTGCATGGGACAGACTGCTGCATGCTTTTTTTTATTTATTTCATTCTTTCCTTTCCTTTGGCGCCAACAATTACAAATAGTCTGTTTTTTTATAACTTTTATTTATTTAAATAACCTTTTCCATCTTTGGCGCCAAATGTAGACATGCAGTTTTATTTTATTAATAAAACTCTCTTTTATTCTCCTTTGGCAAAGCTATTTTTGAAGCAACATGCTAATTTTATCTTCTATCTTTTTCCATCCTTGGCATGGGCAAGACTCTAAAAATAGAAAAGCAGTTTTATTTTTTAATTTTCCATTCATGCACTTTATCCAAACTCCTAAAAATAGAACTGAACTCCTATTTGATCTCTTCCATTTTTCACCTCTTTTCCTTATTCTTCCTTTAAAATAAATGGGGCTGCTATTTTTAGCCAATTTCATTCTATGTTTGGCACTAAAAATAGGAACATAAATTCAGCTTTCTTTTTTTAATTTTTTCATTCATTTCTCTGGGCGCTAAGTATGGAACAACTTTTTTCCATGCATTTATTTTTGGTACAACATTCCATCATCTTATTAAAAATAGGACTGTTTCTTTTATTATTTTTTTCCATGCATACACATCTTTTGACATTTCTTTTCTTTGCAAATCTTTTTGGTGCCTTAATTTGTGGTAACATTTTGGCGACATCACGGGATTGTTTGCCTGCTAAACAAAGAGATTAGTAGCCTTCTGCATCCATTGGGCTATGGAGTCACATACCTCTGTCAACAACTTGTATCCTCTGAAACAAAACAACTGAAATACCCTCTCCAACAAAAGGAAAACATGTGCATGCAAACACTTCTTGAAAAGACAACTAACTAAGAAAATTGAAAAACAATGTGCATGCAAGCACTTATTGAAAGTAAACTACTCTAATGATGTTGAATCCTCAATAGCAAGCTTTGAGGAAAATCCCATTAACCGGGATTGGTAGTTCTTCGCCATTCAACCGAGATAACTAAAAAGCATTGTGAGGCTTGCAAGCTGAAATAACATATGGCCCACTCCAAATAACATCAAATTTGGTGTGGTTTCCCGGTTTTGCTTTGTTTGCATCCCACTTAAGAACAAGATCACCTTCCTGAAAACTCTTGCAACTGCTTTCTTATCAAAATTCTTCTTTACCTGAGCTTGGTGAGTTTCCATGGTGAGCATGGCTTCATGTCTTAATTCTTCCAACTGCATAAGTTCTGCATACCTTACCTCCATGGGACTTGCTTCCAATAACTCTAATTGATGAATAAGCTCTAAAGCGGGCAGCTCAAGAGAAATTGGGAAGTCTTGCTTCCTTGCCATAAACCAACATGTATGGAGAATTACCAATAGACCTTTTGGGAGTGATTTTGTCAGCCCACAAAGCGGTTTTGAGTTTGGTGTGCCAAGACCTTTGATTTTCATCCAGAACCCTTCTAATAATCTTCAACAAATTTTTGTTTGTAGACTCTGCAAGACCATTACCTTGTGGGTAATAATTTGATGAAGTACTCAAGTAAATACCATTCGGACAACCCACTCTGTAATTTTAGCACCAACAAAAGCAAGACCATTATCTGAAATAATAGTAGCAGAACTCCAAATCTAGTAATAATACCTTCATAGAAGTCAAGCACACTAGTTTCATTCGCTTCTTTCAATACAACTGCTTTGTCCATCTGGTAAAATAATCAGTGGCAGTAAGAATCCACTTGTGACCCAAACTGGATGGTGGATTAATCATTCCAATGAAGTCCAATCCCCACTTGCATAAAGGGTTGATCTGCTGAAATAGGATGAAGAGGAAGGGCTGCAAGCTTTTCCTTACCCACAAAGAAGGCACACTTTTGACATCTTTTGACCCATGCATAACAATCTTTGAAAATACTTGGCCAATAATAACTTGCTTTCATGATTTTGAGAGCAGTAGTCCTTGGAGCATAATGGCCACCTGATAAACCTTCATGGAATTCTTGCAATAATCTGTCAACTTGTGAAGGTTCTACACATCTCAGAAGAACACCATTAATATCCCTCTTAAATAATATACCATCAATGAGTGCATAAGGAATAGCTTGTAACCGAAATACCTCCTTTTTGTCTTATCCAAACCTTGGGGAAGAATACCAGCATGCAAGTACTGAATCATGTCTTGTGTCCAACTCACAGAAGATGGTATTTCAGCTGCTTGTGGCTGATTTATGAGTGCAAAAACAACTTTCTTTGACTCCAAATCTGAAACTAAGTGCTCACATAACCCTTTTCCTCGGATCAGCTTTGTTACCTTGAAGTCTACGTCATATTCCATGACTTTTGTGATCCAACCAACCCTCTTTTCATTCAAATCCTTGCTCAACAAAAACTCTTTCACACTTGGGTGAGTAACCATAACATGAATTCTATTATTAGAGAGCATATATCTGAAATTTTTAAGCCTCTAATAACAGAAAGTACTTGCTTTTCCACAAAAGTATACTTCACCTCATAGTCATGTAGCCCTTTGCTAAAGAAAGCAATGGGTTGCTCTAAATTATCATGATTCAACTGAGTTAAGATCGCTGAAATTGTTTCAACCCCTGCAAATGCATACAATATAAAATCCTTTGAAAAATCTGGATTTGCAAGTGTTGGAGCTTGAGCAATAGCTTCTTTAATGGCCTCAAAACTGATTTTCCTTCTTCTAAATTCTTTTTCAACATTTAGAGGCTTTGATAAATTAACAAAATCAAAACAAAACTGATGTTTAAAATTTTGAAAATTATGGATTTGTAAGTGTGGAGTTTGAGCAATAGCTTCTTTAATGGCCTCAAAACTGATTTTCCCTTCTTCTGTCCAACTGAAACTCATATTCTTTTTCAACATAGCAGTTAGAGGCTTTGATAAATTAGCAAAATCAGCAATGAATCTTCTCACAAAATTGATTTTACCCAAAAAGCTTTGAAGTGCTTTCTTGTGTTGAGGTAAAGATAAAGCTAGAATTGAGCTTACTCTTTTTGGATCTATGGCCAAACCTTCTTTTGAGACCATGTGGCCCAAAAGTTTACCTTCATGCACTGAAAATATGCACTTCTTTGGGTTGAGAGAAACCCCATATTGTCTGCACCTTTCAAAAACTTGCCTCAGATGGCTCAAATGATCATTAACACACTTAGAAAAAACAGTAATGTCATCAAGATAAATCAAAACATTGACATTGATCAAACCTTGGAAAGCCATATCCATGGCTCTCTGAAAAGTGGCTCCTGCATTAGATAACCCAAAAGGCATCTTTCTGTAAGCATATGTCCCCCACTTAGTAGTGAAAGTTGTCTTGTATTGATCCTCTTCTTTTACCAATATCTGATTGTAACCACTGTAACCATCCAGAAGAGAGAACCTTTCTACACTAATATATGTTCTTAGAATCTGATCCATTGATGGTAATGGATAATGATCCTTTAGTGAAGCCTGTTTAGATCCCTGAAATCAACACACAACCTTATTTCTCCATTCTTCTTCCTCACAGGTACAAGATTTGCAACCCATGAAGAATGCTTGATAGGAAAGATAATACAAGATTCAATAAGCTTTGTTAGTTCATTTCTCATCAAAATTTCAATCTTTGGATTAACAGGTCTTTGCTTTTGCCTTACCGGTTTGGAATTAGGCTCAAGCTCAATGGTATGTTGAGCTAATCCTGGATCAAACCTTTTAAATCCTCATACTTCCAAGCAAAAACATCAATGAACTCATTGCATAATTGAACAAAAGCTTGTTTTTCTTCCAAATTACATAACTTACCATGCTTCAAAAACTTTCCATCACTGATTGCTATGTCCTCATAGTTCTCTTGCTTAGTAGACATCTTGATTTTGTCCCTTTTCAGCTGATCATCATTATTAAAAATACTCTCAAGGGTTACCAATCCTTGGGGCAACTTATTAGTCTTTAATTGCAAGATTTGTTCACCATACTGCTGCTGCAATTTAGACTGATTTTTTGAGGAAAATTCAGCTTCTTCCTGAATAAAACGTACAATCTGTTCATCATTCTCAAACACTTGCCAATTAGTATTGTTATCAGAATTGATGGCCTTACAACCACCTTAATATGAGGTTGATTATCTTTCTTTTCACTTCATTAGGAATATCAAAATCAGCCCCAACAACTGCCAATCTATCTAGCTTGTTTATTCTCAGATCTAGGTATTGATTGAACATTGAATGCATCAAAATCTTCTACAAGATCCCAAACTCTATGTCTATATGATTTCATCAAGGGATTCTTTGCAATGTTCAAATTTCTCACCTGATTTATGACCAATTCACTTGTCACCAAATACCTGTAGGTACTTAATTCCCTTCTTCTAGCCCACTGTAAACCATGGATTAGTGCCTCATATTCAGCTGCATTGCATGTACAACTAAACTGAAATCGAATAGAAGAATAATACCTTTGACCCTCTGGTGATATCAAAACATTACCTCCACCTGATCCATTCTTGCTTCTAGAGCCATCAAAGTATAAACTCCACAATCTCAGTATCAATCTCATCAGTTTTAACCAACAATGGTAAAAAAACATCCTCTTGATGCATGCAATAAATTCCCAAACCAACATCTTTAATGTATGTTTCTTCAACATATTTATAAGGATCAAAGCCATGATGGTCAGTTCCCCACTCATCCAATAATAAATCTGGTATGCTCTCAGAGTGGGTGTCTGATCATGAACAACTGGATGATCTCCTTGGTCAAAAACAATACAATTTACACTTGCATGCATTAGGTACATAAGGCTCAATATGAAACTTAGCAAGAGGCTCAAATTAATTGTTACCTTTGTGCCATACCTTGTTCTGAAAAATAGATAAGACCAATCTTGATGATAGATAACCTCCAATCTTAGTTGTAAAATCTCTAGATAAACACAAAGCGAAGTATGGAGGTAGATCTACTACCATAATATCCTGTAAGATTGGAAGGCTTGGACATGCATGCAAACCTAACTTCAGATCTTTGATTATACCAACTTGTTTTAGTAGTTGTGCCATCCAACTGCAAAACCCCTTTGTCATGTGGCTCATATTTGAGTCCTAGCTTATCTGCTATCTGCTTAGGCATAATTGTACTGCTAGCACCACTGTCAACCATGCAATTATGGACCAAATTATCACCAATAATCAAAGAAAGGTAGAAAGGAGGAGGCTTACCAATCCTTTTTGCCTGAAAATCAGCCTTAGAGGGCTTGATCTGTATTGGCAAGCACTTGCACTAGCTCTATCTGAATGATCCTCTATAATTGATAGTTTGGCCAACTCATCTTGTAACAAGCTCTTTTGACCCGGAATAGTCAACGTATCCCACATGGATAAGCTCACATGAGCTTTCTTCATCTGATCTATGATATTAAGGGAAGAGCTGCCCCCTTTTGCTTGACCTTTTGGAACACTTTCAACCTCTTTTTCCTGATTCTTTTGTGCTTCCAAGCTGCCCTTCTGAATCTGATTTTTTTGTCTCTTTTTCTCATTAGGGACAACAACAACCTTATTAGTATTATCAGGAAATAAAGAAGATGAACCATGCAAATTATTTACCTCTGTGGGTTCTCCCACTGCTCTTCTTTTGTATACCCTTGTATTAGCTGCATGTTGATCCTCTTGTTGCCAATTTACCAAATTTGCCTCTGGTGGCTTTGGTGCTTCTTTAGAATCCCCTTGAGGAGGAGCCTCAACTGCTGAAAGTTGTGGAATCATCCCTTGTGCAATCAAAGCTTGATTTAACATTCCATTAGCACAAGAAAAAGATCATGCGAATGATTACATGGAGCACACCAAAAAGGTTCTTGAATTAGATTAGTCTGCACTTGGAACAAGAGCCATAGATGTAGAAGGAGCATTAGGATCAACTTTAATGGTTGGTGGGCCTTGATATGGAGGCCTACTTGTAGGATATGTTGGATATGAAGGTCTAGCAGATTGGAAAGGAGCTTGATATGGTCTGTAAGGTTGAGCAAACTTGTCTCTCAATAGATACAAATTTATTTCCAAAAGCTTGCAAAATACCTTTTATTTCACTCAACTCAGTGGGTTGATTTGGATTAGTAACTGCTTGGCTAGCTGCTACTGGAATTGGGTTTATAGCTGAAGTCGGTGGTGGTGAATAGTTGGAAAGATAGGCATGGGAGGTCTAGGTGCAATTTTGCCAGCTTGTATGAGGTTATTTTCAGCTCTAATGGCTAGATCAAAGGCAACAGGGATTGAGTTACCCCCATGGACTGAATTAGGACAACAATGTCACTGTTTAAGGATCTCAAATAATACAAGAATGCATGCTCTGTTGTAGGCTTGATGGCACGGGGAATTCTCTCCCAAGTTCTTTGGAATCTCAAATTAAAATCAGCCATGAACTCTTGAGGGGCTCTTTTGATTGTGCTCAATTGCTCAATCAGGATAGGTGGTCGATTTGTCCTCAAATTGGCTACAAAGGGCTGTTCCTAATTGATCCCAAGAATTGATAGAATTAATAGGTAGATTTCGGTACCATTGCAAGGCTTTATCTTTGAAGGAAGTTGCAAGAAGTCTCATGGCTACATTCTCCTAAGTGATATTATAAACAGAAGCAAAGATTTGCAACATCTCTAATATGCTCTATAGGAGTGGTTTGAGTTAAACCGGTAAAGAATGGTAAACTCTTTAATGCGGAAGCAAGGATATCATTGTATACAACAATATTCAAGGGGCTGCCATCATTAAAGGTCACAAAAGCTTCATTTCTAGGAAGAGCCATTAGGAAATTTAGAACGGGAAGTTGTGGGATTTTGGGCAATTGATTTAGCTTGTTAGCTCGGGAAAAATATGGGGAAGATTTATGAAATCTGCTTCTTTTATAAGAATGTAAAGGTAGCTGAATAAATTCAAATGGAATACCTTTAGCTTTTGACCTGGTGGTCACTTTTGGCATTAGCTTTGACTAGTTTGCAACCAGTATGTCTGTGAAAACCTGAGGAGTCACCAGATGCTGATTTTTTTAATACTTTATGCTCTGCAAACTGCTGAACCAACATCAATTCTTTGAATACTTTGTCCCACCGGGCGTGCCAGAAATGTTGTCACCTAGAAGTTGCACCCTGATAGAGAATGGTGTGTGTACTCTCTCTCCTGTTGACAAAATTGGAACACCTCAAGGTTAGGGTAACCTATGTCTTGAGGTGAACCTCCAGAGAGGGCTGGTTCCCTTGTGAATCACCTAAAAATGAAAACTTTGACAAGGAAAAGGGAAAGGAATGCGGGAAATGGGAAATAAGGGTGATACACCAATAATTTAACACATGCATGTAACTTTGCACACAGAGAAATCAAAGATCCACACACCTGCACAACTTTAAGCTATTTTGCATAATAAATTCAAGGGTTTAGGATAAAAGGACAGTGGTAGAGGGAGTAAATTCCACACTAAGGCAATACAATATCCTATCAAACACAATGAAAAATCAGAAAACAATGATATGAGAGGGCAAAAATGGAGCTTTCCCCCTATGGCGCATGGGCAGCAACATGTCTTTTTAATTATTTAATTCTCTCCATCCTTGGCGCCATATACCAAACTGATTGTTGCATGCTTTAGTTAATTTATTTCATTCATGCCTTCTCCTTTTGGTGCCAACAATAAAACAGTCTTCGCATGCTTTAGTTTTATTTAAATTAATCTTACCCATCTTTGGTGCCAAGTATGGACAGCAATTTCTTTTATCTAATAAAAGCACTTCTCCTTTTGGCACCACATCTATTTTTGGAGCAGCAGCATGCTAAATTTATCCAAACCTATCTTTATCCATCCTTGGCGCATGGCAAGATGCTAAAAATAGAACCACGGTTTGCTTTTTTCAATTATTCATTCATGCACTTCATCCAAACTCCTAAAAATAGAACTGGAACTCCTATTTTTATCTCTTCCATGCACCTCTTTTCCTTGTTCTTCCTTTGGCGCATGGGGCTGCTATTTTTAGCCAATTTCACTCTATGTTTGGCGCCAAAAATAGGAACAACAGACATAAGCTTGCTTTATTTATTTTATCCATGCATGGGGGCTGTTTTGACTTTACTTCTTTCCATGCATCTATTTCTCTTTTGGCGCCAACTAGGACTGTTTCTTGCCTTTTATTCCTAGCATGCACATCCATTTTACACATCCTTTGGCGCAAATCTTTGGTGCATAATTTGTGGTAACAGGTAGAAGACTTGGACTGGGTAATTATGTTCAAGAGGTGTCTTGCCTATACAGATTCGTGAAGGACTGCTACATGCAGATTGTACAGATCTATGAGTGTAAGGGCCGGCAAAGCAGCATGCTCTTGATATGTCCAAGCAATGGCTTCAGCCATGATATTCCCACCTGTTCACTCTCTAGTACACTAGGCACTTTAATAACTGCATGCCATTTAACACAATTTTAGGCTCCAATATATCACAGGAAAGGAAGTATGGTGGGACAATAATGGCTTAACAGCTGAACGAAAGTGATTGGTTGAGAGAGACAAGGCCACGAGAAAAAATGATGAACTACAGATGCAGTCGGAGGAGAGCAGTGTACGACCAACTCTTACAGCAATTACAACTCACCGAGTTGGAGACCTGCAGATATTTAGTTTGCAGGAGAAGTTTGCAGCTATGCAAACTTGACTTCAATAGCAATAGAGGAAGAAGGAGATCAGCTCGTTGCTACCACTGCTGAACTCACAGGGAATACGATGGAAGTTGTCCAGATACTGAAGTATAGTTGAAAACAGGAGCTGAAAGCATAGTTCTACTTGAAGAAGAGAATAGAGAACGTCCAAGTCCTTAGAGCTGAGGTGAAGTGTCTCAAAGTTGGCACATCAGGTTCTTTAAGATTTGTGTTGGCTAGAGCGTCAACATGAGAAGACAAGCCAATTCATGTTTCAGTTGTACCCTCTACATGAGCTCATCCTCAATCAGGAATGTCTTCTTCAAACCTCCTTCCTCATTTTTCGAGTTGTATGAGATTTTGTCGACAAGTAGACAGACTTATCCAAAGAGGTGGATGTATTACGTTAGCATTATGTAATCTTTTGGTATGTTTTATATTTTGTAGTATAACTGACCATGATTTTGTCCTAATACATTGGTTGTTAAGGGTAGTGTATTTAATCCTATCGCGGTTAGAGTTGTTCGGTACTGAGATGGCTGTGGGCTAACCAACACACCTCTCAGTTGACCAACCTATATGTAGGAACGTCTCGGTCATGAAGGGAGCTCTTGTACGTTGTCATATGCTCCACATACCAAAGGTGTTGATCAATACACTACATTATATAAAATATCCAATTATTTGCAATATCTAGTATGTTATTCTCTTCTAGTATTCATTGTTGTTCTTTATTGGTATAACACTAAGTAGGATAGAAGAAAACAAGAAACTGAAATAAATCTAAGACAATTAAAAGTAGGTGTATTTGGATTCTATTCTTACTTTACGAAGTGCAAGACATTTTGTCAAACAATTTGCATATATAAAGTAGACTATGAAACAAGAGAAACCAACAAAATAAATACTCTAAAGGTTACAAGTAAATAGGAAAAGAGCAAAAGAACTGATAGAATATAAATAAAGAATGTTGATGGATTATCCTTGAGTGATGTGATGATGTCTTGGTGTCCTTAGTATACTTGTCATGTTCTAATGTATTCCAATATGTGCTAATTTGACCTAAATGGCAGTAAGATATGAAGGGTGAAGAATACTGAGTATTTATATGTCTTGAATTTGAGAATGAATCGTAGATTGAAATACCTCCAGCATGGGGGTATTTATAGGTTAGGTGGAACTTAGAGAGTCCCTAAGTATTTCCAAAATGGTTACCTAGATGGCTGTAGGATATGAAGGGTGAAGAATACTGAGTATTTATATGTCTTGAATTCGGGAATGAATCGTAGATTGAAATACCTCCAGCATGGGGGTATTTATAGGTCAGGTGGAACTTAGAGAGTCCCTAAGTATTTCCAAAATGGTTACCCAGGGAATGGAACCAACAAGAACTATTCAGGGCAGTACTGCACATGTTTGGGCTAAATCGCTCCACAAAGAACACAGAACTGCCCCACTCTGTCTTCACAATTGCATCTAAACCATGGAAAGCTGTCCCACAAAATTTTAGGGGTGGTTTGGTTAGAAAATTGGGCAAAATCGATGTTTTATGGGCCTTCGGGAGGTTGAAAATGAAACCGGAAAGGGGTGGAAGGAAGAGGAGAGGGAGGAGGGAAGGCGCCTAATTATGATCCTAATCAACATATAACATCACTACATACACTGTTATAGAAACATATGGGGTAGACTAGGATATTCCAAAAAAATGACAAAAGTTGATAAAAGCCGATTGATGGTATTAAGTGTTGTGAATGATCATAATAGGCAGGCTTAAGGCTAAAAGGTTGGCTGAGTCAAAATAACACCCACCATCTCAGTATCAGCTCCGTCATATGTAGGCAACCCATGGGATAAGATTGTTCCAAAGACAACTAAACATATGGAGATTGACGAAGAAAGCATGACTAGTGATGGAATGCAATGAAGTTAGATACATGAAAAAAGATCAAACTAACACAATAGAGTAGTAATATCTGCAAGAATTCCAACTATCGCCATTGTGCTAGTGCAACATATAGCATCACATAAGGTTCACTTTTTGGGTTGTATACAGTTCCATATTCGTTTGCATTTACATGGATAGTTTTTGCATCCATAGGATGTTTAGGGCAGTCCCTAATTGCTAGGGACATCCCTTATGCCAGTCAACATTAGAAATAAAAGAACATAAAAAATACAGTTTTTTAAAAGTTTTTTTTGAAAATTTTATCATTGCAATTTCACATTCATATTTGACAAACTAAATTTTCAATTTTGCATTTGTATTTTATAAACTCAATTCTCAATTTCATTGTTCTATGTTCACTGTTCAATGTCATTGATGTTTTATATAAAGTTGTAATTCATGTTTATATTTCCCCAAATCTGTGAAATATTTTTCCGTCCACAAAATGTGTTCCCTGATTGTAGAAATTCATAGAAACATAACTTTGAAGGAGATGCTGTTTGAAAACCCTTATTGTGCTGTTTACGGACAAACAAAATAAACATTTCATTTTCGTTGCCCACAACTAGAACCCAATAGCCTTGACGTGCTTGTGCCTAGCATTCATTTTCAGGTGCAAGTAGATGTTGATTGCCGGTTCTTTAATATGTCAGTAATGTTGAAATAATGGGAGGTCTATTTATTCCAGCTGTGGAAGCATAGTATTGATGTGCTGGTGATATTTTTCGCTCCCATTGTACGCTTGCAATAAAGTCATGTCATTCTTCCTTCTAATCGATGCCTTTGGGGACAAGGCATTGAGGAGTGTGATACATGTGTATGACATCAAACAAGAGTTTGATAGCTGGCCTTTGCTTTTTTATGAGGCTTTTGAGGGGCTTGCCTAATTTTTGAATGGTGAGCTAAGGGTGCTTGTATCATGGATAAGGTACTATCAGCTACAGTGCTAGGCATTGTGAAGGTCTTGACATGCAAAAACTACATACAGAGTTTTATCCGGAAGTTGCTCTCTCTAATGACATAAAACATAGAAAAAGTAAAAATAAGCATGATACCTAAAGCTCATTTCAAGGGGGACAACGTTGGAGTATAAAAGAACATGAGGCGAAGGGGTAGTATATAATGTGAGGGTGAGTTTAATAGTGTGAGATGTCAATAAAATGGCCCAACTTAAATTTAACGTCTATTTGATCATCATAGGGTAGTTTTAACTTTTCCTTCTAAGGCAATCAAAGAAATCACGATATCTTGGGCATACAGTGGAGTTCGGACCTTTATTTTTCCCTGTCAAGATTTTTCCAAGCCCAATGTAGTGGTGTAGTTAGATTAAGGCCATCCATCACCAATCAATGAGAAATTTATAGAGAAGGTTATGAAATTGTTAATCAACGTGGAACCCTTAAATGGGTGTGTGATAAATGCAAGATGAGCGCTTTGAGATTGATACATATTGTTGTTTTTCAGATAGATATATTTAAGATATCTCAGACTATTAGTATTACACATTAAAGTCTAGAAAGAATGTATTAAGTATAGATAGAAAGGAAATACAGACTTATGAGTGAGGTCAAGAATAGAAGGGCCATTGGTGAGGTTTACTAGTAATGAGCTTCATGAGCATCAAGCCACATATGCCATCAGTAATGTCCCCTTCTCAACGTTAGTTCTCTTTGAAGACCTTGAGCCCATTCCACATCCCGTGGGCAAAAAGGGAATGAGCAAGGGAAACTAATGTCATGTTTTTTAGTTGTTTTTGTGAGCTTTGCATTCTTTTCATAGTTACCTAAGTCTTGGGGACGGGGGTACAGAGGGGTGGGATTTCAAACGACAAAAAAATTCCCAAATTTTGGGGACGGCTATTAAAATAATACATAAAAATTAATATTTCAATATTTTAACTTTTTTCAATGAAATTTAGGGATTTAAATTGTATTTAATGTATTTTAGGTACTTTCAAGATTATAATTTAATTTTCTTGGTAAAAATAACAATTTTTAAAAGTAAAAACATCAAAAACTTTTGAAAGATTTTTTTAAAAATTGGGGACGTCCCCTCCAAGTCCTCGAAACGTTTGGGACGTCCGGGATGCCACCAAAATCGAGGGGATGCGTCCCCGGTAACTCTGATTTATTTTTACTAATTTTCAAGTATAGTTGGGTCGGCTGGGTAATGGAGAAAAGTCAAATGAAAAATAGAAAAAGGAACTATTATGTCCACAAGGGAGTCGGTCTTTTTTAGAAGGTTCTAATTGGTTTTGGCACCACCTCTAGCTATTTAAAGGGGTTGCTTGGCTTGGAAGAGGTTATGCATACTGATGAGCAAGAGATACACTAAAATTGTTCTTAAAGAGGTCTTATATGAACACTAGTCTTTAAATGAAAACTTCAGACACACAAGATTCCAACTGCTTTCTTACAACTCTTAGATTTCTAAGACCTTCACCTTCTTATCCCCTACTCATGAGGATCTCCAAGATTGTTCCTGATTACCAGTATCAACAGAGTCAAGACTTCCTATTCCATGACTAGTCCTCACATCTCCAAGCTCCTGCAACCATAAATCCTTAACCTTGTTCATTGGTACTTGGCTCTTGTCTTATTAGCTATAATTTGTATGGGCTCCCAAGGTCAAAGCACTCAATTTCTGTAGCCAGGGTTTTGAAGCATTCTTAATACCCTTAGATCACCTCCACTAACCTGTTATAGGGTGTTTAGACCTTTGGTTCAGTCAAACCATAACATTCTTGAATACTTCTCATATTAGCCCTTAAGACCTACTAGGTCTCCTAAGACACAAGCTGAGTTGAATCTAGTTATGCACTGGGAGTCTCTCAAAAACCCAAGGTGATTCAAGTAATATTTTGGGATTTATTGCTCATGTGTGAAAATCAGTGGTGACTCCTTTGTACGGAATAGTATTTCCATACCCTGCTACTTAGCCAACTAGGCTTATTTTGCCTATACAACTAGAACAGTGACCCTTACCAGTAAGATATCACCTGAAACTTGTTGGATCCACCTCTGAGATGTTGACAACATGATGTATACCAAGTTTCATAACTTGATTCCAAGATTTAGACCTCCCATGCAACCAAAAACCTTCAATATCAACCTCTGTGACAGTCTACCTGCAACTAAATGCATATATCATACACACATGCGAGTTAGAAAATGAAAATTGGCAGACCTCTAACATCCATCTAGACAGAGATTCTCCAAAAGTTTCATCAATTTTTGATGGTTAGAATTTAAGATAGGCCTTGCCCTAGTTAGGGCCCGAGAGGAAGAATATAGGTCTACAGGTGACTGTAGCTAGTTTCATGAGCTAAGAAAAATATATGTTTCTTCAATCATGTCTTCCTTCCTAACTGAACATTCACAGATCTATAAAACTCTTTCATTTGTTTACTGTCAAGT
Source organism: Taxus wallichiana var. yunnanensis (assembly GCA_018340775.1). Classification (NCBI taxonomy): domain Eukaryota; kingdom Viridiplantae; phylum Streptophyta; class Pinopsida; order Cupressales; family Taxaceae; genus Taxus; species Taxus wallichiana. Next base: position 644,643,563 of record CM031243.1, read on the forward strand.
TCATGCTCTCGGCCTGGAGACAGAACTTTATATACCTAGACAGTCTGGATACGGATACGGGTACGGGTACGGTACGCCGATACGGCAAATTTTTAAAAATCTTGGGTACGGTACGCTTTTGGGTACGTTTTATATATATATATATATTTTTATATATACATGTATATAAATGTATAAATATGCATATAAATTATAAATTTAAAGAAGCATTTGCATACTTATTGAAATTTAATTCTCATACATTGCATGCAGCATACTTATTGAAATTTTAATTTAATACTCGTGAGTCATAGAGTTATACAACTTAAAATCATTCATAGAACATGAAAACAAAATTGAAATTTCCAATACTTTGAGAATTGAGACTTGAGTTTGTATTGATAATTGATTCAGAATGACATAATGTTCAAAGAATCAAAACATGATAGTACATTCAAGTTCTCAACTTCTAGAACATATCATCTAGATGATCATCAAAATCATCTTCATGGATGCCACTTGCAGCTCCACTCCCACTAGCTCCACTTTCGAACACTTGTGAAGGGCTCCCTGGAAGTTCCTCATCAATGCCAAGAAGTGAAGCTTCAAAGTCTGTGTTTTCAGGTTGGAGGTCCCAAAGCTTGTTAGGACCACTAGTATACTCTTGCGTCTTGTGGGTTAAGAGGCGCAAGTTGGAATGAACGTATACTAGATCTTCAGCCTTCTTCGATGACAACATGCTGCGTTTGGCTGAGTGGATGAAGCCATAAGTACTCCAGTTGCGCTCTGCAGAAGAATTACTAGCCACCTGTCACAAAAAGCAAAGTATTAATATTATAAATATTAAATTATTAATTAAAAAAAGAATGATATCATTTTGAATTTTAATTCGTAATTGGTAATTAAAATATCAAATAACAAGTTACAAACTTTATACCTGTGAGAGCAATTTGATTGCAACTGGTCATAAGAACTTGGCATCATGGCCATGACAAGTCCACCACGTGATTGGATCCGTGGTGGGTTTGTCACAAATAGCCTCTACCTCTCCCATGCTACCTTGTCCATTTACAAACATTGACATTTCCTGGCGGACTGCAAGTGATGTAGCTGGATCTGAAACAACCTCTTGAATGCTGCCCTCGTCCCATTTGCAACCTCGTGGTCATCATATGGTCGTTGTCTACCAGCTCTCCCAACTATTTCACTACTGTAATATTTGGGATTTAAAGCATAAGCAAGGAGATGCAATGGGGTGGTCATTTTGTTCCACCTTTTCACGATCACATTTTTAACTTCATTATAAAAATTTTCCTCAGGATCCTGCTCTTTGGCCTGTATGATATCATGGATTTTTTCAAGCATGGAGTCAATGCCATCATATATATCTCCAATGCAAGCATTATCTTTGTCAACAAATCGTATCATACTCAAAATAGGCTCTGTGAAACTCAACAAATATTCAACTCTTCCCCACCAATGCTCATCAAGGATCCATGCTTTTATTTTTTGAGCTCTTTCTGTGTTTGCTTGCCTCCAGACGGTCCAAACATTATCAATCACCATTATGCCCAAAGCACGTCTCACCTTCACAAGTCGTCTCAAGACGAGTGTGTGAGAGGCAAACCTAGTCTCTGCAACCTATTAAAAAAGAATGGAAACAATTCAATAACAACACAATTTGAAATTGATTTAAAAGTTTAAAATCAAATATTAAATTTAAAATGAATTGTTCATTTACCTTCAACAGCTCCAACTTTGAAAATCTTCTGAATATGGCTTGAGACATGTGATGGTTGGTGACAAACATCTGAATCTCGTTTGCCTCCGTGTATATTTGCTCAATCCATGCAATTTTTCCAATCTTTTGCATCATTAGATTCAGGGAGTGTATTGCACATGGTGTCCAAAATATGTGCTCATACCTACCCTCAACTATCAATCCCGCTGCCTTGCAATTTTTGGCGTTGTCCGTGATGACTTGGACAACCCTCTGCGGACCCACTGACTCAATAGCCTCAATAAGAATATTTGCAATGAATTGGGCATCTTTTACTTCCCCCTCACAATCAACAACCTTCAGAAACATTGGCCCTTTAGGGCATACTGCAATAATGTTGATGAGAGGTCTATTTCTGGCATCTTTCCATCCATCTGATATAATAGAGACTCCTGAAGTAGTCCAAGAATCTCTAATTGGCTGTAGAGATGTCTGAATGTGTTGCACTTCTTTTGTCAAAAGAGAAGTGCGAACCTTATTATAGGTGGGGCTTGTATACCCCTGTGGTGCCTCATTAATGCCTTTCACCATCTGCTGCCAATAAGGTGATCTCAAGATATTGAATGGCAGTCCACATGCAAATATACACCGAGACACCAATTCATCTGCAATATCCCTCTTCTCGTTGTTAAATGCTTTTTCTAATGGGCCTTTTGTTCTCTTGTTTGATGGCCCCGAGGTATCTCGCATCAAAAGGGTCATCAATCGGAATAGTTTCAAAGACGAGCCTCAATGAAAGGATGAAATGATGGTGTTGATGTTGGTGGTTTTCCCATGGACCTCTCACATTGTAAAGAAATTCTAGAGCGAGCTCTTTAGCCTTCAATGTTTTGCATCCTCTTGCTCTTTTAGGTACGTGGCTATAGTTTTCTTTTCCACCTTCTTACATGGTCTAATACCCGTCCCGATACCCCTGGTCAAATGAGCCCTCAAACGGGTATATGAGGATTTAAATGAGGCGGCACAATGGGGACATGTCCAAACACGGACACCACCACCGAACAAACTCTGTCACTTCCACATGTCTCCATAAAGGATAATTCGGATCCATTTTCACTGCGATACCACCCGAAACATTTTCCCCCTCTTGCCCCACTGAAGTTGAACTGGATGCCATGATTGTAGGATTAATTCAATAACCTACAATAAGAGATTTTTTAAAACATTGCTAAATAATAAATATTAAAATAATTTGTTGACCCATACACGTCATTCTCTGATTCTGATCACCAAGTTCGCCACGAATGGTGCGAGGTGAGAGCATACACAGAGGGTAGACGTTTAAATTTTTAACAAATTCAATTTTAAACTTTAAAATTTCAAAAAAACGAACACATAACTAACTAAAAAAATTAAACAGTTAGTCCTACACGTCAATCTCTGATTCTGATCACCAAGTTCGCCATAAATGGTGCGAGGTGAGAGCATACACAGAGGGTAGACGTTTAATTAAATAAAACTTCACTATCAAACTTAAAATACGGAAAAATTAATAATATATTATATTTTAATAACTGTAAAATAAATAAATTATTAAATATTAAAAATAAATTTAGATCATGATCAATAATCATGAATGATGTGTTTGAAACACATCATTCATGATATTGATCATATTCATAAATCATATACAAAACAATGCTCAAAAAATTAAAAAAAAAATGCCTGAATGCATGTAAAATACCTGGAAAAATCCTCCTTGATGTTTGTAGACTTGTTTCTCCTTCTCTCTTCCTCCTTCAAGTTCAATCACTCTCTCCTCCAAGCTCTTTTTCTCTCCTCCAAGCTCTTCCTTACTCCTTCAACCTCTCTTTCTCTCTCTCCTTCAAGCTCAAGCAAAATATCAAATATAATGAAATATTGAGTGTGAGAATAAAGTAGAGGGGTTGGCTGTTTTTATAAGTGTTTGGGGGGGTCGGTTAGGGTTAGGGTAGATTTAGAAAGTCAAAAAAAAAAAAAAAAAAATGCTTTTTTTTAGTTTTTATGAAAATCGCGTCAAAAACGCGCGTGAAAACGCGAATGCGCTTCGGAAGCGTACGCCCGTACGCAGTTTTCGGCCGCACGGTTTTCGTGCCGGGTGCGTCTGCCTCGCGGGTATGTTTCCGAAGCGCACTACAAGCATCATCGCACTCCGTGCCAGCACTGCAAGCACTGGTACGCTTCCCCGGCTACGGAGTGCCCTAGGGCGTTTCCTGACAGTCTAGTTATATACCAGTCCTTTACACTAAGAATAAAACATGAAACAAGCCAAATTCTCTCGCAAATACAATCATCCATCCTCCAATATTGATTATACACCCTTATTACATCATTCTCCACACACCATAACTCACTCCACACGTGAGTCTCTTATCAAATTTGTTGTTTTTCTTACAATAGCATGAATAATCTTGATCCTAAAATCATGCAACTATTACTAACTTGAGCTCAACAACCTTCCCAACTTAGACATGACCTAATCATCTCCAAAACAACTCATGAACACGTTTACAAACAAATATCAAATCTTTACATGGCTTATATGGCTTCATTTAGCCTATATCCACCTTTTCTAGACAATTCACCCTTCTACCTAACAAATTCACTTTCACTACAACAACTTACACACAAAATTTGAGTTTGAATACATCAATATGAAGACAAAACTTGCTTGACCCCATGACAAGACCACTTGACACACCTAAACTTCTAACCACAAATGATGCTCCTGCATCACATACTTTTGGAAATTTATTCTCTTGGAGTTGGGAGCATGTTTGCTTTCCCTCTCATCCATTGAGGATGGAAGCCCTTTTGGAAGACCTATTGAGAACGAAACCTCTCAATAGTGGGCTGGTTTGAGGACGAAAACCCTCAAACTTGCAAAAGGGTGATTTCATAAGGAGTTTAATTCAGTTTTGAAGGCATTTCCAACCCTTTCCAAGGGTGGCGACTTGCCTTAAGGTTGAGTATGGGGTCTTCTGGGGCACAACTTCAAATTCAGCCATCATTGTGTTTTTCCTATTTTTTAGCAGCTGGAATCTTCATTTGTACTTCATTTTGGGGCTTGGAAACCTTCATTTCCAGCCATATTTGTAAGGGTATTCACTGCTGTTGATTAATTAATTTCCAGCTGATATTAAATTGGTAAAAGATATATTTTCTAGTGCTTTTCTCTTGCAATCATTTCCAAATTTGAAGAATATTATTTTGAAGGGTTTATAAATTATTTCCAACAAGTTTGTGGCTGATTTCTATCATAAAATAAATATATTACAGCCTTCTGCTAGGGTTTGGAATTTAATTTCTGTCAGCTTCAATTGTGCAAGTTCTTTAGTTTTCAGTTTCAGCCCGGAAAAGGGGCATTACAGCCATACAAGACAATCCTATAAAGAATGTAGGTGAAAAGGAAATTAATATGGATATTTTTAACCAAAAGGAAAATTTTAGATGAGAGGTTGGCATAGTACTTGGAAAAGGTGGCATGTACCATTAAGAGTCCGATTTTGATCGGTAATTTGAACAAAGAGTGTCTAGGCATGTTCTCTATGCTCAATAGAATAGAATTTGCATATGACCAAGGCTTCAGAAAGTGTGTGGTGAGATACCTCTTGTGATGATTAACCATGGTTAACCTGTGCAGTGGTGTTAGGATTCTCTAACACTACCAGATTCTGGATTTTGAGCTGGTAATTCCATCAAACCTTTGTAAACCATTGATTCCATGGTCAGGCTTTGAGTGACTGCTGTTTTGGTCAGAAGGTCAGCAGCAAAATTGATATTTTTCTGTGTCACATTCAAACATTCTGGACGGCTGCTAGGTTCTCCAAAATCAGGTGAACAATTTTAAACATTTTCCAACCAATCTGAGAATTTGAGGAGCTTCCATTGTCTGTAGTGGAAGCATGCCTAGTCCTTTGAACTCTCTTTATGAGATCTATAGTTATAGTTGAATCTCCTTCAATGCATAGCTTCTTTATTCCGCTATCCTTCTGTTTGGACACTACAGCTTGAATCTCTAATACTTATTGAATAGGGTGTTCTGATGCATACCGGTAAAAGAATAGTGATACGCTATAGGATATATTGAGTTTTTGCAGTCCCTATTTTTAGTGGAAAGGATCCTAGATAAAAATGCGAACAAATGATTTACGGAATCTACGTCACATGATTTAATACTCTATATGTTAATGCTTTGTTTCTTATTGGGATGTTGTAGTATATCTACATCATATGCTCTAGCTGCTCCCATTAGAACTGTTATGGGCTTTTTATATATGTGTAGCACTAAAAACAGAATAAGCTACAACATATAAAAAAATTCTCTTACTTTTGTTGCTATGTTTTGGAGTTTTTCTGTTTCACCATTTGGACTTACAAGATTTCTCCTTGTTTGTTTCTAGACATGCTTCTTCTAATGTTCTTGTACCAGCTCTTCACACAGTGGGCAACATTGTTACTGGAGATGATGTGCAGACACAGGTATAGATCAAACCATATTCCTATGTTTTTAAGATTTGCAAATATGATATTTCAATTAAGCATCTGTCAATAAGTAAGTGTTGTAATTATTTAGATATTATTGATTTTGTGGGATTTTAAATTGCGTGTACCATTTGATACTCAATCCTACTTTGATAACCCATTTCCCACTAGTCATTCTTCTATGATCTTTCGTACACACAAGGAGGACTTCCACCCAAAATCCTACTTTTGGTTGGGTAAGCTCTTGGTGCATATAAGGCTTTATAAGCCTACCTTGTCTCGCAATCAATTTTTGTGTGAAAATCACACACCAAATATTATATTTCTGAAAAACGGTGTTTTCTCAGTGCAACATTATTTAGTTATTTTTTCTGCTATGGGATTTAAACTGCCTGTGGTATTTAATACTTGTGTCATCCTTCAATGAACTATTCCCATGAGTAGTTATTTCTGATATGACCGGATCTCATGTACATTGGTAATAATCCCAAGCCAAGAGGACCTACAAAGCACACAAGCGCCTCTGCACGATGTTATTAGTGGAGAGGAGGGTGCTAACACTTCAACCCAGGAATTTTTGCTCTAATTTTTTAAAATAAAAAAGCAAGTTTTGTAATTGCATGAGACCAGTCTTAAATAAAAATAATATGTTCTTAATGCATGTACTTGGATGAAAGAAAATTACTAATCTGCCGGCCAAATTAGGTTTTAATGGAAAATGTTACTCGTGTGGCAATTAGCAAGCATTACAGTCCTTGCATTCATAAAATCTTAGTATTCCAAGGTGTATCCTATCATAAGCTCCAAGAACAATTTTTAGGCTTATTTTTTTATCATGCAGATCCACCTTTTTGTTCATGCCATATGCAGCTGATGCAATAGCCACATTGGTGAGACAGCAACATAGGATGGCTTTAGGACCCTACCAGACTGCATATGGTACATATCAAAACTAATTAAATTCTAGTCCTTGATTTATATAATCACTTCCATAGGTGACACGATATCTATGAGATCAGTGAAATAAATTAATCGGGCAAATAATGATAATCTTGGTATGCTTTCATCACATTGGGAAAAGATTTTTAGCACATCACAATTGATGAGTGAACATGTTTTCATTGCATTGGCTGTTTCATAGTCGTAGCTGTTTAATAAGATTTTAAATTGGAGTATAAATCATAGTTGTCATCCATGTAAGTGAAAGTCTTAAGATAACATAGTTTCAAAAGTAGGAGTTCTTTAAAACTAGAGCCTAAGGAACACAAAAAATGGTTATGAAGACCATGGGTGTTTGGTTAACAAGGCATTTAGATTGCATAGTCAGTGTGATCAAAATAAGATAGCATCTAAAGTGGCTTTGGAAATCAGGGATAATGAGATGGTCTATAAATGCAAAGTATGAGAATATAGAAATTGTTAAAGGAACATTATTTAGGATTTTGCTTATGTATTTGTTTATCTGTGATGCCACTAATTGTAGTTTAGAAAGCTATGGTTGTCTGACTACTCTCAAGCTTTATGTTTATATGTCTGATGTTTGATTTTGCTTCCTATTGAGCCCAGCTTTATTGAGCTACCAGTTATTGAATGTCAAATAGAGTCATGATGTTTTATTTACATAGCGTATAGCTGTTGACTACAATGGATGTTCCAGTTCATGTATTGTCTGGTATTTGATTTTGCATCCAATTGAATCAAGCTTTATTAAGATTCCAACTATTTAAAGTGGATTTTAGTTGAGTGAGGTTTTATTTACATGCGTATACTACAGCTGTTGACAATGATCTATTGAAAATTTAATTTGATAAAAGGCTAAAAGCTTCCATTTTGTTTTTCCACATTATCTGACCTTGCAATTCTGTAATGGCATTATGTTTCAGATCATGATCAACAATCTTGTTCTTCCAAGCCTTTTAACACTCCTCACACTAAATCACACAAAGAGAGTCAAGATGGTAGCATGTTGGGCAATTTCAAATATTATGGCAGGAAACAAAGACCATATACAGGTCAGCTTTTTATGTTGTCGAACTTGAGGAGCTTATCATGCTGAGTTGTTTGACACTATCAGATAGTTGTGAAATATGTTTCTGATCTAAATCTTAAGTGATTACTTTACCTTATGTTCTACAGGCTGTTGTTGATGCAAACATTATTCCTTTTCTTGTGCAATTGCTCCAAACTGCTGAATTTGACATCAAAAAGGAGGCAGCGTGGGCAATCTCTAATGCCACTTCTAGTGGCTCACCAGAACAAATCATGTATGTAACATATGCATAAATAAGAAGGCATTTGTACTATGAATGATTGTTTACAAGCAATGGAAGCTAGGTACTCTCAAATACATGGTAGAGTGTGACAGGTAATTAGGAGTCGGGTAAGTTTTCAATAAGAGCTAAATTTATTCAACATAACTTGCATTTTGACCTTCAAAATTTATCTAATAATCCTGCCCATCATTTATGTAAAATACTATACCTTTGGATGAATAAAGACATCCCCTAGATTGATAGTTACTGGATAATTTTGATATTCTGGCTGATCTCCGAAAAGCTTCCCAAATATTTTTTCTTCAGATAAAAATAATATTCATGTTTAAAGACATTTACCAAGGATATCAAATTCAATACATGAAAAATTGAAACAATTTTTACAGCATTTAAATTACTCCAACCAAATAATCCTAGATCTGATTCAACTTGAATCAGATCCAGAATTATTTGAAGTGTTCCATGGGGACGTGCCCCCGCCCCTCCAAAAAAAAAAAAATTGCTAGTCTCTGGGGACTGGGACATCCCAGGGACTTTGGGACTTCTGGGAAATGCTCCCCACCGTCCCACCACCACCACCAACTGTTGTGAGACATCCTTGAGAAACAGGGACGTTCCGTCCCAAAGGGGATGTTTAAGAGACTTGGCAACGTCCCTGAGACTTTACGGAGACTTGTCGAAGTCCCTCGACCGTCTCGAAGCCCTGCATCCATCCCTGTTGCAAAAACGACAAAAACTGTTTTTGAAAATAAAATTATATATTTTTGATGTTTGTGCCCCCAACCCTAACCCTAGTAGTTTATAGGGCCCCACTAACACTTACACACTCAAAAAAACTATAAATGAACCTCACACCCTCACTCCAAATCACAAAACATTGAACAAGGCTGCAAGAGTGACAGGTTGAGTGCATTAGCAAGAGGGAGAGCAACAACAAAAGTTTGGCATGGACTTTGGGGATGATTAGAGGCATGTCCATAGACCAATTGTATTTGAAATTAGGACGTAATCATCATTTTGAATATAAATTACAATATAAATATTAATATCTTGATATTTAGCATTTTCATTGTTCAATGCAATATGTTTAGTATTTCAAAGTTTCATTTGTTATTCTTTATACATTTTTTTATAACTAATTTTCAAGTACTATATTTATTTGCACCGCCATCCCCCACTGTTCCCAAACTTGATCCCCTGTCCTCGAGACTCACACCCCGTCCCGAGACTTCGTGGAACGTCTTCAACTAAACCATGGAACACTTAACGAATACTTTTTTCAGCTTTTGGATATATGCATATGTAGGATAAAATTAGTAGTGTTTCACAACTATAACATGATTTCAATATATGTGGATTATTCCTAAATAACTATTGAATGTGAACAATCGCCATTAGCTGGTAACTTTGTCACTTGTCAAATAAATCATTGAAAACATTTACTGTACAAGGCCCTATCTAGTTATCTGTTGCAAGAGGATAAATTCGCTCTTGCCTAGGTTTATTCAAGTTTTTTGCTATAGTGGCATAACCTTATGATAGGATTTTGGTCCACATTAAAACCTGCCTCCTCCTATAGGTGACGTACTCAACACTCAAGTCTATGACTAGAGTGCTTGTGCACAACAAAAAGCTTTCAAGTCAGATCAGTTTCCTCTCTTTCACTGCATTGCAGAAAAGGATCTAAAAATAGTGTGCTTATGTTCTAATCTTTTCCTTCGATTTCATTTGTCATTGAGTTTTGATTCATTATTCCTTTTTCTATATATTAAAGATCCTATCCTCGTTGTCTCTTCTTTTTTAATGACTTGGGATGGTAGTAACATATAGCTTTTTCCACCATGGCCTGGCTTATAGTAAAAAGGGTTCTTGGTTGACCCCTCATAAGGTATAAATGGGTATGCAATCGTTGAAATGATCTGTAGAAATAAATTGGTGATGTGATCAAGAGATCTCATGCATGCCCAGAATGTGCTTATCCAGATAGCTATCAATCTTCGAGGTGGACCCACATAGAACAAGGAAAGATTATCATACTAATTTGACAGGGTTGGTCTCATGCATTGTTGTTTTTGGTGAAGCATGTGTAGGCTATAGGAGCACATTCATTTCTTTAACACCATTGATGAATTCAGATGATTTGTGTAGTAGGAGTCACTACATAGTCTACATTGTGATTTTTAGTGCAAAACTTTAAAATTGAGTACTATGTTTTGTGGTTAAAATCTTTTCTCTTACATGGTGATTTTAAATGCTAAACTTTAGGTTTGAATACTATGTTTTGTGGTTAAAATCCTCTCTTTAACCACAATTTCAGTTGCATTTTATTTTTCAAGAGCAGGCTGCGGAAAAGCATGTATGCTTTCTTTTTGAAAATGCCAAACAGTGTTTGAAATAGATTAACATCACATAGAAATTTGAAGTAAATCTGTGTGCTTTTGGACACCAAGAAGACTTATGTATGCCTAATCTGGCAGGTATTTGGTGAGTCAAGGATGCATTAAGCCACTATGTGATTTGTTAGGCTGTACAGACCCAAGAATTGTGGCAGTTTGCCTTGAGGGGATTGAGAATATTCTGAAAGTGGGAGAAGCACAAAAGGAACTAGGCAACACTGCAGGCATGAATCCTTTTGCTCATAGCATTGATGATGTTGAAGGACTTGAAAAGATTGAGAACTTGCAGAATCACATCAACAACAAAATCTATTGCAAAGCTGTGAAGATTCTTGAAACCTATTGGACAGAAGATGATGAGTGCGACTAAATTGTAGTTCCTAATGGCAATGGTGATCAGCTAGATTTCAAAATTGATGCAAAACAGGCACAGATTCCCCTGGCGGTTTCACTTTTGGTTGAGGAGTTATATTTTGGATGTCCCATATTGTAATCAAATGCGAGTTTTATTTTGTCATTCTTGTATGTAAGTTTTTGCCAAATTCTCTGGCAGGTGAGATTTTTGTTGTGGACTGAATTAAAAGGTGATCAAAATATTTTGTAATGATGGTTCTGTCACTTAAAAGCAGAAGCTCTCTGAGCAAATTCATTTCTGTTAGGATATTTCAATAATTCAAAATCAATTATCAGGAAATTATTGATTTCTGGGATTTACATGGTAGAGGAACATGGTGGACGAGCAATTTACTGACCCATATTTCACCATCTACCATAAGGAATGGACTCAACATGTCTCGTATTAACATGCCTCAAGTTTTTCTCAGTTAACTTCACCGTCTTATTCTGATGTTTCTGTTTGTACCCAAGTCCTTTAACAAGTCTTGCTGATGATGTAAATCCCTCTATTAATACAATTGTGTGTGTTTATTGGAAGCATGGTAGAGGATACTTAATGTTTGGCAGTACTTTACTGGCTGCCATTGCCCAATTGCCATCTCAAAATGACAAGAAATATAGAAATGGCACATTGTGTCATCAGCTTTTAAATACGCCCAAGTTTTTGGGTAAGATGAATTTTGTTCCTAGGGTTATTGCACTCAAAACACCTAAATGTCTCAAGGTTATTGCCTGTTCAAAATGACAAGAAATATAAAGATGACACATTATGTTATCAGCTTTTAAATATGTCCGAATTTCCGGTTATGAAATTTTGTTCACATGGTTATTAGACCAAAAATGTCTTAAGATCATTCTCAGTTAGAGATGTCCCCATCAAGAGTTGAGTGACACCATTAGAAGTCAAGAAAATAGTAACCCCCACTTAGGTGGCAGATGCGCCATTTGAACATTGAGGAGGACCGCCAAGGCAGCCAACAATAACTTTGTCACGTAGTTGTGGAGGTAGACTCCAACCCAAGAAGATTGAAGAGACTACTCGAGCGGTTGCAGGTGGCATTTGGTCGGTGGCGGTAGGGAACCTTGTGAATGCCGGTCTAGGGCGTACAATTCATTGTGCAAGGAGTGCTCCCTAGTGGCAAAAAAATCATGCAAATGTTGGAATTCAAGTGCAACTTTTTCTCGCTTGAGTCACAATATAACCAAATTTTTCTCATTAACATTAAAGTTATGATCAATTATTACTTTACTAAAAATGATTGTATTTCTAAATTTCCATAACTAAAAGAGAATAATAAGAACACAAAAACACATACTATCGCAAGTATCTAGTCCCATCCATATTTAGTGTTTATTGTTTTCTACCATATATATATTTGCTTCTAGAGGATCCACCCTATCTTGGGCTTGTTAATTATTAATTATTTTAATGGTATGAGACTTCTTAATTGCTATTGTATAAGTTTATTTGTATTTTTATATTATAAATTTTTGATGTGATGGATTCAATATAGATACAAGAGTGCTTGAATTTTTGATAGATTAAACGAGGGAAAATGCCCTCCCATAAATTTGAGACACAAACAAACTTCACTGAAAATTAGTACGTCCACTTGAGGAGCAAAATAAGACAAAAAAATAAGATGCTGAAAAATTACATCGTAATCCGCATGTTCATGGGGAAAACAATAACAATAATAAGATGGATATATTTAGGGAGGGAATTTTTTTATTTGCATACCAAATACAATTTAAATATTTTTGGAATAAAACAATAAAGTAGAATTGTAACTTTAAAGACAATGCTACATGAAAACATGCGACATATAATGTATGTTATTTATGGGGTCTCTTGCAAAATAAGTTAGCTGATTTAATAAAATTACAAAGTATTTAAAGCATAACCTAATAGTTAATATTAAATTGTTTAGTAACATCACAAATAGTAATATAGGTTGAGGTGTAATTTGATGTTTTTTTAAATATATGTTGATATGCCATGTTGTATTAAAGTCTTTATTGATTCAATGATAGGGGAGAGAGACTACGTTGAGACCCCTAATTTTATGGGGGTCTCAGAATGTCAACTAAATCACATTTTTTGTGAAAAATGACTTGTCAAAGATAGTTCACCAAGTCAACTTGTCAGTAGATGTGTTTTTAAGGACTTCTTAAACAATGCATTTGTATAAATTGTGTTCTCTCACAAACTCTCCATTTTTCCTACTTGACCCAATAATGGTGCATAATCATATATACCTTAAAAAATGCAAAAAACAACCCATCAAAAACATTTAAGTCTTTACTTGTTGCATGCATCACATTTAATGTGGTCACATCAGGCGCTAAACACTCACATTCCATCACCGATAATTGTGAATCAAATGTTGTAACATGCTATTTCAGTTTTGCTTTACCTATTCCTCGAACCGACTTTTGTTTCATTCTTACCTAATGCTAGTTCATTATGAGGTTTTGTGGGTCGAGATAGAGGCATTGTCGCCAATGTTGAGGGACAACATAACTTGTAACAACGTGTTTTCACACCATCATTATGTGTAGATGTTTTGTTTTGCACCCGAGAGTTGTTTGTTTGTGTTGATTGCTTTTTTGGGTATACATTTTCTCATAGTTTTTGGAATAATGGGGCATATTTTAGTTGCATGATTGGAATATAATGTTTGAAATGAAGTCTGTTATTGTAGGGATGAAACCCGCAATTGATTTCACACCATCACAATGTTTAGATGTTTTGTTTTGCACCCGATTGTTCTTTGTTTGTGTAAACTATTTTTCTAGCATAAATTTTAAGTGAACAATCTTGCATAACTTCCTTGTGAGCATCATAAACTTCAAGTGTGCACATTCTGCAATGTAAGAATTAGTTAAAAACCCATATATCATATTTCTTTGTTGGGTTTTTGCAATCTCCGTGTTTTCTAGAATTTTGGGGCATGTTTGAGTTCCATGGTTGAAATAAAATATTAGAAATGAGTCATGTTATCTCAAGGATAAAACTAAAAATTGTAAAGTGAATGCATTGTATTTCATTTAGGTATTGTTTTCCTTTCTTGTTTGCACCCACTTCGCTTTTAATATGGAGTTGTTAGTTCACATAGATCATGGTCGTCGAATATGTTATATTAACTTGAATCTTAAAACTCTTTCCACTTTACTAGTTTTTGCTTATAGATCTTAGTGCAAGGATGTTTATGTACCCATTTTAAATGAGGAATATTGACTATTTTGCATAGCTTTCCTATGAACTTATGCTTTGCATAAACTTTGAAGTGGACAATCTTGCATAGCTTTCCTATGAGCTTATACATTACATACAAATTGAAGTGTTGAATTTCTGTCAAGCAAAAATTAATGATAAACTCATATATTATATTTTCAAAGGGGTTTTTTAGTCTTTCAAATTCTTGGAATATTGTGGCATATTTGAGATGCATGATTGAAATAAAAATTTGAAATGGGGTTTGTGTCTTTTTTCTTTACACCCCCTATATTTTCAATCACAAGTTGTTGGTTCACACTCATTGTAGTCTTTGAACACATTATAATAATTTGAATCTTACAACTCTTTCAACTTTACTAGTGATAACACCCTAAACTTTTGCAATATGACTAACTAATAAAGACTAACACCATAGTAGCCTAGAGCCAAGCTCAAGCTTAAGAATGAAACATCATGATCAAAGCTTAAAAGCATGCATCAATGGAAACTAAATGAAATCAAACATTTAATCTACAAGCATCCTTACTATGTGAGATGATTACTAATTAACATAGACCTAATTAGATCTAAGGGCAATCAAATTATGTTTGTTGCTACTCCACAAATGGTGAGAGGATCTCTCTAACAATGGCTACAAGGCCATATTAGATATCCCTCTACTAACCAACATGAAGATTGGATGCAAAGATTGAGCAAGCTAATCCAAGAAGGAAGTAAGGCTCTTAATCATATTTGTTATATGATATACTAATAAAAGTATGGTGTAAAGTGTAAACATATATGTGAGTTCCTTTATATAGCTTTCTATTTGGGGAAATCTTGCATCTTGGTGCATGTGGGACTTAAAGAATAAAGTAAATTAAAGCTTGTTAATTATGATTAGTGAAATTAACAAGTGATTAGCATGTGAGGTGGCTTAATTGACCAATTAGGACCAATTAAGAGGCTAGGATAAGCTTTTGAAGCCTTTTGAGATGTCTTGGAGGGAAATGGGGTGATTTTGAATGGTTGGAAGTGGGGTATTAGCCAATAATAGGGTTTATTAATCAAATACAAGGGTAAATAGGCTTAATGAGTTAATAATCGCTAATTGTTTGTTCGGAAGAGGATTATAACTTACGATGTGTCGTAAATTGGCATCCGAATGTGATAGAGGTTAGTTAATCAACAAAGTGCCATTAATTAACAGAAATGGTAAGAATGAGGGTAATTAGTATGCTTTTGGCAATAAAACTGCGTAAGCAGAATTTAGGTCTCTACATTTGCCCCTATTTGAGGTGAAGTAAGTGACGACACTTCAAACATAGTAGACAAGCGTAAACAAGTAAAAATTTGAAGAAAAATTAGTAGAATGAAGGATGCCCCGTCGAGTGTCAATGAGGTGATAGAAGAATTCAATCGACGATCAAAATATGATCGAAACGGATAGAAGAAATAAGATAGGGATAAAAAGGATTTTTTTATTACCCCAGGTATTTTGGAAGAAAAATGAATAGTGATAAGACATGATAGTGAAGAATATAGGAATAAATTTTGCATCCAATCTTTCAATAAGAAAATTTGTTTCATCATGTTGCCCTATGACCTAAATCATCGGCCCTTATTAAAATAAACAAAAGTGTAAAATAACATGAAAAGCTATATTACTAACATTTGTTCATTGCTAAAAATGCATAACTCCATGCAACATACATAATGCAATGCAATACGAGAAATTAAACTAGCTAACCTAATAGAGAAACAATTACAATCACATATACTCAAACAAACAATGTTCAAGACAATTGCACCAATGTTTTTGTTATCAAGCTTTAGTTCCCGAATGTTCGTGTTTTAATGACAAGGGTTAAAAATGGTGCCCCAAGAAATGATACGTGCAAGGGTAATAATGGAGAACACAAGTAGTCCCATGAAAAAGTATTCGTGCGCTATGACACACTCGACAGAAACTCATTGTTGCACGGAGTACCGACATAATAAGCAAGCCAACTTTTGTTAATGGAGGCAGATCAAAATGATTCGCAAGTCGTTTGAGACAAGAACAAGCAAGAACCTCGAGATATATGTTTTAGTAGGACAAATTTCATGTTCAAAGAAAGTTCATTTAATTCAAAGGCTTGAGCTTGTGTGCATGTCGCTTTACCGATTTTTTTGAATTTTTACAATTTTTTGGATTTTTAATAATTTTCACCAATTTTTTGGATTTTTTGAAAAAGTTATATTGTTTTGAATTTTTTGAAAATTTATCAATTTGTATGGATTTTTACCTTGAGACAATGTTATATATTGTTTTTAAGTTTTCTATGGAGACGTATTTGAATGTTTTGAATTTTCCGACTAACATATTTGAATGTTTTGGGGTTTTCAAAAGTTTTACGAATGTTTTTGTGATTTTATAGAGTCTTCCGAAGATATGTGCAAGGAAACAAAGAAACATGGATGCCCCTAGCATTAGATGGGATGTACAAGGGTAGAATGCCATGCGTATGTACAAGAAAGTGAAGATGCAAAGTTTCCCCAACGTTAGATGGGAATATACAAAGGCAAACTCTTCACATACAAAAGTTGGATCAGGGCCAATATGGATAGGTTCAACAGGATGATGAGATTAAGCCAACGACATGCTAGGAAGGAGCAAGCATACCCCCAGTGTAAACTGACAAGAAACACATGATAGAAAGAAGTAGAAGATTATTTTAGTGAAAGAAGGGACAAAGTTTCCCTCAAACATGGAAAAAAGGAAATCTTATACACATGGATGTTCTGAACAAAGTAGAACAAAAAATGTTATGAAAGGATATGGAAAATGTTGCTAGAATTTTAACGACAAAAAAGTGATTAGCCAAAGGCACAAATCATGAGACAAGATATGGACTAAAGAAAGAGTCTGAACAAGGTCCAAAAAAGACACTTGGTAACATACTAATATTGTTTGTTTATTGAGATCCAGTGTGTGCACGTGGAAATTAATTATCTCTTGAAAGGAAGATTTGATAGACAACAAATGTGAAGAAACCTTAGCCAATGTGTAGGAATGATTTATTTTCAAAGGTTGATTTGTGAATGGAGGGTGGAAGGAGATCCGTACATTACTCCGCTACCAACGAGGTGTCCATAACCCCAACATGAAATGTATTTGATTCTAATCACAACATTGCTCTACTACCAATGTCCATTGCCCCTATAGAGATTATTGAAAATACTCCAAGAGAGAGTTATGTATCAATTTTTTTTTTTTTGATTTTTGATTGATTTTTGAAAATTTATTTCATCTCTCTTGATTGTTTTGACAAGGGGTTAAGAATCACTTATGGCTTGATGGAAGGATGTGGAAGTGATTGCATGATGACAACATTGGTTAGTGTCAACAAATACGTCAAAAGTTCTTCACAACAAGTTTATTAGAATGTGTGATAGTGAGAGGATCTCGAAGAGATCAATCGTTCTTTAATTTACCAAGGTGATGAAAGACCAAGGTCAAACGGATACCATAGAGATAAATGTTGCAAAATGCGTGCAAATAGACAAACCAAAATATCATCGAAGGGATGAAATTGGTAGATGACATGTAGAGGGATGGCAAGAAAGGGAAAAAGAACATCCATGTGCATACAATACCGATTGCAATGTTTGATATTAGTACCTTTGATTTTTTTGTATGGTTTTAATGATTTTGTATTTTTGTATTTTTGTATTTTTTTAGATTTTGGGAAATTGGGACCAATCAATATCAATCTACGTGATAAGATCCAACAACAATGTTCACGATTTCCTTGATAAGGGAGATTAAGCATGTTTGCTTATCAAGAGTCATATTATCTCTGATCTCAATGATCGTGGTGAGTTCATACTCAACAAATGACTGTGATTTATCTTGAAACATGGATTTCGTATATGGGATCTTGAGTTCCCTATCCAGAGGTTTATACACTTTGCGCCATACTTGATGGTTGCATTGGTGTGCATTTTTGAACCACATTTGATTCTAAACTTTATGATCGTTTAAGTTGTTGGGAGCTTTGGAGATCTTGAAATTTTTGATCTTAGCTTGATAAAGAAACTATTTGGGTTTCCTATAAGCTAATACATGACTTGTCTGATCCCGAGAAGTGGGAGAAGAAAGTGGATGTTTAGAATTGATATGAGAAATTATGGTGGGCTTTCCAAATTCATTGATAGAAGGATAATGTGATGGACAAAAAGGATACATTCCAATAATTGAATAGGATGGGCTACCAGGAGGTGTCCCATAGACTAAATATGAAGGGATACTAGGATGTGGCCCAAGTATAGAAGAGGACATGATACTAGGAGGTGTCTCATAGACTGAAGATGAAAGGCTACTAGGATGTGGCCCATGTATAGAAGAAGATGATGGGCTACCAGGCGATGATCCAAGGTGAGATTTTGATTTAGGAATCATGATAGATAAAGAATGATTAGGTAATGAGAAGATAAGTCATGGATCAATGCCATACCCAGGCATTTCATCATGCAATGAAGAATGAAGAATGTGAAGATGAAAGAATAAGAGGAGGTTCAAGTGCGATGATCCTAGGGTCTTCCTATGTTTCATGATAAAAGGAATCAACCTCCTCCCCACAATACGTGAACGTATCGAGGTCTAAAGAGATTTCTTGCTCACAACTTTCTAGAGGAATATCTTCATGTACCCCCATAAATTCTCCAACTACTTCTTCATTCTGAAATGAATCGATCAGTGTAGGTTGTTGGTCGACCATAGGAAATTGATTAGAAGAAAGAGGTCCACTAGGTGTGGAAGATTTAGAAGATGTTTGAAGATGTAAATGAGGGGAGGTTTGACCTTATTGTGTCCATAAAGGAATTGGATAGTGCGTCAAAAAGATATCTTAGTACATCATTTCTTGTGAATGGTTCGACATGGATGCAAACATCGATTTTTAGAAGATTGATGAATATGGAATAAGGTATGATCGAAATGACCTAGGGGATGAAGAGGGATTGGATTCCGATTGATAGAAGAAGATGACTTGAGAGACGAAGTATACTTAGATTTGGATGTCTCACGAGTAGAAGAAGACGTGGCTTTGAAATAGCTTGGTATAGGTTTGCCTAGAAGATGACATATTGCGGGAAAGGAAAGAGGATCACACATCCAATCAATGGATCATGACATAGGAGTCAACTTAGATTATTGACTAAAATAATTTTAAGTCGCACAAATCTTCAAAAGAGGACAACGTCATTGAGGTGATTGATAAACGGGTCCCGCGAAGAAAGGGAGGACTTAGAATCAAGAGTCGAATTAGAGGAATAGTTCATATTAGAATCTTCAGAAGACCAAGGGGAATCAAAAGAATAGTTTGGATTGGAATCTTCATAAGACCGAGCGGAATCAAAATAATTAGAATCATACCACCTACCATAATATGAAGATGGGGAAAGGGGTAAGTGAATGGGTTCTCTAGCGCGGAGAACCAAACGAGGTTTAGTTGTGATAGGCATCCTTTGATGGGAATGCCGGAACTGCGTTCCTTATTGTCGTAAGTGTGAGGAACCATGTGATAATCAGTCATGGTTGGCATTTTTGAGTACAAATGCCTAGAACTATATGGTGATTGAACTCCTTCACGGTGAAGAAAGTTCTATGTCAATTTGAGCAGCATAACGACAACCAACTAGACATTTTGCAAATATGGGCCCTAGGAAAAACCAAACAACATAATGACATCAAATCACCACAAATAATGTCAATCAAAGAATGGTAATGAATCCAAAGGATCAATATGAACCAAGGACACCAAAGAATAACGAATGACACACTAATCACAGTATTATATAACAAGAAGTATCTAGGACAAGACAACTACGTACAAGACTATAATCCAATCACAAAAATAGTATACTCCCTATGTTTTCCAAGATAGGTGTAGTGCAAATAGTGACAACACAATATCACCACTTAGGTCAAGTTTAAAATAAACAAGACCTAAATACTAAGAAAGTGTTGACGTAATCCCCCAACAAGGTATACTAAAACTAGTTTTGGACACAAACAAAGTCCAAGTCTTTGAAAATATAAGTTACCAATGCGAACAACGTAACAACACTATTTGGACATGTGAATCAAGATTTGCGATGAAAGAAAGATTTTTAGTATCAAAATGATGTTATTGCGATGTGAAAAATGTAACCTCAACACTTTCAAAACTCACGGCAATGTTAGGATCAAAACCAAGCCTAAGTATATCAAGAAGTTGTTATGCTTGCGAGCATCGTAACAACACAATTTAGAGACTTAGATCAAGTTTCACAATGGAAACAAGACATAAGTATCACAATTATATGTCTATAATGCAGAAGCGTAACAACTCAAAGGAAGACAAGTAATGAGACAACCTAGATACAATATGAAATTATGGGTATTGAGATGATGGCTACTAATATATAAAGATGTACCAACACACTTTCAACGCTTACTATCACAGTCCACAATAAGGAAGGATGTAAGTGGGTGCAAAATTGGTGGACACAATATTTGATAGCACTATGTATGTATGTTTCCTTTTGTCCTAAATGGGAAACAAGAAAACAAAGGAGTAGACCAAGTGGTGATGAAAAATACTAGATGTAACTTTGATGAGTTTTGCCTTTTCTTAGGACAAGTGAAAAACTAGGAAAAAGTAACACTTCATAAATTTTATGATGAAATAACACACAATTTAAACTTTGAGAGACTCTCCCCTTGTTCGACTAACAAGATTTTGACTCTAACAAAGTTGTTACATTGTGAGAGCTCTTTAGAATACGATGGATAAGTCAAATTGGATCCAAGCCACAAGCTTCCTATTAGTTATCTCTCTAGGTGTCACAAAATATCTTTGCGAGCATGGTTTGCCAAGAAAGTTTCACTAACTAAATCTTGGAGTATCCCAGCTTTACTTTACCCCCTTTAATACAATGAACAATAAATTGCGTTCGGTTTTATCTCACTTTGGGTCGCGTGAAGATGATTTTGATTCTAATCTATCCAAGGCATACCAATCAATTGGGTAGTGAAGCACTTTCCCATTTCGTTCACAAGGTTCACTCTTGCGTGAACTAATTTTGGGTTCCTAGGAGCATCCCTCATGTTATCTTAAGGCTTAGCCAAAGGGAGTTTCTCCTAGTTTAAAGCGGATGAGCCGTAACACTTAGTCCGAAACCCGCATATACAATGTGATGAGTAGAGGTGGTGTGTTTATTTTATATTTTGGATTAAGAAATTTGGTTTAGACCACCATTGGCAACCTACAACACATGTGTATGTTAGAGCTTGGTTTGGAGAGAGTTCTCTTTTCTTTGGCCATCGTTAGGTCATGTTATCCAATTTGCTACCTTGGCAAAATTGGATGACTGATAAGCTTGTATTGAGGGGCCCACTATACAACATTAATGGGAAATTCAGTGTTCATGCATTTTTCATGTGCTAGGGAGATCCGTCAATTAGAAGGGGTTGAGAAAGATTAAAAATTTTCCTTTGGGTTCCAATGGGCTAGTCGAACTCATGACTGAGCCAAAACATTTCCCACCGAGCTGCCTTGTGTAGAGAATGAGATGTTTCATGGGTAGCATCAAGTTTTTCCATGGATTGTCGAGCCATTAAACAAGTTGAATTATTTTGTGGAAAAATCAGATGAGAGAGGCCCGTGTGGCCCAAGGAACATGTGGGCTTAATAAGATCGAAATGGTCATGGGGAAGGACTTGTGCGGCAAATGCAAAGTTGGAAGGCCCGAGTCACACTTGAATCGTTTGTGCATACAAAATCTGAAAATCCCTCGTGAAAGTAGTGTGGAAAATTTGGGGGTCAACAACCCTCATTGCTCGATCAACGCAAAGGTGTGAGAAGGCTATGCAGGCGTGAAGGAGGTTGGAGGCACGTGTTGCAGCAAAGTGAGTTGGAGCGGCTGAGTGGTCCATGGGACATGGGTGCGGCCAAAATGTGAAAGACCCAAAATCACCACACTCAAAGTAATGTGGTATGTTGTGAGTTAACGACCCAAGTCGGGTTAATAACGGATGCACGAGGACAAAAGAACTGAGTCGTGTGATGGGGGAAAGGAGGCCCGCACGGTCCAAGTAATCGCAGGGGACATGAGTTCCTCGTGGAGGTGAAATTGCCACATAGAGTACGTTGTGGATAAGGTAGACTTTAACGACCCCGTGTGGCCCTTTTCCGCAAGGACATGAGTTCCCCAAAACCCGCAATACCCGCATGTCAAAGTAAAAAGGAGTAAAAATCTAGTGTATTGCGGGTTATGAGAGTCTCATGTGGAACATCCTAACCTTGAACTTCAAATAGGCATAATTTTTCACTCGAACTCCAATTTTCACAAAATTTGACTTAGAACTCTTATTTTTAATGAGGGTAGGTGTGTGAAAAGAAAGAAACATCTCCAACTCCATAAAATTAAATGCTCAGTCCCGTAAAGTGCAAGAAATGTTTGGCAAACCCAAAATAGCTGCTCACACTCAAAGGACCATAACTTTTGCAATTCTCAACAGATTTTTACAAAATTGGTCTTATTGGAATTGTGACTCTAATCCCGACACACGATGAATCAAGAAATCTAGAAATTGATGGTGATTTTTAGGTAAAACAATCCCATATTTGTTTGGTGGTTGGAAAGTGGTTGGAAGAGCATTCAATAAGCATGGGAAATCACTCTTTCACTGCTTTGTAAGTTATGGGGTACCTTGAGATTGCTTCTGCAGGTCCAAAATCACCAACCACACTCATTTTTCATGACCTGCAATTAGTGGGAAAGTGGATTTCAGGATTTGCATCCCCTCTCTCTCTCTCTATCAAAATTCTATAAATTGGAGTGTTGGACCCATTGTAAAGGAGGATAGTTTGAGTAGAAATTTTTTATCATTTTGGTTTTGTGGAGCCAATGTGTTGCATGCCCTTGTAATGGACTCCTTGCATGGTGATCCAGGCCTTTATTTTGTAATAGATTGATTTGTGCATATCAATGAATCAATAGTTGTAAGTTGTGGATGTATCTTCCGTTGTTGTGTTTACTTGCAATCTTCTTACCTCTTCAACCTCATTACAGATATATTGTGTCTATTTTATGCTATTACAAGAATTCATTATCGTTGTGTGTGCATGAAATATTGTTGTGAATGCAATTGCTAGACTGTGGAGAATTGTTATCACCCTCTCTAGTATGTACTTTGCTTCCATTTTTCACACATTGGAAAGCTATTCTCATTCCCTTCTTTTGGTGCATCACCTATGTAGTGTAGTTTTCCTTCATTTGCATGTTATTTCTCTCTCCCTGGTCCCTTGGAAATTGTAGGATAGAGATAGTTAGTAGCTTCATTTCAGTAGAGTTAGTTTGCACTAGGATTAGGAAGAAGAACCAACTTTCTCTAGAGGTCTATCTCAAGTAGAAAGTCCCACAACTTGGAGATAGTACCCATGTTACCTAGTCACACCATGAGTTCAAACACACACACTTGTGCAAATTAGAGGGTATTGTGATTCGACGACAACAGTCCTACACACAAATAGTTAGTAGTTATCCAAAAATATCTACAATATCATAAAAGAGAGATTAAATGTTGTTTTTGGTTCTCAATATCGTCCAAGGATGCGAGAGAAGAGCATACACAACAAGAAACCCGACTAGATAACAATGAAAAACTTGTAAATCAAATAACGCCACAATACTTTGTAAATTAAGGTTCATTCCTAATTAATCCAAGTGTTTTTAGTGAAAAACTAAATTTGTTTTTGGTTCTCAAGATCACACAAGGTGCAAGAGAAGAGCATACACAAGCTTTAGCTTTGGTTATTTATCAAATGAAAAGCTCTTAAACTAAAGGATCATACACATGCCAAACCAAATGAAATTTTATTCCCTTAAGCATAAAAATGAATAATGAAGTTTTCCACTTACTCTAATGTTAGCAAAAGAAGGTTTAAAGTTGTTTTTGTTTCTCAAGATCACACAATGGTGCAAGAGAAGAGCATACACAACCTTATCCCAAACTCATACAAAGCATGAAAACAAAACCATTCATCAAAACTTAAGCAAATGTGTTAAAAAAAGCTGCTCTAAATTAGAAAACCTGTAATAACGTTTGCTAAAAACCCCGGAAAATGATAGAAGCACAAAGAGCCAATAATTGAAAATTTGAAATTTGAGAAAAATTTTACCTTAGAACAACACGCCCTTACCACAAAGAATGCGGCCCGATAAGTAAGCAACGCGCTCTAACCACACCATCACAACTTTAACAACACCAACATGTGTATGTCAAAAATCCACAGTCGATTAACATGAGCACATCCAGAGAGAATCCTACGTGCATCTAGAAGTACCAGGCGTGACCCAAACACAAAGGGGAAAAATTCAATAGAACACGCACACATCTATAGAAGCGTGAGTGCGGCCTTGAGAACATGAGCGCAACCTTGATGATGTGAGCGCACACCTTGCAACTTGAGCATGACATTGATGACGTGAGCACACACCTTCTCAGGGTGGTCAAAACATGGGTTTTGACAAGAAAAATATGAGAAATCTCAAATCTTTGACATTTTGATGTAATTTTGACAACACTTTACCTCCTTTCATCCTAGTAAAAGAACATAAAAACAAAGTAACTAACACTAATCTAGCTAAGAAACTTCATAATTATCAAAACTAATACAAAAGAGGGTTAGCAAATGAAAACTTTGAAACTAATCTAAAAATATTGAAATTAATCTAAAAAACTTTAAAAATGAATGCAATGGGGTATGCTCCTACCAAATCGTGCCAAATGATAACACCCTAAACTTTTGCAATATGACTAACTAATAAATACTAACACCATAGTAGCCTAGAGCCAAGCTTAAATTTAAGAATGAAACATCATGATCAAATCTTAAAAGCATGCATCAATGGAAACTAAATGAAATCAAACATTTAATCTACAAGCATCCTTATTATGTGAGATGATTACTAATTAACATAGACCTAATTAGATCTAAGGGAAATCAAATTATGTTTGTTCTACTCCACAAATGGTGAGAGGATCTCTCTAACAATGGCTACAAGGCCATATTAGATATCCCTCTACTAACCAACATGAAGATTGGATGCAAATATTGAGCAAGCTAATCCAAGAAGGAAGTAAGGCTCTTAATCATATTTGTTATATGATATACTAATCAAAGTATGGTGTAAAGTGTAAACATATATGTAAGTTCCTTTATATAGGTTTCTATTTGGGGAAAGCTTGCATTTTTGTGCATGTGGGGCTAAAGGAATAAAGTAGATTAATTTTTTTAATCATGATTAGTGAAATTAACAAGTGATTAGCGTGTGAGGTGGCTTAAGTGATCAATTAGGACCAATTAAGGGGCTAGGATAAGCTTTTGAAGCCTTTTGAGATGTCTTGGAGGGAAATGGGGTGATTTTGAATGGTTGGAAGAGGATATTAGCCAATAATAGGGTTTACGATTAAATACAAGGGTAAATAGGCTTAATTAGCTAATAATCGCTAATTGTTTACTCGGAAGAGGATTACAACTTACGATGTGTCATAAATTGGCATCCAGAATGTGATAGAGGTTAGTTAATCAACAAAGCATCGTTAATTAATAGAAATGGTAAGAATGAGGGTAATTAGTGTGTTTTTGGCAATAAAATTGTGTAAACAGAATTTAGGTGTCTATAACTAGTTTATACTTATAGATACCAACACAAGGATGTTTTTATGCCATCACCAACCACCCACATTTCATCACCGATAATTGTGAAGAAAACGCCCTAACACACCATTTCAATATTGTTTTACCTGCTCCTTCACGCCAACTTTTTCTTCATGTTACATAATGTTGGTTCCTTCTAAATATGTATTTGGTTGTTTTGAGTTGTATGATTGAAATAAACTATTAGAAATAAAATCTGGTTTCGCACTTGACCATTTTGGTTCTTATCTATTGGTGGTGAATTTTTTTACATTGAAAGCTCGGTAATGCTTTAATATTGCAATTACATTTAAGCTTTGCTTTAAATATTGTAAATTCCATAGTCGATTCAAAGCTCTGTATTTGCTATTAATTTTGTACCCACTTCCTTTTCATTCTTATCTATTGTTGGTACATTGTGGAGGTTCTACCGGTTCTTTTAAGTTGTTTGATTCAAAATCTTGCAAGTCATCCCACTTTAGTAGTTTCAACTTACAAGTTTGTCTTTGTGATCTATAAGCTGAAACTAGTGAGGTTGATGGAGATCATGTAATACAAATGTATATGCTAAAACTGTGAACAAGTAAAAATGTAGAACAAAGAAAGAAAGAAAGAAATGAATAAAATGCAAACCTTTCCCAAGAAAATTCCTTGTCACCTCATATTGGATCAAACTAAAGAGTGGGGTCAAGTGAAAATCTTGTTGAATCCTTTGTGAAGTTGATTTATTTGATTTTTGGTTGTTCCAAGATATTTCGAATGGAAGAAATCCAAGCTACGAGCAATGGAGATTGATTGATTGAGTGGTTGAATGATTGGGTGATCAAATGGAAAACATAATGGTATGTAAGACTAATTTTCAATGGCAATTTGACATAGTAACAATGAAAATTCCTCAAGCTTCCAATGGTGATTTGAGAGGAATGAAGCTTCTTATTTATAGATGCAGAAGAAGCCAATGGTTGAGGAAGAAAAATTGATTGAGTTACGAGGCTATTGATTTAATTTTCCTTATTTAGCATGGTTGATTTATTCTGTGCAGTTGGCCCTTTGAATGAGAAATAAAGAGGTTTTATTTCAAATTAGTTAGCTCTTGAATTATTCCAAAGTGTACATGCATATTTTCTTCCATGTTTTTAGGATTCTAGAACTTGAGTGGGGTGACTAGTCAACTTGAGTGAGTTGGCTAGTGAAGTGGAAGATGAGTAGATAATTGATTTTTATTTATTTAAATAGTTAATTAAATTAGCCAAAGGGGTGTATAGTGTATAGTGAGTGTAATAGAATTAATTAAATTAATTCTAGAAGTGGGATATGGATGAATAATGAACCAAATATTATTTGTGAATGTTATGCAACAATTATGGGAGGATATGGGCATTTTCAGAGGTTATAATGTGTAATGGGTATTTTTAGGTGATCCAGAGGATCCTCATTGAGACGCCAATCTAAGATATTCCCATAATTTATCATAATTAGTTGTGTTGTGTAAAGTAGATCGAGAGCTTTTCGATGGTATCTTGTTTGTTGAAAATAGAGGTTGTATGCAGAAGATATATCAATCTAAAAATTTTGGCCAACTGGAAATAATAATGGACTGCGTGTAGGTAACATGGGCGCGTGCACATCCACCAAGTGGACCAATGAAATTGCAGCAAGTGGCACATGTGGTATTGAAAAAAAAATGGTTGTGTGATGCCGGTCTTTGACACTTGTTTACAGACAAGTGGTCCCCGTTATTCGATGGTTGGGGGTCCTCATCCAGGGTTGACACGCTCTTTTTGCGGAGGATTTCTTTTCCTCGATATTCATATCACTATGATTGGGATTTTGCATATAAGTGCCTTTTACTATATCACAAGATGAATATGGGATATCTTTGCAGTGTAATTGTAAATATTTTGCATTTTAATCATGTTGCTGGGTGACGGCCAAGATCGGCAATTATCCACTATTCGGTTGTTGAGCTCGCCACAACAACTTGCCACATCAAATAGCTACACCGACCGCCATCCAACTCATCTGCCCAAAACATCAACTCCTCTAACCACTTGCCCACTTTCTCTAACTTCAGTGCAGACCTCAACAAAACCAAACATACACAAACCAACCAACCAAGTCAACATGGCCAATAAAAGTGACTTTCAAACCAACAAACAAATGCCATTGAAGATCATTTAAACAACTAAGCTAAACACCTCCCAAAGCATGTGAGATAAGATTTTCTAAGTTTAACAAAGGGATAACAAAGTAAGTGTTTGGTGAGGCTTGAACCCATAACCTCGTGATAAAAGAATAAGCACTTCACCATGCACCATGGTGGTATAAAAACTATAAAAGGGAGTAGTTATATGAAGTGTAACTATTGCGGTCTATGTAAGCTTAGAAGGGAGTTTTGGGAGTTAGAAGCATATTTGGAGGAAATTTCCAAAAGAGACTAGGCTTTATTTTGTTGGGAGAATATTGTGACAATTGGAGAAGATCTAATTCTGCCTTATAAATCATTTGTAAGTGTATTAAGGCTTATTTTAATAGATCAGTCGCATATTTATGGACCCAAAGACATAAGCTTTTATGTTTGAACTTAGGTATCAATTGTTTGTCTCAATTTTTTTCTATTTTTAGTTTGGTTTTCTCTTATTTCTACAAAGCTTGCAAATTTTTGAAAATAATTAAAAATATGGAAAAGTTGTAATGTTGAAATTAATATGAAAAATCATCGTTTAAAGCAAATTTTGGTGAATGTGTTCAATTTGTCTTATGATTTTGGATCATTTGGTATCAAAGTTGGTCTATGATCAGTTTAACAGTGCTTGGATTGCAAGTTTCTGTTGAATTTTGACAAGGTCCCGTTATGGAAAGGGTGAAGGATAATTAGTAGGTGTTGATCCGAAAATTGGTTCAAGAAGATCACAAAGTCCAACAATGGTCGAGGAATGTAAAGAAGCGTTTTGTCAATCCTTCAAATGAAAGAGATTGTGGAGAAATTATATCGAGATAGGAGAAGACGGATAGAGGAAGAATCTAAGAAAGGTAAAACGAAATATGGGTATGCTTCATCTAATTCTGATTCTCCTAAAGGTGAAAAACAAAAATATAAATTTCCTACAGGTGAAACAAAAAAATATGATTTTCTTCCTTCATTAAAACTAGATATTAAGTTTGAATTTCCAATGTATAATGGGGATCTTAATGCATAAAAGTTGGATAATTGGATCAAGTATATTGCGAGATTAAAAAAATTGATGATGAAGAAAAAATCCATTTGACTGTTAGGAAATAAGAGATAAAATATGAGGAATAATCCCTTACGAATCGCAAATAAGTAGAAACTAATATGCAAAAAATATTACTGAGATCTCAAATAAAAGTGCAAAATAAATAACACAACATAGAGAGACAATATTTAACGTGGTTCACCCAATTTGGGCTATGTCCACCAAGAATAACTTGCTCGAGATTTTATTACAAGCCTCCACTCTCTCAATATAATACCCGAGATCCATTTGGAGCTATGCTTAACAAACTCTATACCCCCGAACCCCTGACCCACTCACCAAATGGCGGGACCGCCGTAAAAATACCCGAGTGTAACACATAGAAGGTGTACCACACTCTAACATGAAAATAGGCTCCACAAACATAACATTGACAAATCTTCGAATGGGTGATACAAAATTCATCCGGTGGGAGATTAAGCTTCAGGAAGTAGATGAGAAAAAGGTAAAGCAATCTCTTCTGGTCTGATTTTGTTTCTGATCTAAGACAACAATTTTATCCTTTGGGTTATATGCAACAAGACATGATGGATTGAAAAAGTTTGAGAAAAACTAAGGGCAAAGTGTTCAAGATTATACACAGGAGTTTAGAAAAAGGGATCTTATTCTTGGTATTTCTCTCCATATACAAGAAATGATGCTAAAAAATATTAGTGGATTACATAGTTATTTGAGACATATGATTCTCGTTCTTAATCCTACTAATATTGATGCAATGTGTGTGCAAGCTACTCATTTAGAAGTAAGAGGGAAAATGAATAAGGAGTATTCCTCCTCAAAACACAAGAACAAGCAATCGACAATGACAGGAAAAAGGTTCAAAAGAACAAGGTAAAGGAAAGGGTAAGAAAAAGAATAATTCTACTATTAAGAAAGAAGATGATAAACCATTTTGCAATCATTATAAAAAGAATCATGATGAATCTAAGTGTTGGAAGTTACATCCAAAAATGAAGCCTAAGTGGTTTAACAATAAGAAGGGAAAAGAGAATAAAACCAATACTGTGGTACATGATCTTGGATCTGATTCAGGAGATGAAACCAAGATCATGACCATGAGTTTTCAAGGTTGTAATTCTTCCTCTTCTTCTAGCACTAGTTCATCTATTGTTGCATCTTCTTCTAAACAACAATCTATGCATGATGAAAAGAAAAGAAATGAGCTTTTCCACCTTAGAGTTGTTTCTAAGCATACAAAAATAGACACTCTATTTGATAGTGGATCTCAAGCTAATATGATTTCAGAGGAGGTTGTGAAGAAACTGGGACTCAAAACCAAGCCACATCCTAAGCCTTATCCTTTGGGTTGGGTTTGTGATGATGTAAAATTACAAGTAACAAAACTTGTAGATTTAGATTTTCCATTACAAGACAAGTTTATTGATGAGGTTGATTCGGATGTTGTTCCTTTAGATATTTGTGGTGTGGTTTTGTGAATTCCTTATCTATATGATAGTAAAGCAATATTCTATAGGGAAGAGAATAAATACTTGTTTGTTAAAGATGGGATCAAATATATTGTTAGAGCTTATCATGTGAGAACAAGTCTTTCCTTAGTTCTGACAGGGGAAGATGAAAAGGCTTGTAACTTCAAACACGAATTTTGTACTCGTGATGAGAAAATCTAAAGAAAAGGATCATGAAAAGGATTTTGAGGATTATGATTCTAAACATTATAATAAATCGATCAAAATTGTTTCTAAATATGACGATTTTTTCAAGTGATCCATAGGGATCTATAAATACACCACTTCATTAGAGCAAACTTAACTAGAATAAAATGAATCGAAAAGGAGAGGATAATGTTAAGTTACATAACCGTTGCCTTTTGTAGAGCGCGCGATTGCGTAACCGCCCCTCTGCATAGATCGGTAGTTGCATAACCAATAGTCTGCATTCACCGGAAGTCTTATCACTAATAAAAACAAAAAATTACATCCATCAACGTGATCGCGGATTCAAGCATATGGACTGTTTCTCTTCCTTGTTTTCCCCTTCCTATTCTCCGATTGGTGCATGAGAGGACATAGGGAGTAGTTATAAAAGAAAAAAGAACAAGTGGATTTGATCATCAATTCATGGGAGAAGTGAGAAAGAAGACTTTGGTGCTGGAATTGATTTGTAGAAGTAAGGTGTATGAGCAGAGAAAGCAAGTAGAGAGGGTGGAAGTAACATTGTTGTCTTCCTTCAACTTCTTGTAATTTGTATTCATTTTAATTGGCTAATGTGTGTGTGTGTGGGGGGAAGAAAAAGAAATTACCCTTCTTGATTGCTTTTCCCTCAAACCGGGGTTTCGGATTAAAATATTGTGTTGTGTGTTTGAATTGTTCATTCTTTTGCTGCAAATTAGTTCTAAGTGCTATAATTCATTCACTAACTTCAAATATGTCATTTTCAAGTAAGTTGGAAGTAGTAACAACATTTGTGTGGTTTTGTAAATTTCCAAAGTAGTGGTTTACATATGATTTTGGTATTAGAGCTAATAATAATATCTAAAGGACTGTGGTATTAATTCTTGTGTGATTTGTATGACGTGAACAAGGTCTAAAGGAAAAGAAGTAATACCTTGTGATCCAGAGATATCTACAAAGAAGTGGAAACAAAGGATTAGAGAACAAATGGAAGAAGAGAACTTGGTCCATAGAATTGAGATACTAGAAAGCATTATGGATAGGGTGTTTCAACACCAAAGGGAACTCTCAGATCTACAAAAGACAACAACAGCTAAGAAAGATTCCATAGAGTGGTTTGAGCTTTGGCTGAGAAATTTGGCATAGGAAAGAGCCATGATGAGGAATAATATGTGGAAGAGCATGAAGAAGAAACTCCAGTTGAAAAGGGAAGGTAAAATCTGATCATGCTCCTTTTAAAGTTGAAACTAAAGTTGAGATTAAAAGCTTTGAAGGACAAGTAGATGCAAAATTGCTTGATAAATGGTTAAAACAATTGGAGGTTTATTTTAGTGTGCATAATATCACTAAGGCACAAAGGATCACCTTTGCACGTCTCAAGATGGAAGGACATGCTCTGGTTTGGTGGGAAACCCATCTAGCCACTTGTGAAAAGAAGAAGCATCCTATTGTAAGTTCTTGGGAGGGTTTTAAAGAATTGCTAAGGGAAATTTTTTATCCTATTGGCCATAAGACTGATCAGATGATTAAATGGCAATATTTTAGACAAACCAGTGGTCAAAGTGTGCAAGATTATACTACGGAATTTCGAGGAAAGCCATGTTGGTCAATATGGACTTGTAAGATGAGGATATTCTTACCAAGTATTTGGCGAGGACTCCACACTCACCTTCGAATGAAGGTCATCTCCATAAAACCCATGGATCTCAATGAAGCATGTGTGCAAGCATAGTACATAGATGATGAGAAGAAATAAGGAGAAACGGAGTCAAGGACAAAGCACTCAACAAATCAGCCAAAGAAAGACAGGGACAAACTTGTAACAAAGGTAAATGGAAAGATAAAAAGACCACTACCACTTTGAATACTTATAAAGATCCTAAGAAATTTTGCAAGGATTGTGATATCAATGGTCATACTGATGCTACACATTGGAAGTTACATCCATAATTACATCCAAATAACCGAACCAAGGACTCTAAGAATTTCATGACAGTAGTAAAGACAAATGAGGAGGTAAAGATAGAGGATGATTCTGATGTAGATGAGAGGATAGGACACATGGCCACTAACATGGAAAACCCAAACAAGAAGAAGAAATGAGTAAGCTATTTCAAATCAAATCCAAATCAAGAGGACTAAGGTAAATGATTTGGTTGATACTGGTTCTCAATCTAATTTGATTTTTGATGTGGTTGTAAAGAATCTTGGTCTTGAAACTTATGAGCATCCACATCCTTATCCTTTGGGATGGGTGAAGAAGGGTGTAGAAATTTAGGTAACAAGAAGATGTAAGTTCAAGTTTGGGATAAATTCTCAATATATAGATGTATTAGAAGTTGATGTAATTCCACTTGATGCATTTGATGTTGTTTTTGGGAGTCCTTGATTTAACAAAAATAGGATTTTTGTTAAAATCCTAGATAGGCTATTTTAGAGTCACATCGATAAATAAAGCAGTAAAGTATATGAAGTGACACAAGAAATAAGAAAAGTAAATGAAACCCTAAGTGCAATGAAGAGTTAGAATACTTAGCTGATTTTGTAATTAATCCTAGACTGTGTAAAGATGGAGAACTAGTAAACCTATTAGTCTTTTAGGAGGTCATAACTAAACACACAAAAATGTAAGAATGCATGAGAAAGTTGGACTAGGGCACTGGGTAATCTTGGGGTGCCAAATATCGCTAGGATCCTTATATGGGCACCAAAGTATATGCGGATGCTCGAAAATGATCTTCACATGGTCATTGAGTTGTTGCAATCCTTCGTTGTTGGTCACTATAATGTGCACGGGATGGTTCTTGATGTCACTAATAACTGCAATAAATATATGACCTACAAAATCCCCCCAAACACATCAAATTCTAAAAAGAAAATAATTCAAAATGGGGGTCGAAATTGTCCTTGGTCTGGGTCAAAAAAATTTATCTTATGACCAAGTATTGTATACAAGACTGACTCAGGACCTAATGTAGTTCTGTGTGCGTGTGTGTCAAAATCATGCCCTATGTGGCTCTTGTGCATGTACATTTATGAGATTAATGCGAAAGTAGCTAGATGTAAAATATGTAAATATATATGTGCATGGAAAAATTAACTTCCCCTCCTATGCGTGTATGTAGAATAACTAGTCCTTGTCCCTTGGATGGCATTAGATAGATACAATGATACTCTTAGATGCTTTGTGGATGCAACCTTAGGTGGCGATAATAGATGCTTAAAGTTTGGTCCTTTATTATGGTCACATAACTTTATATCTATATGACTCATTTTCTTGAATTTCGTAATTAACCTCGAAAATGCCGACTACCAAAAAGATAAGACACCCAAACGGCTAGAAAGGACCCAAAATATGTGGGCAAAGTACAAAGGGGTTGGGGTGCCTAGGTGATGGCTTCCTACAAAATAGGCCTTTGGTTTTGAGTGAGAAATTTCGAAGTATAAAAAGACAAACTGGGAAAATCAAAGTGTAAGATCAAAAGTAGTAACAAAAAGCAAGAAAATATGGCTAAATACATGGGTCAATTAGTACTTTTCTTGCTTAGGAATCATATGAATAGTAGTATGTGATCAGACTAGATAGATACCCAAAGTGTGTGATTTAGTGTCTATAGTCCTTACTTGTATATAAGGGATTTTATATTCATGAGAAGGGAGAACCGATACAAATGGGTTGAGGATGGATTCATTATTCTGACATCCAGGCACACCAATGTAATTCAAACTTGCTATGGTAAGTGTTAACCAAGTAAAGAGACTAATTCAGGAAAATCATAATCAGTTTTGTTTACTTTTATTAAAAGATAAGCAAGATGGGGTAGAAATTTCATATATTTCTAACAAAGGGATGAAGGATTTGGATAGCATAATTCAGTCTTTTCAGGAAGTGTTCCAAACTCCCAGCGGGTTACCACTAAAACGAGAGGTAGAGCATGAGATTCATTATTGCTAGAGTCCCCTCTACCAAATATTGGGTTGTATAGGCAATCCTTACTAGAGAGTATAGAGGTAAAGAAACAACTCCAAGAGTTATTATACCAAGGGGTAATACACCCAAGCACCTCGCCATGTGGTTCTCCTATTGTGATGGTTCCAAAGAAGGATGGTTCTTGGAGAATGTGCATCGAATACCATGCTTTGAACAAGATTACCATAAAGAACAAATATCCGCTTCCCACCCATAGATGATATTATAGACCAACTTTAGCATGCAAAGTTCTTCACAAATTTGGATCTCAAGTCTGGTTATCACCAATTCAAGATGAAGGAGGAGGATATATGGAAGACTTCCTTCAAAACAAAACAGGGTTTGTATGAGTGGTTAGTACTTCCATTTGGTTTATGTAATACACCCACTACATTTATGAGATTGATGAATGATGTATTACAGGAATTCATAGATTCATGTGTCATTGTATATTTGGATGATATTCTAATTTTTTAGGGAATTTTAGAAAACATGAGAGGAACATCTAACACATTCATAACAAGCATTGCAATTTCTCAAGAAGAAACAACTGTTATGAAATATGAAGAAGTGTAAATTTTCCAAACAATCACTTGTCTATCTTGGGCACATGGTTGGAGGAGGAGAGCTATGAGTGGATCTAAAGGTGGAAGCCATCACCAACTAGGCAACACCAACGAGAGCCACAAAGACTAGGAGTTTTGTGGTAGCAGTACAATACATGAGGAAGTTCATTCTGGGTTTATTTGCTATTGCAGCACCTCTACACATAGTGGTCGTAAAGAATAATGGTTTTGACTAGGGTAAGGAGCAAGAAAAGACTTTTGAGTTATTAAAGTACAAAATTAGTCATGTTCCAGTACTTTCTCTTCCTTATTTGCGGTAGCTCTTTAAAGTAGAGATAAATGTCAGCGATTACTCTATGGGAGCATTGTTGTTACGGGGAGGTAAGCTAGTATGTTATCATTATGAAACTTTCATTCCGATTAAGGGATATTGATATATGATAAAGAAATATGCATGTGATACTTCACAATAAAGAAATGGAAACATTATTTGTTGGGAAAAGAAACTATTGTGCTCACTAACCACAAACCTCTTCAATATTTGCAAGCACAACCTAAATTACAACAACTAAGGTACTACAAATGGATGAGGTTCCTTCAACATTCCATTTGGTAATCAAGTACAAGAAAGGTAGAAAAATTTGGTGGTAGACATGTTGTCTAGGCTGCCTACATAGGAGAAAATCTCTAGTTTGGCCACTATATCTCATTTTGAGCCCTTCACGAAGGAAGCTTATGGAGAGACCTATGACCAAGAAAATATTTTGGGGTGACATATTAACATTTATAGTCCAAAGGGGCTGAAAAGACAAGTATTGATGATTGTTATCTCAAAGATGGGTTGCTCTACCAATGGGGGAAGATTTGTGTGCCAAAATAAGAAAGGCTTATATTGATGAGGGAAGCACATACCTCGAAAGTAGCATGACATTTTGGTATTTTCAAGACCATGTTCCATTTACAAAGGTATGTTTATTGGCCTAATATGCGAAGAAATATCTAATTTATAAGAGGATGTAAATTGTGTTGTACTAGCAAGCCTAAAATCAGGAAAGAAGGTTTTTATATGCCTTTAACGGTCCCTACTTGACCTTGGGAGGACATCTCTATGGATTTTGTAGGAGGACTACCTATGTCTAAACATGACCATGATTATCTATATGTTTTTGTTGATAGATTTAGCAAAATGTGTGTTCTTATGGCATGTAAAAAGACAATAAAAGGACATAAGGCGGATGAAATTTTATTTTCTAATGTAAGGGTGCATTTTTTTACCAAAATCTATTGTTTTTGACAGATATTCTACGTTCTTGGGGAATTTTTGTACTACTTTGTGCGACAAGATGGACACCATGTTACAGAGAAGCTTGACCTTTCATCCCCAAACATAGGTGGTGAAAAGGACTTTGGTACAACTGATTAGAGGATATAATAGCAAATATCCACGGACTTGGGATGAGTCCTTAGCCTACATTCAACATTCCTACAATAGGGTGGTACACACATCCACTATGCAGTCACCTTTTGAAGCATGTTTGGGGTATCTACCTACTAATCCACTGTAAATTACTGTTGGAAAATAGGAAGAAAGGGAGATACATGATTCAAAAGTGACTAGAGCAGCGAAGTTCATTGAGAGGATCCAACAAATCCATCTCAAGGTAAAAGAACAATTGGAAAATTCTCAAGCCAAGTACAAGGCTAGGCATGATCAACATCGTAGAGAGCACAAAATTCATGTTGGAGACAAGGTTTGGTTATACTTGAGCAAGGAAATACTACAAGGTCAAGCAAGGAAACTCAAGCCATGGTAGAAACCCTTCACTATCCGAATCGGGTTAGAGAAAATGATTTTAGACTTGATTTTCCACACTTCATGTGGATGTACTCAGTAGTAAATTATGAGAACTTGCACCTATATGAGCCATCCATGCTTGATGAGGAAGAAGAATGTCAATTGTTACCTTCCATAGAAGATTGTGTCTTGGATTCACAGGCGAGTTAGAGGAGGATGTAGTGCTTTGCAACAAAAGGTCAAAGAAACAAGGAGAGGTCCACAAGAATCTTGGCAAGTTGGACTCAAGGGGAAGACACCAAGGCAGGCCCGGTGGTACTTGAAGGATAAAGTGAGGGAATTGTTTCCTCATCTACTCCCCACTAAGCTTTTGTGGGACCAAAAGCCTCATGAGTAGGGAGGTGTGATCCATAAGGATCTAGAAAGACACCACTTCATCAAAGCAACTAGAACTAGAACAAAATTAATCGAAATGAGATTTGACTGTTAAGTTATAGAACCACCACCCTATGTAGAGTGATAGCTGCAGTAATCTTGCCCCTTTGCATAGACCATCGGTTGTGTAACTATTGGTTTGCGTTCACAGGTGGTTCTCTCACTAATAAAAACAAAAAAATACATCCACGAAACAGACATGGATTTGAAGCGTCTGGACTATGTCTCTTCCCTATTTTCCCCTTCATATTCTCCAGTGCACGGGAGGACATAGGGAGTAGCTATAAAAGCGAGAAGAGCAAGTGGGTTTGGGAATTTATTCATGGGAGTTTTGAGCAAGAAGACTTTGGTTTTGGAATTGATTTGTAGAAGAAAGGTGTATGATCGCATCATGTAAGTAGAGAGGGTGGAAGTAACATTGTTGTCTTCCTTCAACTTCTTGTAATATGTAATCATTTCAATTGGCCAATATATATATATATATATATATATATATATATATATATATATATATTTGGGAAGAAAGAGCAATTTCCCTTCCCTGATTTTCCCTCAAA
Source organism: Taxus wallichiana var. yunnanensis (assembly GCA_018340775.1). NCBI lineage: Eukaryota > Viridiplantae > Streptophyta > Pinopsida > Cupressales > Taxaceae > Taxus > Taxus wallichiana. Next base: position 644,682,035 of record CM031243.1, read on the forward strand.
CCGGGGCTTTCCAGGATAAAAAATTTTGTTGTGTTTGAATTGTTCATTATTTTTCTACAAATTAATTCTAAGTGCTAGAATTCATTCACTAAATTTCAAAAATATCATTTTTAAGTAAGTTGGAAGTAGAAACAATAATTGTGTGGTTTTGTAAATTTCCAAAGTAGAGGTTTATAGATCATCAAGATCCACACGGTCTACCTCCTAAAAGAGGGGTTCAACATGAGATACAATTATTGTAGGATGCACCTCTTCCTAACATTGGTATGTATAGATTGTCCATGGTTGAAAATGAGGAAATCAAGAAACAGGTGATGGAACTTTTGGAAAAATGAATTATCCATCCAAGTTCATCTCCTTGTGGTTTGCCTATCATTTTGGTTCCTAAGAAAGATGACACATGGTGGATGTGTGTTGATTTTCATGCCTTGAATAAAATCATGGTGAAAAATCATTACCCTCTTCCTCGTATTGATGATTTACTGGATCAATTAAAAATATTTTTATTTCACTAAGTTAGACTTAAGAAGTGGATATCATCAAGTAAGAATCAGTGAAGGTGATATTTGGAAAATTGATTTTAAAACAAAACAAGGTTTATTTGAATGGCTTGTTATGCCTTTTGGATTGTGTAATGCACCGACTACATTCATGTGTGTGATGAATGATGTTTTTAGGCCATTCATTGATGATTTTGTGATAGTCTACTTAGATGATATTTTGATTTTCAATAAATCATGGGATGATCATATCATTCATATTCAAAAATTCTTAGATGCTTTGAGAAAGGAGAAATTATTCTAAAGATGTCTAAATGTGAATTTGGGAAAACATATTTGGTTTATTTAGGTTATGTTGTGGGACATGGTAAATTAAAAATTGATCTTGCAAAATTTGAGGTCATTGTTAATTGGCCTAAACCCAATAATGTAACAGAAGTTAGAAGCTTTCTTGGTGTAGTTCAATACTAGAGAAAATTTATTACTAACTTCTCATTTATTGCATCTCCTTTGCATTATTTAACTAGCACTAAACGCAGTCTTTCAATTAGGGAGGTAAACATCAAAGATATTTTGATGCACTGAAATATAAAATCAGTATTACTCCTTTCTTAGCACTTCCAGATTTACAACAGCAATTTGATATCTAGATGGTTTCCAGTGAATATGAAATGAGGGTTGTCTTGATGCAAGACAAAAAATCTATTTGTTACCATTATGAGACCTTCACGAGTGCGGTAAGAAACTATCCAACCTATGATAAAGAATTGTATGCTTTGGTTAAAAGTGTAAAGAAATGGAAACATTGCTTGATGGGAAAGGAAACACTATTTCATATAGATCATCAACCCCTACAGTACCTCCAATCACATACCAAACTATAGCACTTCTCTTATATCTAGTCATTTTGGTGTTGGTAAAACATTTACACATTTACAGATGTATTGTTATTGGCCTCGAATGCAGGAACATGTAACCAAGTATATAAAAGGATGTGTACTTTTTTCCACTGGCAATATTTGAAATGGGAATTTATGACTTTACACTTCTCTTCATGTCCTTACACGTCCATGGGAAAGTATTTCCATGGATTTTGTAGGATTTTTTCCCATGTCACGAAGGAAACATGATTATTTATATGTGGTTGTGGACAAATTTAGAAAAATGTGTGTTGATTCCTTGTACTAAATAAATAATTGGTGAAGGGACTACACATTATTCTTTCATTTTGTATGTGTTCATTTTTGGTTACCCACTTCGATTATTTTAGATAGGGATTCCAAGTTTCTTGAGGAAATTTTGTCAACTTTGTGGGATTTGATGGACACCAAGCTGAAGAAAAACACTTCTTTTCATCCACAAACCGATGGTCAAATAGAGGTTGTAAACCATACAGTGGTACATCTTATCAGGGGTTATTATGGTAAACATCCTAAATTATGGGATGAACATTTTTATTATGTGCAACATGCTTATAACTGTGCACTACATTCTTTTACTATGAAGTCTCCTTTTGATACATGTTTTGGTTATCTTCCTAAATCTCCATTAGATTTCTCTTTTGGATAAGAAAATGTTGTAAGTGGAATTAGTGATATTGATAAAGCTAATAAAATCATACAGAGAATACAACATGTCCATTAGTTTGTCTGAGAACAGTTGGAGAAAAGTCAAGAAAAATATAAAGCTAGGCATGATAAACATAGAAATGATCAAAAATTCCAAATGGGTGATTTAGTTTGGCTTCACACCAGCGATGAAAGACCGCGTGTGAAGGTAAAAAGTTAAAACCAATTCGAGTATGATCCATTCTAAATTTTAGAGAAAATTGGTAATAATGTTTTCTGGTTGGATTTACCACCTTACATGTAGATTTATTTAGTTGTAAATGTTGAAAATATGAAATTGTATGAACCACCTATGATTATTGATCATGATGCTAATGTTTATGTACCTTTTGTTGATGTTTTTCTCCTGATTATTTGGATGAGTTGCAGGAAGATGTCATTTTGGACAGGAAGGTTAGAACCTCGCGAAGGGGTGATGTTGAATATATTTGTGTGGGTTTGAAGGGAATGCATAAAAACAAGGTGAAATGGATGGAAAATAGAAAGGTGAGGAGAATTACCTCACCTGGTTACATTCATTTAGTTTTCAAACCAAGGAGCGTAGACTTGAAATTATAGTTGATCTAAGAGGTTGGAAAGGAAATAAATGTCACATAACAATGTTGAAAGTAAAATAAAACTCAGACTTGAAAATGGACTATTGCTAAATGTTATTACTGAAACAAAGTTATAGATTCAAAGAGAAGATTGTTCCTAAGGAAATATGCATGAAATGAAACAATGGAGGGGATTTAATAGACCTCAAGTGGGCCCTAACTTGGGTGTTAATCCCTTCCTAACTCTGTAACTAAAAACTAAATGACAAAACTCATATTTCTTTATTGATTTGCATAAAACATTACATCTAGGAAAAAAGATTACTTTAATTCTCTTCTAATTCTCTTTTCTCTAATTCTAAATTCTAACTCTTACTTTCTACTTACTTCACTATACAAGGCACCAACCCTTTCCTTTATATCTATCATTTACAACATGTGAGAAGAAAGAAGAATACAACAAGGAGTCTTCAACAGAACAAGTGAGAGATTCAACACGTGTTTGAAACACACAACAAGTGTTCAACTAACAATCAATTCTTCACTAGTTCTTAATCAATGACCAAATCAAAGATTGATTTGTTTCTCAATTTTCCACATTTTTGTTGTAACTACTTCTCCAATGGTGCATAAGGACTTAAGTTCCATCACTTCATGTTTCAAAATATCTTCATAAATGTGGGTAACTTGTTGTGAATGATTTCCTTATGTTGTGGATGAGTTGTTGTGGACAAGTTCTTTGGTTCGAATGAGTTGTTGCGGATAGGTTCTTTTATGCATATGAAAAATTTCTTACAACCAAGAGTGGCATCAACACATATAATCATCCAAACAATTTATTGGAATAACAAGAATAAATGCACACATAATATCACAAAATAAAGACAATTAGATATAACTATATCAATTAGTCATTATGCCAAAAGTTCATGGTTGTAATAGTGATGTTCAACAATGTACTTAGGAAATACATAGACATGGCTACAATGGTCTTATCAAAATACAAAAGATGAGTTGTTATGAAAGCAATTAATACAACTCATCACACCCCCAAGGCTTAAACGCTTGAATGTCCTCATTCAAGAGCTTCATATCTTCTTTGTGTTGGAAACTACATTCTTTCCTAAAATCTATGGGTGTTCTTGTTCCTTCCTCTTCTGAATAAAGAAAAATATCCATAATTCCTCCTCAATTTGTCCCAGAATCTTTCTTGCACCCTCTGATTGATTGGTAAATTTCTTGTCCAAGGTGCAATTGGGAAATGAAATATTGGAGGATGATAAGCTATAGGAAACCAATCATCCCACATTCATTTTCTATTTCAATATATTTGTTCACCCTACATAACGTTGGAAGTATATTTGGATATGAGTGCATTTCTTTCCTTTGGAGTGCAGGTGATAACTCTATCCATCTGGCTCTGCATGCCATCATAACCTGAACTGCATGTTCTTTGATCATGTTCCTGACTTCTATGTGTGGGCTTCCATCCTCATTCTCAACACTTTGTTTTATTTCATCCACTTCCATATAGTTGTCATATTCTTCTTGTAATTTCATCTGTTGTTGCCTCAACTCTGATATATAGTGGTGTAACCTTCTCCAAATGTCTATATGCCTCCATTTTCTTAGCTCTTTCCATTTCATTTGAAAGATAAGAACATAATGCCTTAACCTGTACATCCCCAATATACATAATTGGGATCCAATCTATCATATGGAAGGGCATAATTATGCAAATATAGCTCACATAATAAATTTTAGTTCATGTGTACTATGTTGATACAGAGTAAAGAAATTTCTTGGCTGATCTAATGTCATATATCATATCATAATTTATGCAAGTAAACTTGTGGTACAACATATTTTCTTTTAGGTATATGGCATAGACATTTGATGGGGTCTGCAACTCAACATGTCAAATGCTACCTTCATTGTTTCCTTTGTTTTTTTTTTCAACCTTTTAATCTCCTTGTCTTTGTCTTCCATTTCCTTCTTATGTTTAGAGATAAGGTCTTCCTTCTCCTTTTCCCATTTCTTCTTGAGCTTATTAATGTAAGCATCCCTTTGCAGCAAACATATTTTCAATATTGGGCCCCATAGTTTGTGTTCCCATCTCACTGCAAGATGGTTTTTCAGGTTCCTTTATGATTTCATGAATAATATTTGGGGGTTGCATTGGTTCTACATTTTCTTCTTGTAGACTATCATTTTTGTGATTGTTCAACAACTTTCTCAATGACTTGTTCATTGACATCATCTATGCAGTCATTTTCTCTTGTTCATTTCCTCCTTCCACTACCTCTTCTACTTGTCTCACTTCATGACTCTCTACTTCATGAATTGTTCCCTCATTCTAATTTAGTTCTTCTTGTCCTTCCATTGGTTGTTCATGGTATTCTGGCTCTTGAGTTACTTATGGGAGCAAGTATCTCTATACTCTTTTTCCAATGGTTCAGGCTCAAAATTTTCTTCTATGGCTTCCAAATCACTATCCAATGAGATGGGTTGAGATTTTCTTGAACTGAGGTTTTTTCCTCTTTTTCCTAAGCCTATAGGAGCACCTAGTTTGTTTTGGAGTAGAATGAGTAGATTTTTTTGGTTTTGGAAGTGGAGGGCTAGTTTGTTTTGGAGTAGAAATGAGTAGATTTCCTTTTGGTTTTGGAAGTGGAGGTTTCAGGGAGGAAAATTCCAATAAATTTCAACAAATATTCTCTCTAGTGAAATAGGTGTAGGGGTTTCTTCTATGGAAGGCAATTTTAAATTTATTGGTTCTTGAGGTGGGGAAGAGGGTGCAGCTTCTGCATATGTGAAGTAGAACTTTTAGTGTTGTTTCTCCTTTTTCTCCTCTTTCCCAACAAGGTTTCAATATTTTTCACTCTCACAAAGTCATCCCATGATATCTGAGGGTGCTCCCTCTACAAAGTGTGCTTGACCACTAGGGTTATTAGACAATGATGTGATAGGGCTTCCCTACCCCTCTAAACCTCTTTTCTCATTTTCTTAAGCATCTCATGAAATAAATTTGGAACATTCACTTGATGATTGTTTTTCAAATGATTTAACAATTTGAAATGCATGTATTTAACCTTGAATATCTCCCTTCACAAGTAAAATATTGAATGAAAAAAATTGGTAAGCTTGTGCCCATAAAGGTTTGAGAGATGTTCTAAAAGTACCTTGGTGGTCTGAGATGAACTCTCTCATCATTGTCTACAAATTCTCTTCTTGTTGCTTTTGTAGGTTAGCTTTGTTTGAAATGGCTCTCCTTGAGCTAGTAAACCAGTGACCTCTGCTAAAATCTCATCACTTACCCTGATTGTTAACCCTTTTACCTTTTCCTCTCCATTATTTAGGGTATTTGCAAACTCTACCACAATTGCCTCATCAAAGCCTTGAAATTTGTTAATGTATTGCATCCAACCATGATTCTCAAAGTACTGCACAATCTCAAGATGATTCAAAAGTTAAAATGTGTAGAAGGTTCATATCTGATCAGTCACCTCCCATGGTGGATATACAACTTCTCCCAGGTGCAATACACAACCAGACAATTTTTCCTTGAAAGTACTTTGCAAAAATGAATTGTGTTGATGGATTTTCATTGCTTTGAACTTTATTACCAAGGGGACAAGAAATACATTTAGGGGTGATTAATCATTAAGTGGATGTGACAACATTGAGTACATGAAGCAAAATGATGTGACATGTTGGCTTATGTGGAGGGCTTAAGTGGACACATCATAACTGAAAGGTGGTGGTATTTTAATGTGTCACATGCTTTATGACTTGGCATAACTCATAATTAAATACAATTAATCTAATCATGCTTTATTAAAGTAATAAATGTATGCACTTATCTCATTGTGGCTTGCAATGATTGATGTGCATGCTTTATTGAACTTGGAGTCTTGGTTGCATGCAAGTGCCTGCGATGTTGTGGATGTGGGTTTAACTTGTGTTGACTGCTCCTTACTACAAACATATGCTTCCCAGAGAGGGAACTCCAATTGGTTGGGGTGCCAATCATTCTTTATATATCATCCACTTGTGCATGCTTCCTTGATGTCCTTTATGTAACCATGAGTTCTACTAGATGCTTCAAACAAACATGATCTTATTTCTTGTGGCTGCAAGTTGAACCTTGGTCATTGCACTCTCTCCTTGTGATGGAGATCATGCTCTCCTACAATCACTTGTCAATAAACCTCTAAAAACAAAAACTTATATAAAAAATGGGTTAGCAAATGTTGATGATCACCCAGAAAGGTAGATCTCAACACTTTTATTTAGCCTTGAAGTATTCAACAAGTTGAATGCTCCAAGGCTACTAAAATCTCATCAATTCTCTACAATCCTAAGGTGAGCCAATAGGCTCAACCTCTGAGGTTAATTTTGATGTTTCTTTCTCCATTCTTCTCTGATCTCCTCTAAAAAATTCCATAAATGAGCCTTTATCAACTGGATTTTTATACAATCTTAACCTGTGGCCATTCACCAACAACTTGAATCTCACAGATCAATAGTAGTAAGCTTCACAACTCCATTAGGGAAGATCTTCTCAATTTCATAGGGGCCTAGCCACCTTGTTCTGAGCTTCCCTATGTGATCCTTGTATTTTGAGTCAAACAAAAGTGCCTAATCACCTTCTTGGAACTGTCTTGTTTTAATATATTGGTCATGCCATTTGATTCTTTGTTTTTGCACTACCTCTGTGTTATGAACTTTACTTTTTTTCTCAATTCATCCAACTCATTGAGTTGGAGAATTCTCTGTCTCTAAGCTTCTGATAAGTCTATTCCCATCTCAAGTGTAGTTCTCAACATTTTATGCTCAAATTCTATTGGAAAAAACAACAATCTTTCCATATAATAGTTCAAATGGTGTGAAGCCAGTTGTGGTCTTCCATGTTGTATTGAATTCCCAAACTACTTCTAGAAGCCTTGTCTACTAGTCTCTTCTTGTGGAGTGCTATAGTCTTTGTCAATATGGCCTCTATCTCTCTATTTGTAACCTCCACTTGGCCATTAGACTGGGGATGGTATGGTGTAGAATTTCTATGCCTGATTTCATATTCACTAACCAAATCAACAATCACATCAATAGTAAAATGTGTACCTTGGTCTGTCATAATCTCCCTTGGACTCCATATCTGTAAAGATGTTCTCATACAGGAATTTAGCCACCTTCTCACTAGTCTGGTTTGGAAATGCTTTTACCTCTTGTCCACTTGGTTAGGTAATCTATATAGACCAGGATATACTCTTTTTTGAGATGGAGGGTCTATAGGGCCAAAAAATCTAAGCCCCACTTATCAAAAGGTTGCAGAACCAATTGAGGTTGTAATGGCATCTCATCAGACTTAGTGGGCTTTCCCATTCTCTAGCATTTGTCACATCTCTTAGTGTATAGTGTGCATCCTTATGTAAATTTGGCCAATAGTAGCCAATAGTCAACACCTTCTGTGTTTTTCTCTTTGTAAAAAAATTCCCTCCACAAGGTTCATTGTGGTAGGATTTGAGGACATCAAATATCTCCTCATCATCTATATACACCTTCTCATTACTTGATCTTGACCTGTATAAAAGAGAAGTCCAAGCTATCCAAGAAAAGGGTAAACTCTTTTCAACTAAATACCTTTTCTCAGAGGATGAAAAATGTGGAGGTGTTTTACTTGAGACCAAGTAGTTGGCTATGTCTTGCATACCAGGGTGTTCTTGTAGAAATAGAAAAAAGTGCTCATCTGGAAATGAATCATCAACTACTTTCTCTTCACTTTGTTGGTCTCCATCCTTGAGAGGAAATCTTCCACCACATTATCTTTTCTAGGCTTGTCCACTATGGTGACATCAAATTCTTGCAAGAGGAGCAACCACCTTATGATTTTGTTGCTTACTATTGGTTTTTTACCAGATACTTGATTGCAGACATGATCAATGTGAATAAACACTGGGTATCCTGTGATATAATGTCTAAATTTGTTTATGGAATATACTACTACTAGAACTCTTTTTCTATTACTATATAGTTCAATTTTGCATGTTGTAAATTCTTGTTGACATATATATATTACATAATTCAGACTACCATATTTTTGACCTAGAAAACTCCAATAACATGATCTATGCATCTTTGTGGATGTGAAAAGGTAAGGTTCCAATCAGTCCTCTCAACACAGGAGCAGTAGTTAGCATCTCTTTTAAAGTTTGAAAATCACTTTCACAACATTCAGTCCATACAAAATCAACATCCTTTCCCAACAATGCAAAAAGTGGCATTGCAATTTTGTTGAAGTCTTGTATAAACCTTTTGTAATATCCAACATGGCCTAAAAATATTCTAACATATTTTTTTTTCTTGTGTGGGTAGGTTGACTATGACAGACACTTTTTTTGTTGGATCTACTTGAATTCTTACTTGAGGAAAGGTAGTGCCCCAACACTATACCCTCTGACATCATCATATAACACTTCTCATTGCTCAGGGAAAAATTGTGATCCTTACATCTTCTTAAGACCTTATCCATATTTTTCATAGCCTCCTCAAAAGTACTACCATGAATAATGAAGTCATCCATATAGACTTCCATGTAGTCATTTGTCAAATCAGAGAAGATACTCAGGACTTCCCTCTAGGAATGTGGTAGGTGCATTACACAAGCCAAATGGGAGAACTGAATAGGAAAATGTCCCCATGGACATGTGAATGTAGTCTTATCTTGGTCCTCTGGTGTAATCTGGATCTGATTGTAACCATTGTATCCATCAAGAAAGGAGAAGTACTTTTACCAAGCTAGGGTATCAAACACTTGATCAATGAAGGGAAATGGGAAGTGGTCTTTCTTTGTGGCTGAATTCAGTTCTCTATAATCCACACAGATTCTCCATTTCCCATTCTTCTTTGGTATAATTACCAGAGGTGATACCCACTGGCTGTCTAATATATGGGGTATGAATCCAACATCTAGCAACTTTTATAGTTCACCCTTCACAATTTCTCTTACTTGTTGGGTTCATGCACCTCTATGGGTTATCTGATTGGTTTACATTCTTCTTTAATATAAATTTTGTGAGTACAAATCCTAGGATGAATCCCACACATATCACTATAATCCCAAGAAAATGTTGTATTATGTTCTTGAAGAAGAGCAATCAACAATTTCTCTTGTTGTATATTCAACATCTTGCTTACATTTAGTGGCCTCCTTGTTATTATTTCTACTTGCTTGGAGAGGTCCAACATTGAACACATGTTTCTATAAAAAAATTTAATATGCATCATGAGGAAGAAGTTGGTGAAAAATACAATTTTTACCTGAATACTCATGGTGCTCTATGTTGTGGTAAGACTTGGTTCAAAGGACAACTCAAGCACCTCAATCTATCATCAATTTCTTCATTTCTTCCATATTTGTTCTACAAAATATTAGAGAGAACAACATCTTCCTCCTAATCTTCAATAGTGCAAGACTTTTCCAACATCATCAGTTGTTGGATAGAGCATTGATCAATTTCTGGTTCTTCAACCCAAACTGTTTGATCCTCATCATTCAATGGTTGGGCAGAGGATAGAGTATAAGTTTCTTGGTACCATTTCCATTTGAGATGATCATGTTTCCAGACTTGCACCCTATAAATGCATCAGCAGTGGCCAGCCATGGCCTTCCTAGTATAAGAGGGTAACCTCCTAGACTTTCCTTTGGTTGTAGGACAATGAAATCAACAGGTATTCCCAAGAGTCTACCACCACAACAATGTCCTCAAGGACTCCTTCAGGCCTTACTATTGATCTATCTCACTAGTTGTAATATTGTAGTTGTTGGCCTCAGTCCTTCCAACTTCAGGTCATCCATGATTTTCTTGGTCATGACATTGATTTCTTCCCCTAAGTCAATCAGGTATTTTTTATTGTAGTTCCATTGATAGTAACATTCACCAAAGGACTTCCTAGATCTATGTACTTAGGTAGCACAAGTTTCCAAGCATGATGTCAACCAACTATCCAATGACTTGTATAGTGGATGGATCTTTTATTTTTTCCTAGGATTCTTTATACATAGATCCTTGATCAACTTGTTGTAAATAGGCACATCCTTGATGGCTTGAATGAGTGGAATTTTTACACAAATGTCCTTCAACTGATTGACAAAATCAAAATCAAAATCTGATTTAGGGTCATATTTTCTCTCTTGTAATATTTCTAGAAATGGGGGTCCATTGACTTGCATCTTACTTTTTTTGGAATTTTGTTCATGTTGTTGTGGATCAGCTTACAACTTACAACATCTTCTTTTTTTTGTTGTGGATCAACTTGCAACAATTATGGTTCATTTGGTATCTCTCTTTGATTGTAGGTTTACTTGGTGGCACAAGTGCTCTTCCTAATGGAGATGGATATTATTGACATCAACTAATAAGTAGAGTATTGGGTTGATTCAGTGTTATAGGTTAGTTGAGAAACTTTATTATTGGGGTTAGTTGTTGGTTGAGATGGAAATTGAGTAGTTTTTGGTTGAGAGCTAGATTGGGGGTTTGGCATCAAAGCTTGTTGTTGTGGGTAGGGAGGTTGCTAGTAGGTTTGTTGGTAGTTAGGAGGTTGATTGCTCATTTTTCCCTCCTCTCCAAGGTTTTTCCATGAATAAGGGGGTGTTTCCATTTGGGGCCTAGAACTAAGGTTTTCATGGTTGTTGGTATTGGCTAGGTAAGGATCCCATCCTTGCTTGAGTATTAGCCCAAGGTGGGGGTTGCATATTGTTATATGAACTACTAGCCCAATTTTGAAAATATGGCATGGGATCTTGTGACATACCTCCTTGTCTTGGCAGGCCATGGCTTCCTTTGGGAAATGTAGAAAACTTTCCCATCCTCCATTTCTATCATTTTGAACTCTGGTGCAACCTCCTTTCCTTCTATAATGTAATGTTTTCAAGTCCCTGCATGTGCAATCAACTTTCTTTCTTCTACAAGAATGGAAGAACTCTACAAGTGTTTCCTCTACATCCTCTCTCTTCTTCTTTGCATGTAGAGCATCAAGTTGGGTGGCCATGTCATTAACTATTTCTTGTTTCATGTTCTTAAACATGTTTGCAATTTCTAATTTAGATATTTCCCCAATTCCTTTGGCATTTTCTCCACCCTTTGATCTAGTACTTCTTATTATTTTCATGGTTTCTCTAGAATAGTTCCTTACATGCTTGAAAAATTTCCTCAAAAGTGGCTTTGGAGATGTCTCCAACTCCTATTAAGTCCAAAGCATCCATATCTTCCTCACTTGAGTCCTTTTAAGAAAAGTAACTTGAGAGACTCAGAGAGGAACCTTGTATGTCTTGAATTTTGAACACAAAATAGGAATCTCTCTAGGTAATATTCTAGTGGCTCATCTTCCTTTTGTGTCCATCTTGAAGAGTTCATCTCCTCCTCTGTACTACTTGGCCTGCAGTAGTCTTGGTACTTGGTCAAAAACTTGTCTTTCATCCCCTGTAGTAGTAACAACATCTCTTCCTAGGCCCATAAACCATCTCAAGGTTGCATCCTTGAGTGTAGCAGGAACAACTTCAACTTGTGTGCATCAGTTGTGTAGTCATAACTCCTACATAAGACATCAAACTCAAACAAGAAAGTGTTTGGGTCTTCAGTCATAGATCCATGAAAATTAGGAAGAGTTGATGGAGAGATGTTCTTCATTTGAGCAGGTGATTGTTATTGGAGATAGGAAACTCAAATGTGCTTGGTTCCCTTGCCTCTTCTTCCATGTTTTGATTCACCTCCTCTACCATGTTAGATTGTTCAAGAACAACCTCAAAATCTCACTTGGGAGGGAGTGTTCTATCAAAAAACCTATACAAAAGAGGATGTTTCTTCTTCAAAATTAGAAGTAATTTCTTATTTGAGGATTGGGTAGGAATCTACCATAGGCATCTCTATGATGGTGCATACATCAAACTGACTCAACTCAATCAACATTCATTAGTGGGGGTTTTGAAGGTGGAATTTCTACAACCTAATATGTTCTAAGAAATTTAGAAATGTAAAACCTCACAAACTCCTATAACTTTGGCAATATCCCCAAAACGACACCAAAAATGGTGGTGTAAATCAACTTGTAAATTAATATGTTGTACATTGAGTTACATTCATTTAGTTATCAGACTAGGAGCGTAGACTTGAAATATTTCAGTGTGTTGTATGCATAGTTATAGTTGATCTAAGAGGTTGGAAAGGAAATAACTGTCACATAACAATGTTGAAAGTAAAATAAAACTCAAACTTGAAAATGGACTATTGTTAAATGTTATTACTAAAACAAAGTTGTAGATTCAGAGAGAAGATTGTTCCTAAGGAAATATGCATGAAATGAAACAATGGAGGGGATTTAGTAGACCTCAAGTGGGCCCTAACTTGGGTGTTAATCCCTTCCTAACTCTATAACTAAAAACTAAATGACATAAACTCATATTTCTTTATTGATTTGCATAAAACATTACATCTAGGAACAAAAGATCAAGTAATCTCTTTTCTCTAATTCCAAATTCACTCTTTTCTTACTAATTCTCTAACTTTAACTAACTTACTTGTTACGAGGCACCAACCCTTTCCTTTCCTTTATATCCTATCATTTACAACACATGAGAGAAGAAGAAGAATACAACAAGGAGTCTTCAACAAAACAAGTGAGAGATTCAACATGTTTTGAAACACACAACAAGTGTTCAACTAACAATCAATTCTTCACTAACTCTTTCTTTCTCAATAGTTCTTAATCAATGACCAAATCAAAGATTGATTTGTTTCTCAATTTTCCATGTTTTTGTTGTAACTACTTCTCCAATGGCATGTAAGGACTTAAGTTCCATCACTTCATGTTTCAAAATATCTTCATAAATGTGGGTTCTTTGTTGTGAATGATTTCCTTATGTTGTGGACAAGTTGTTGTGGACAAGTTCTTTGGTTGTGGATGAGTTGTTTTGCAGACAGGTTCCTTTGTTGCATATGAAAAAATTACAACCAAGAGTGACATCAACACATATAATCATCCAAACAATTTATTGGAATAACAAGAATAAATGCACACATAATATCACAAAATAAAGACAATTAGATAATGCCAAAATTTCATGGTTGTAATAGTGATGTTCAACAATGTACTTAGAAATACATAGAGCATGGCTATGATCTGATGGTCTTATCAAAATACAAAAGATTGGAAGTTCACTTGATAGCGGGTTGTAACTAGATATAAAAATTTAGATAGTTGTGTGAATAAAATAAAGAAATTTCCCCTTCCTATGTTGTGTATGCAAAAAATGTAGTTCCTTGTCCCTTGAATGGATGGTATATGGATGCCTTTAAGTGATTTAAGTGCATTTGGATGTAAGGTTAGGTGATGATAGTATATGCTTAGAGCTTAGTCCTTCATTTTGAACACATAACTACATATTTATATGATTCCCTTGTTTGAATTTCGTAATTGATAACTGGAAGGCCAACCCATAAGTGAAAAAGGTTCCTAAAAGATAAAAGAGACCAAAAAAATTTAGTAAGGTGGAAAAGGTTTAGGAACGCCTGAGGGACGGGGCGCTAGGAGCTCCTGTCTGGCCGGGATGTCATGTTATGCGAAGCTATAAAAGATAAATGAGTAAAATATCGACTAGGATATGGGGTATAAAAGAACAAGTGAAAATAAAGAATTAAAGTCAAAAGGCCAAAGACAATCGTCAATTACTAGTTTTCTTACTCCAAAATCATATGAATTCTAGCATGTATTTAGAACCTAGAAATATACCCAAGTGAGTGATTTAGTGTCTACATTTGCCCCCACTTTATGTTGTTGAGTGAATACTCGATAACATAAAGTAGATAAGAGATGTGTACATTGTGTTCCCGTAGAGTGTGTGGCGAGAAGTGTGTCGAGTGAGCAAGTGAATGGTGGAATGATGCAAAAAATGAAGCATGGAAATTAGGAAGAGAAAATGACCACGGGGTGTATGTGTATGCGTTATACCATGTTGTATCTATTGTTGTGCTTTTTGATTATTTCTTCTTGTAAGGATGGACCTTAAAAAAGAAGATCAAGAGAGTAGTCAAAGTCGTGTATATGAAAATTTTGATCCAAGTATGCAAAAGTATGTAAAAATATGTAAATCTGTAAAAGGAAAATGTGCACCTGATATAAAAGAGTGTAAAGGGATAGAAAATGTCCTAAACATGTTGTGAAGAGTGAGTTTTTGGGCGATCTCATGCCAAGAGCAAGTTTTTGGGTGATCTCACACCAAGTACATTTTTTTGGGTGATCTCATGCCAAGTACAAGTTTTTGGGCAATCTCACACCAAAGAGCAAGTGTTGGGGAGAGAGGTCTAGTGTTACTCTCCTTCCATGAATCTACCCGATATACACCACTATAGATGGTGTGATCCTATTTTTTCCTGTTGTCCCTGATTTGTTCCAAATGTATTGTTTGTTCCAATTGAAAATGGAGATAGAATGCATTCTGCTTGTTGGAGGATTGTGCATGTATTGTGAAAATTGCTCACGTAAATTGTTATGAACTTTGTTGATCTAAGAAGATGCCCTTGTGTGCCCCAGGACATTAGTTCCTAAAGGAGGACACAGGCACTCGGGCACTCCTTTCTCGATCTTGGGTGTTGGTGTCTATGTTGTGCGAGGACTCAAGTCGATTTTGGGTCATTTTTAACTTTGTTCCTATTCGATTTTATATTGTGCCATATTGTATTGTAGTTTTAACCTTTTATATGGGGTGATTTGTTCACCCAAGGTGTGCCCCCTCATTTTAGATGCATGCGGCGTCGATAGGAGTGTGCGGCCTAAAGAGAGGGCCTTGATGTTGATTTGAACCATATCCCTACGGGAGGGAACGTGCATGGTAGAAACAAAGACATGTGCAAACA
The DNA here is from genome assembly GCA_018340775.1 of Taxus wallichiana var. yunnanensis. Lineage (NCBI taxonomy): Eukaryota > Viridiplantae > Streptophyta > Pinopsida > Cupressales > Taxaceae > Taxus > Taxus wallichiana. The sequence goes on from CM031243.1 coordinate 644,697,604, forward strand.
AAGTGGCTAGATACATGTGTTAGTAGAAAGAGTAGCAAGCATGTCATAGGAGAGTTATGTAACAAAAAAAATGTGCATACAAGATAAACCGCAAAATGATAAAACAAGGCATAGGGTATTAGCCCATGCAAACAATAAGATACAAGTAGAAAGCAATTTTAAGCAAAGTGTAACAGAAAACCATGATGGCAAATAGTTTCTGCAAGGCAAATGTTGCACATGAAACACCCGTTAGCATGTTAGAAAGATAAAAATTATGTCAAAGCGTGTATGTACCAGTAGAAAGTAGTGTGATAGGAAGCGAGTAGTAAATAAAGAAATAATAGCACATGTAACGTGTGAGAAAATAGATTCCCCAGGGATCCTTGGTAGGACTGGTAAGACGTACTGAGTGCGAGTTGCGGTGTGTAAGGATTTGTAAGAAGTTTTCATTCACAACTAAAGAATAATTGAACATGCATGTGTATAGAGAAAAGATAATGAGATACTTTGGATATCGGCTAACATAGTTGTTGGAATGTAGTATTAAGTGCCTATAAACTTTAGTTTATAATTAAATAATTTAGAATAAGTTATATTCTTGATTATTTAATATAAATTGTATGTTTATGTTTAATTGGTTAAATATTAACTAATTTATATTAACTCAAGGTATGGTTTAATCATACCCTATCACTTAATATGTTCGTGACCCGTGCGTTCAATTAAATATGGAAGTGGATCATATTGTTTTTCACCTTAGGTGAATGGTTTAGAAAGAAGTGAGGAAAGTGGATTTTACCGGATTGTAAAATCTTGTTTCTCGTAAATGGAATATCTTTGTTTGTTCATGGTTTTTCCCCCCTTAGGGGTTTTCTATGTAAATCATGTGTTCATAGTGTTATTTTCTTTGAATTTTTTTATTTACTTACTCATATTAATGTTTTCTTCAAGTATTAATTAAATATGGTTTAATAATCCTCGTCATAACATGGTACCAGAGTGAAGTATAATTAATCTTAATTTTTTTAAACCAATTGGGTGTTTCAGTTGGGGTGGTTGGGTGGTTAATTGGTTGGAAAAATTTAATAAATTTCCCCCATCCCCTTCAAAAAAAATATTACACAAGTGTGCAAAGGTGGAAAATAATTAAAATTTCTTTGAAAGCTTTTACCCCTTCACATGAGAACTCGAAAGAATGACCAGGACTTGAAAATAAAGTTAAGGGTGAATTTGCTTGAAATATTTCATTATGTTTCTATATTTTTCAAATGTGTGTAGGTTGAAATAATTCCCGGTGAAGTTCAAGATTAAATAAATGTTAAAAGAGAGGAGACAAGCTCCTTCAGAATAGGGTTTTCAATTTTTCCATTGGTCGGGCAAATATCTTATCCCCCTATTGGTAAAACTCCATGTTTATTTATTTTACCTTTGGAATTCGAAAAACAAATATCCATGTCATTTTTGGGGACCCTTTAATTAACAAAAAGGGCTTTAATAAAAATGTATGTTCAAAAACTATAGTTTATAATTACAAACTATATTTTTAAAATAAGGTTTAAAACCTTTATATTATAGTTTATATTTAATATAAACTATACTATATATTATATAGTTTTAAAAATATATATTAAAAAGTTTTCATCCTATATCATAAACTAACCTACTTATGTGACCCCTCCCAACCCTCTACTCCTCCCTACGCGACACATGGAGGCCATTGCAGCCCCCACCCGCTCCTCTCCACATGCACCACGTGGCAATGCTTCCCCCTACCGAAAATCATGTCATATATGGTTCTGGGCCATGTTTTTTTATTTTTATGTGGGACTTTAGTCCCACATGGGGACAGTGGAGGGATGTTTAAGGATTTATAAGCCTTAAGGTGTGCAGTGAGTGGTGTGACTTCGCTCACACAACCGTTGTTTTGTTGGCTCGTGCAAATATGTGGAGCAGATTTTCCATGGGATTCGGTATAGATGTAACTCAACCCCGTCGAGTTGGTTACCTTGAACTCTCGGTCGAGCTATAGGCATTGATAAGGCATAACTCGCCTGCAGGCTCGACTTTGAACATTGGGAATATATATGTTGTGTTAGTTTGCATTGTCATTACATGGTTACATAATGTGGTTATTCGGTTAAATGAAACAATATAAACAAGTTCAGGACCCAACTCCATCCATAGTTCACCAAGCTCGGACCTAGCTTAGCCCCTAGCTCGACCCTTCATAAGGAGCTACGTGCCACAAATTTTTTCTATATATAAATATATTTTTATTACTTATGAAATTGTCTTGATTTAAATTTAATCATTTTTTATTATAAAATGGGAAATTTATTTCAATAATATCATTTTGAATATTATTCGTTCAAATGAAGTGTTTTTTTACGACACAATGACTTAATCGTCATCCTTTTTTCATGTAAAACTAAAAAAATCACTCACATTTCGATAAATAATTGTTATTGTCAAACTAATATATTGTATGTTTAGACTATTGGTTTGACAGTACTTTTTTGTCGCGAATTCATCAAAATTCAATTGTGTGGCTTGAACAATGACATGGGGATTTTTAAACCCTTGATTACTATAAACCTCATTGTTCTTATTTATTAAAATTTTATTTACATGAAAATGGGATCTAACCAATTTACTATTGATAAATCACAGATGTTGAATGGAAACAATTATAGCATCTGGAAGATATAGTTGAAGGCGGAATTCATAGCTCGCAAGCTCTAGACGGTCATGAATGGTACGGAGAAGGCTCTGACGGACAAACGAGTGATAACAGACAATGTGGTTGCACATCAACAAAAGGTGCGAGTAAACTATATCCATTATTTTTTGAAATGTGCAAGATGATTTCCTCCTTAATATCAATAATCGGGAAATTCCTAGTGAGGCTTAGACGTATCTGGAATCAATGCATGAAGATATGAGGTTATAAAAAATTATTAAATTGATTCTATAACTAATAACAACTCCCATGAAGGGAGATGAAAAAGTAATAAATTTGTTGGATAAAATTAAAAATATAAAGTCTCAGTTGGATGGATGTAACTGTAACTTAATTCATGACAAATTACTTCACGTTATTATTCAGTTAAATATACATGAAAAATTTAGAAATTTCATTTCAATATTGAATTCTAAGTATCAAACTGACAAGACATCCCTGATTTGCAAACTCTTAGTGGTCTCTTGATTAAAGAAGAGCAATTTATGAAAATTTTGATTTAAAAGAGAATGTCACTCAGAACTTCTCACTCAAAAATAAAAAAATAAACCTTCTAGGTTCAACAAAAATCAAAAATCAACTTTTAAACCTCCTAGTAAAGATAAGAAACTATGAAACTCGAGAGTTAGGTTTGATGGTAAATGTCGTAACTATGGAAAATTTGGCCATAATAAAGAAGACTTTAAAGTCAAAAATAATTCAAATTTCAAAAACCAAAAGGGAAACAAATCAGACAAAAATCAAAACCAAAATAAGAATCATAAAAATAGTCAAAAATCTAATGTAATTGCTTTGTATGTTGCCTTTTTTACTGTAAAGGAAAATGGTTGGATATTGGACAGTGGTGGCTCTAGGCACATGACTTTCAGATTTGATATCCTATTTGATGTTAGAGAATGTAATAATCAAGATCTATTTGGGTGATCATTCCATCCTTGACGTTTAAGGACAAGGTAAAGCAAAAGTCTCTAATGGTTTTATTAACAATGTTTTGTTAGTTCCTAAACTTAAAATGAATTTACTTTCTTGTTCTCAATTGACTCAAAACAACTATAGTGTAACTTTATTGAAAGATAAATGGTTTATTAAAAATGAAAAATATGTCACTATAGTTGAAGGCATACAAAGAGATGGTCTATATGTGTTTAATCGATTTCCCTCTGCTTCTTGTTTGACATCTCAAAGAAAGATCATGCAATTGTGGCATGAAATACTAGGTCATGTCAACTTTAGGAGCATGTATGACATGTCTCGATTGAACCTAGTGTCTCGTTTGCCACCTATTTTCCAAAATCATGAAACATGTGAAGGGTGCTTACGTGGTAAGAAATATATTAACACATTCCAAAGTCATCATGATGCAAATTCTACTGAACCTTTGGAACTTTTCCATAGTGATGTCTGAGGACCCTAGAAGTTTCATCCCTTAATGGTTCTTTATATGATGTCATGTTTATTGATGATTTCTCTTGAATGATTTGGTCTTATGATATAAAAAGAAATCTAATGTATTGTCTAA